>CAIGQZ010000320.1:7211423-7229661 GCA_903798205.1 Danio tinwini | reverse complement strand
TCCATCCATCCATCCATCCATCCATCCATCCATCCATCCATCCATCCGTCCGTCCATCCATCCGTCCATCCATCCATCCATCCATCCATCCATCCATATCAATGTTCACTTTTGTTGGTTTCCTTTCACTGACAAACAGAATATCATAAGCTTTTTCTTACTATTTTTTTTTGCTTTATAGGTTTAGCCTTGCAAATTTAAAAACGTGACCACGGGGGTACCCCATTTTTTAAAATGTCAAGGATCTTTAAATACATTGTCTGAGTGACATGAAGCTCCATGGGAAGCAGGACCTCCACTCCAGAGGGACAGAATCCAAAAGGTCACATATGGTTTAGAAACATGTGATGAGAACTGCTGCAGGGTGCATGCATGTGTATGACCGAGGGAAGTGAGGGTGTATGAGAGGTTGGGGTTGAATGGGGATTATGGGAGTATATTTGTTTGTATGCGAGAGTGTGTGTGCAAACAGTCACATCCCTAGTGTTTCCCCAGAGAGCAGAAGGAGGCAGCCCTAACCCAGCCTCTCCCCCATTAAGCACAGGAAGCAGCCCATGTGTGAGCCATCAAAGGCCCTGTGGTGACACCCAGAGCCTGGGACGAGGTGCTGTGGCTGGGGACAGAGAGATGCAGTTGGGGCTGAAGGATTATGGAGGCCAGGGGGTCAAACACAACCTCTTTGAGAAAGTTTCAGTTTCCCATAACTAAGCTGAGAATCGGCAGTTTCCACACGTATGTGTCAATGTGGTGTGCGTCATCAAATGAAAGACTGAAGCCTACAGAGACACTGGTCAATATTAGAATAATTAAGTTTATCCAATCATGTTTTATTCTTTATCTAAACACTGCTGGAAAATACATTTTGAGCCAAACATTGTGTTATTGGACATGGAAGTTACTTTCTAGCATGTCTATACTGGTTCAAACCAAACTTGGCTGGTGGATTTTGGACCTTGCGTCAAAAAAGCAGGACCCGCTAACTTGTATGTGAACCAGCATGGATCAGCTTAAACCAGTTACGCACAAGACTATAATTGCCAGGATCAACCAACATCACACAACAAATGACAAGCTTTAACCACATAAAGACCACCTTAAGCCAAATAATGGCCTTAAGTTAGTAGATTAACTTAACCCGCTAATTAAATCAGCTTAAATCAGCCCAAATCAGTTAATAAACTGCTCCAACCAGCAATTGACCAGCTTGGAGAAGCTAAAAATGAACTTGAACCAGCTAATGACCACCTCCAACAAACTCATAACTAGTTCTAAATAATAAATGACCAACCTGGACAAGCTGAGATTCAGACTGAACCAGCTAGTGACCAGCATTACCAGATTAAGCTAGCTATTGACCTGCTAAAACTAGATAATAACCAACTTCAAACAGCAAACATCCAGCTTCAACCATCTAATAATTAGTATGACCAAACTAAAGACCAGCTTCAACCAGATAAAGAACCACTAATATCAGTTAATAAGTTAATGGTCAGTTAGCCAGCTTCAATAAGCTCAAATCAGCCAATAACCTGCTCAAACCAGTTATTGACCAGCTCGGAGAAGCTGAAAATGAATTTGAAACAGCTAATAACCTCCTCAAACAAACTCATAACCAGTTTCAACCAACAAATGACCAACCGGGACAAGCTGAAGTCCATACTGAACCAGCTAATAACCAGCTTGAGTTGGAAGTCCAGCTTCAACCACTTAATACCCAGCATGACTAAACTAATAACCAGCTTCTACCAGATAAAGACTCGCTCAAATCAGTTAATGAGTTAATGGTCAGTTAGCCAGCTTCAAAAAGCTCAAGTAAGCTAGTAACCAGCTCAAACCAGTTATTGACCAGCTTGGAGGAGCTATAAAAGAACTTAAAACAGCTAATGAACTCCTCAAACAAACTCCTAACCAGTTTTAACCAACAAATGACCAACCGGGACAAGCTGAAGTCCATACAGAGCAGGCTAATAATTATCTTGAGTTGGAGGTCCAGCTTCAACCACTTAATACCCAGCCTGACCAAATCAAAGACCAGCTTTAACCAGATAAATACCTGCTTAATCAGTCAATGGTCAGCTTGGATCAGCTAATTACCTAGCTAATGAAAACATCATAACCAGATCAAACCAACCAATGGCTCACAAGACAAGCTATGGGTTAGATTGAACTAGAATAATTATATTTAAAAGCTACCAATTTGTTATAGACTTTCCAACAGGTTTGACATTTTAAAAACGAGTTTCATAGAAGACTTATAGCTCTGTCATTTAGTTTGTTGAGAATCATAACCTCAGTGACATTGATTCTGTGGGACACTGGGAAACCTTTATGACAAAAAAAAGGAAGCTTGATCTTTTAAGTCCTAACCAAAGAAACACTGATGTCTTTCCCTCTGTCGTTGGAAATACTCAAATCATTTGAGTAGCATTTGAGTTCTTGTTGTCACTTGGCTCAGTGTTCATGGTTCATTGAGGTGGTTGGCAAAGCACAGGAAGTCTTCTACACATCCCAAACATCATGTGTATTTATAAAGTCAATAATTTAACATAAATATAGAGACAGATGAAGAGCAAAGATGAGAAAGTAACAGCTGAAAGAGTGGGAGCATAAAAGCATAAAAGTGCACACGTACTGCCGTTACATAAACAATCTCTCCCTTTTGCTCTCTGTAACTGTCACGGTATAATCATAAGGTGCTTTCACATAAACAGCTCTACAATAAACAGACCCGACCACAATATTAGTTCAAACTATGATTAAAGAGACAATTCACCCAAAAGATTTGTAATTATTTACTCTTCCTCCACTTGTTCTGAACCTGCTTGAATTTCTTTCTCATGTTGAACACAGAAGAAGACATTTTGAAGATTGTTGGAAAGCAGCAGACATTGACTTCCATAGTATATTTTGTTTATACTATGGATATCAATGGCTACATGTCTCTAACATTTAACAGAATAATAAATAGTGGCTAAATTAAATACATTTTATCCCTATGAACACTTGCACTGCACTTGCAAACCGTAATTTCTTCTATTGTGCACGTTAGCATTGTGCTAAATTGTAGCATTTTCCCTCAGACAGTAGCGTTTTTGTACATTTGTTTTTGTGTTGAATAGAGTGACTATGGTACTTGTGAGACAAGATGTCAGAAAAAGAGAGAAAGACAAAAAGAACAATACTAGACATATTTTCTTTTTAACTAAGCACTAGATAATTGAAACTAGCAATTTTACGACCCAAGTGCACTTAACAATGTTGACAAGAGTTTCAATGTTTCTGAATGGGACATTCTTAAATAAGTAGGTTTGAGATCAGACAATATGTAGTGAAACGGCTTGACCTGTTTAACTACATTTTTTACAGGCTGGGAATTGACCAGCTAAAACCAACTTGACCAGCCCAAACCAGCTATGTCCAGCTTAAACCAGGCTGGTCAAGCTGGTTTTAGCTGGTTTAAGCTGGTCATTTTCCAGCCTGACCAGCTAAAACCAGGCTGGAAATGGCTGGAAACCAGCCTGGAAATGGCCAAAACCCCTCTAAAACCAGGCTGGTCGACCAGCTAAAACCAGCCAACCATCTTAGGCTGGTTTAAGCTGGATTTTTCAGCAGGGTAGTTAATTGTTTTTTTTTAAATAACATCACTGGTCATGGATCTCTGTTACTTTAATTAGCAATGTTAACATTTTTAAATGGCAATATGCTGTCACCTAGTGGTTTGACAGTCAAAGTACACTTAAGTAGCTTGTAATATTTTTTTGCTATGAATGCATTTCTAACAATATTCCAAACGGTGTTAGTTTGTATCGGAGTGAATTTATGAATTAACTTTTATTTGTAATAAAATGTATGGTAAATAAAAATTTTGCCATAATTACATGAACTGTTTAACTATAAAAAAGAGAATTGTTTGGAGGGTGAAGATTTCTGTTTGTTACACAAGGAAAATAAAGCTTAAATTTTCACCCCAATATATTTCAACAAATTACTTAATTACATTAACCTGAAGATGTTGAAAAAATAATTACAAATTATTATAAGCTCAGTAAAAAAAAAAAAACAAGTCTAGTCTCAAAAATGTCAATGACTTAACCATAAAGTGAGGTGGGTCAGATTCTGAGTCATATTGTCGGCTATATGACTAACCTTTAATTGACTGCTAGGTGACAAAGTTTTGATTTCACAAAAAGACTGACACCAAACACATTGATAGAGGTCTACCGTCCTTGCTAACTTAAACCTGAGGGTGGTGCTCTATTTTGATTGGTATAGACAGCATATTAAATGACATACAGTGTTTAATGTTGATTTAATTTTCTGGTTTTGCGTATTAATGCATAAGGGAACTGAAATGAAAACATACAGTACAGTTACATCAACTTTATAATTTTGTCACTGCTTCTAGTGAAAAATCTATAATTTAATTATAATTAGTTTGTTCTATAATTAGTTTGTTCTTCTCCACTTAATTCATACCATTACATTAAATGCCTTTAATTGTAGGCTTCACATATTTTTGATTTATTTATTTATTCATTCAAACACTTTTGTAACAGTCCCTTTATTTGTTTAGCAGATGTTTGATATCATACCTTGCCTATATTCTCAGAAATAAAGGTAGAAAGTCATTGTTGTCATCTTCCTTTTAAAAAAGTACACCTTCTTACTTCTTATCTACTAATATGTGCACTTTAGGTGGTCATAGCCTATATTGTGTTGTTTTAAGTGTGCTCCGTGCAAGTGTATGGACTTGAGAAATCACCTATAGGATACATTCTGTCCTCTATGCATCAGCCACTTTATTAACAATATTTACACGTTTTGTACATTTGTTTATATAGCTACAATATTTATATTTTAAATATTTAAAAAATTTTAAATATTTTATATTTGGACTTATTTTCTTTAGCTATAACTTCTATTTCTATATCTAAAATTGTCTGTGTTTTTACTATTATATTCGATAATATAGATTCTTATTGATATTATTATAATTTTTTTAAGATCACAGGTGGCTGTATAGGCATTTCACTGCATTTCATACTGTGTATGTGACAAATAAAATTTGAATGTAAATTTAAAGATGTATATTAAAAGTACTAATATAGACCCTTTAGATACCAGACATTTGCTTTTGGTGCATTTGCTTGTTTTATCACTTCAAGGCTTACTGTAGGTGTATGGTGTGGCTGCAGGGGCACAGCAACCGGAGGGGAAGGGGGGAGGGGGGTCTACTCCCCCCTCACTTTAAGAAACAGGTGATTAATAATTATATGAACGTAAACTTTTGGATCCCATTCGGCTGTCTCAACCCCCCCCCCCCCCCCACCCGCACCACCTTTTAAAATGTCTGCTACGCCCCTGGGTGTGGGAAAATGTACTTTAGTCTGCTTTCAAGAGAGAAGGAGGTTTTGCGTTGTAGAATGTTCTCATTGACTGATTTGACACACACAAACTTCCTCTTTCAGGTCTGTGGGTTTATCAGCCATACTTTTTTGTTTTCTCTGCAGCGCTGTCTGCACTTTTGTCAGACTGTGGGGTTTCGTCTCAAATGTATACACTCAATAAAATCCATGAAGTCATATTAGCAATGAGTGTGAAGACTATGGGGCATAAAGTGTGACAGTCACTGGACTTTCATGCAAGACAGTGATAAAAAATAAATCCAAATCCACATATTTAAAAGTGACTCAAAATATTTAGTGGAATTTAAAGAATGCCTTGGCCTTGTGAAAACTGCAGATTATATAGGTTACCTGAAAGTGTTTCGGTCAATAATGAGTCGGATTCCAGTTGAGAGGTGACATAAACTTAATTAATTTGTTGGACATGGTAAAGAATAAAATACTTTTCTACTTATGGGGGTTGAATTAGTTTGCACTTAGATAAAATTTGATGATTTTTGTTTTCATCTACTTTGTCCTCATAATCACTCAAATGTACAATATTTAAATATTTTTCCAAAATATTTTAGTTACCTTTTTATCTAGTTTTCAAAAAGGTTTGTTCATGTTTGCAGATTAAGGGGTTGAATTATTGTGTTTGATGTGGTAAAATGGGATAAATAATGCTCATAAATACATCAGCATGGTGTATATAATATCAATTGAGACTGCATTAAAAAAATATTTGCTTCAATATTCACATATAGGTTCAATATAATAACAACATAATAATATCTGCACTAATGTTTTATTTATCAACCCCAGCCGTCCCCAAAAAACGTGAAACGCAGTGTCACTTCCAGTTCATAGAGAAACATAAAAATAGATTTATGCAGCAAGTATTTCCTGTGTGTGGTTGTGTTGGTTCAGTATAGGCAAATAAATGAACAGCGATAGAGAGACAACCCGTGCTGCAGTGAACGTGTGGATTGGACGTGCTTTAAAAACTGAGGTATATGATATGTTTAAATGTATTTTTGCAATATAATTTTTTTTTAAGCATTAGGAGTTAAAGAATCTGTATTGTTATTGACTCCAATCTGTCAGTATAGTACAATTTTGAATTAATTATTTCTTTAGACAATATTTATTACGATTTATATAAAAAATGTTAATGGTCTATGCTTTCATGTTGTCGGCATTAAATTCTGACACTACCACCCAAATGTTGAAGCAATAACAGGCATGCTTTTTCAAATCAACTACTGTCAAATTTTGGTAAGCTTGTGTGTGTTATATTGCTTTCTCACTACAATCGATCCGCTCCAGAGATCATTTTGAATCGAGCCGAGACCACCTCATTCAGGCGATCTCGGACTGATTGTTTTGGCACGGATCTGAACGTGATTGCTGGATTCACATATGCCAAACGCCAGGATCCGAAGCAAAAGTCTAGATGTGAAAGCACCTTTAGTTTGCTGTTCTTAGCTGACAGGAGTGGCACCAACGTGATCTTCGGCTACTGTAGCCTATGCTTGATGTGGGAACAAGTGCTGGTACTCACTTGTATATTGTTTTTATATAAATTGCTGCATTCTGTTTTGGACTGTGACCACAGCGTCATATTCACTGTTCTTTTAATGTCTGTGCAGATTCAATGCAGAGAACAAATTCAGAGCATAGGTTATCATACTTGGTCGTTACATCACATTTGAAATTGCATTAAAAAGCTATTTCACAGATGGCTAATATATATATAGAGAGAGAGAGAGCGCTTTGAAATTTAATGCTTATTATTTTTTTCAGTGTTTCTTAATCTTTCTCAGCATAAAAGCTGAAACCTTTTGCTCTTGCTTACTGACAGTTTTTGTGAAATTGACAACAAATGCCTGATTGGAGGCAACTTGGTGCTAAATTAACTTCCACATAGTGTAAAGTATCAAAGACGCACTCTGGGAGATTAACCGATGTGTCTCTGACATTCATGAAATATTTGGCAAGTGTGAAATAAATTCTGAATAAAATATACAATGGTGATAAACTACAGCCAATGAGAGACCAAAATACAGGGCAGATCCAAGCATTCTTGTGGTTCATTACTGACTTTCTGCTCTTCTCTTATGTGATTATCTGTATTGTTTTTCTCTTTCTTTCTTTTCAAAAGATGAAGTGGACATTGCTGGCCGCTTTGTCTCTGCTGCTGTGTTTTGGCTCATCTTCCTGTGATGATGCTCAAGAACAGTTCTTGTCTCCTACTGTCATCAATAATGTGGTCCAGGACCCTCAAACTGACCGAATTTACCTTGGAGCTGTCAATGCGATCTTTCAGCTGAACCATAATCTACAGGTGGAGAGCAGTGCAGACACGGGCCCTAGGAAAGACAACCCACAATGCAATCCACCCATCACTGCGCAGTGCACCGATGCAAAGGAAATGGACAACATTAACAAACTCCTTCTTGTTAACTCAGCCAACGGCACTTTGATTGTTTGTGGAAGCCTTTTCAGGGGCATCTGCTCTTTGGTAAACCTCAACAATGTGAATAAACCAGTGTACTACAGTGTCACCAAAGAAGAGAAGACATACGTTGCAAGCACTGAGGAATCTGTCACTGTGGTGGGGGTCATTTCTTATTTTAAAGACTTAAATACTAATGCTAACCTCAGTGTATTTCTAGTGGGAAAGGGCTATGGAAGTTCAGACAGCTCAAAGCTCATTAGCACTCGGTTGCTGCAGGAACATGGAGAAATGGATGTTTTTGAGAACATGGTTGAAGCTTCCACTGTTCAAACGAGCCCTTTTGTCCATCGGTATCACCACGATTTTCGCTACACATTTAAGAACAATGGCTACATCTACTTTCTGTTTTCACGAACTCCCGGCACAAGCGACAGCAGAAAGATTACGTTTATAGCACGCCTTTGCGAGAACGACCATCATTATTATTCTTACACTGAACTTCAGCTCAACTGCACCGTTAACACTGAACAACGAGAGAACACATTCAACAAAGTCCAAGCAGCATATCTGGCTAAACCTGGAAAGGTTTTGGCTCAGAATATCGTCGCAAAAAAATTGTCGCTTATGTTTGTCCCGACAGGACCCATATTGTGGCTGGTGTGTGTGGGAGGGCCGGTAAGTCTGTTAGAGTAAACCATCATATTCTCCAAGACTGGACAACTAATAACACACTTCAGCAGAATTGGATATCTACTGTCAAATAAACTCAAAACCATGGTCCCTATGGGTCATGTGACTTCAATTAGAACAGGATATTGTTTAGAGACCTCATTTTGAAATTATTCTCCAAAAATACAGAACAATCTAGGTCTTGTGTGTTATTTTTTTTTTGCTTCTGTGTGCAGTCCAGTTAAAGCAAACGAAGCACGACTCATTGCACATGTTTGCCTGCTTTTCTCTTGCAGTTGTACCAGAAAAAAAATTGCTACAAAGGTGAAGGAGAGAATGTCTGGTTGTGGGGTCCAGATCAAGCATGTAAAACATTTGAGCCCATCAATATCCAAGCATGTATCGCAGTAGACCAGACTCTTCCAAATGGGATGAGCACACCTCCTAGTGGTGGACTGTAAATATGCCAGTAGTTACTCAAAGCATTTTTTTCTGCTGTACTTTAGATTTACTTTCTTATAGATTTATTATATAGGAGTATGTCCTGTATCAATTTGCATTGCGCTTTAAAATCTTTTTTTTTACATACTTTACATTTTAAATAGATGAGACATACACAATCTGCAAAGCTGAGTCCACAGTATTGAGAACAAGTGATATAATGTAGAAGAAAAGATCTAGAGAGCATAATATTACAATGTAAAGACAGGAGGGAGAAAGATAATGTATTTTGCTTTAGTGTGCATCTGGCAGATGAGTGGGTGGCTAATGTAATAAAGACATGTAAATCAGAAATGTGCAGAGGTTTTACCAGAACAGAAGACTTCTGAGTTGATGCCATGGAGTATGTCCATTTGCTGAGCAAAAAAAACAAAAAAAAAAGATGAAAATATTAATATTGTCTTTTTATTTATTATAAATTTGTATATTAAGTAATGGACTGCAAGATTGGGGAAGACACATTGCAGATCTGCTGTTAAAAACAAACAAAACATTTATCCCATAACTTGTATTACTTTTTGAAAAACAAAACAAAACTATATTACATAATGATATTTACACTGAATTTCTTATCTGTTTTTTTTTTTATCTGAGCAAGCTTACACATTACTGTCATGATGCCACCAATTGTGATAGTGAACCAGTTACAATGCCCATTCCTTTGGAGCTGGTTCCAACCTCCATTAGCTCCAATATTACACATCTTTTAAGATGACAATGCAGGCCTGTAGCCAGCCTGGTGAAAGGGGTGGTTATTTTTTCTCAAAACATGGACCTATTTGCAGTTATACGCCTCATTTCCTATTTAATTATGAAATTATTATATAAATATGTATTATATAAATAGATTTTTTATAATACAAAATATTATATTAATACATTTTTAGCTCTATTTTTAGCTAGATTAGCTTGTTGGATGGTCATCATAACCACACTTTTTGATGTACCAAAAATATTTCCAAGATTTAGAATAAAGAAATATGAAAAATGTATTACATCAAGTCTCATAAAAAAGAAAAGAAATGAAAAACAAGCCCGTTGTAATTTATTAGGCAAATTATAAATGACAAACTGGCCAGCACATTCAACTTTCCTCAGTGAGAATTGGGCCATTTGTATAATAATAATAATAATAATAATAATAATAATAATTAATAAATAAATAAAAAACAATAATGTAGCTTCACAATTTTTCTAGCCTCTCTTGTAAAAAAGTACATTTGAAAATTCATCGATAACAACAATTGTATTCAAATAAATTGTAATTTGATGGGTTTTTGATGGGTTATGTTTACTATTTATGATGCCATAGCAGTCAAAATAGGATAAATGAGCTCATGTATGGAACAAATTCTGGACCTTTGTCAGTGAGGGGTGGGTCTTTCAAACCACCCGAACCAGCATGATTAGTGGTGATTGGTATTTGTATATTGTTTTGTTTGTCTGTTGATCTCTGTTCATTTGATTTCCATTAGTTTAGTTTTAAAATAAAAACATAGTGCCACCTAAGGATAATAAACTCATAATACAAAAATTATTATGAATATATGCAAAAAAGTAAATAATAATGATATTTGTGATAAATGATAAAATGATGATAAAAATCTAATTATAGTTATCAAATATATAGTTATGGTCTGCTTAGAAACGTGATAGAAACACCAAGGTCACTTTTAATTATAGAGCCAAAACAAGAAGTTTCAAAAACACAATTATTTGCTCACATTTTTTCACCCAATCCAATGTTCTTGTTAGCTGGTTATTCAGCGTACCATAGCCAAGGCAATTTGTTATCCTGGGGACAGTAGCACAAACCCATTATGAAAAAATGTGTTATTTCCAACTTCTGAAGGTTATCTGGAAGAGCATTGCCCCAATTACAATTTCAGAACTTCCTATTGCATTTTTCCGCTCTGTGAAGCCTATTATTTGATGCCAACCAGCCGTAAAACCACAGAAATGAATGAATCTGATGCAATCACATACTGATGTAATAGATTATAAAATCAGGTTTTAATCATTCCAACAAACAAAAGCTGTTTGTGTGTGTGTTGATGTGTGTGTGCACCACTCCAAGCAATTAATCAATCAAAGCAGAATTATTGAAAGCTAAGAATGGATGTGGCTCTTGAAAAAGGATTGCACAGTAATGATTTGAATAATGTTGATTGAATATTTGTACTGTTTGCATTGGGAATAATCTGGGAATGTGATCACGCACACTGGACACTTTGGCACAGTGTCTTCGTCATAGGGCCGCTCTCAGTCTTCATTAGCGGCTTCATTAGTGTTTGCACATCTCTGATCACCCGTAATCAGGTGGATGACGAGATCTGCTATTTCACAGCTCAAGTTGGCAGCAGAAAGAATTAAGGATTGTTTTGACTTTGTTATATATTTTTAACAAACATATCATAACACAGTATTGATGTAGACCTTCTTGAGAAGCAAATTGAAGTAAGAATAATTGGTTTAAAAAAAATCTTAAACGACTGGCAATTGTTCTTATTTTTAAGCATTAAAATTATGTTGTGAGCCAATTATATATAGTTATTTAATCATGATTACATTTAAAGGGTGTAAGATTACATATAAGTAATACATTTTTGTAGATATTTCTAAAATTGTATTATCCTTTTACTGCATTAATCATTTACATTAAACACATCCAGTGAAATGCAGGCCTTTTGAAAGGGGTGGTTCTTTTTTCCACAAAAAGTGGAGCTTTTTGCAGTTATTCTCCTCAATTTCTAAATTATGAGTTTCAAATACTGCATTTTAGTGACATTTTAAGCACTAATTTGCTGCATTAGCTTGCATGGTGATCATAACCACACTTTTTGATGCAACAAAAATATTTCCTACAATTTTGTCAAAGTACTTACCATACTATTTTACCACAAAGTGTTTATTTTGAAATGTGCGTTTAAGTTATTACAGTTTTATAAATAATGTTATAAGATTAGATTTTATATAAATATATAAATTGAATAAAGAGGTATGAAAAAATTCTTACTTTTAAAATACAAATTTATTATCATGCATCATTAAAGAAAACCAATTAGAAATCTGTTGAAACATATTTAAAACACTAGCCTGTAGGTAAATAACAAATTGGCCAGCTCATTTCCTCAGTTAGAATTTGTAAATTTGAATAATTAAAAATTTAATTTGTCTTAAAGCCTTTTTCTATCGGTTATTTTCACAATTTATGATAGCATGCTGTCAAAAATGGGACAAATGAGCTCATATATGGGCCAAATTCTTGACTTTGTCATTAGGGGGGTGGCTTTCGAACCCCTCTTACTAAAAAATGATACTCAGGCCCGTAGGCAGCCTATTAAAAGGGATGGTTCTTTTGTCTAAAAAAATTGACCTATTCGCAGTTATGTGAGGTTGAAATACTGCATTTTAGTGACATTTTAAGCACTAATTTGTGCTGGATTAGCTTGTCGGATGGTCATCATTACCACACTTCTAGATTTTTGTGCTTATACTATTTTTTGTTTATGAAAATGTATGTTTATTTACAAATGTGCATTTAAACTGCAAGTTATTACAGTTTTATATATAAAGTAATGCGATTAGAATTTAAGAAATATGAAAAATGCTTATTTTTAAATGCTAATTTATTATCATCCATCCTAAAAAACAAACAAACAAAAAAGTGGAAATTTGTTGAAACTTGTTTTAAATTAAAAACTGTAGGCTATAGGCAAATAACAAACTGGCCAGCTCATTTCCTCAGTCAGAATTTGTCCATTTAAAAAATTAAAAGCTTTCTTTTATTTGTTATTCTACTTAAAGCCTTCTTCTATTGGTTATTATCACAAATTACGATGGCATACTGTCAAAAATGGGACAGATGAGCCAAAAAAAAAAAAAAAAGGGGCCAAATTTGGGACTTTTCCAAAAGGGGGGGGGTCTTCCGAACCCCCGGACCCCCCCCCCCCCCCCCCTGGCTATGTGCCTGGTGCTACAACTACAGTATATATATATTATATTTATATAGAGTTTTCAAAAATGATTATGAATGTGATCCTTTTCAATTCTGAACTGAACAAATTTTACCCTTGATTCGTTCCCTAAAGAGGCCTCGTCATGTGGCAGGGGTGCAGGATTCTGGGTGATGATCCCAGGACTGGGGGGACTGATGGCGAGAGCACCAGATGGCTCATTAGTGGAACTGCACCAAACTGGCACTGCAGGGAATTCCGGATACCATCCACCGGGCTACACTAACATCTCCAGACGACAAATTATTCGAGTATATGAAATTTATAAACAGCCTAGTCCACGCGCGCGCACAGGCTCGTGCATGAACCACTCTCTCTGTCTCTACCCCCCCCCCCACACACACACAGGACCATGTCACTCACACAAGCACACAAACACACACCTTTTTGATTAGAGCTCCGTCTATGCAATAACTCATATTGACAGCCACCCGACCAACTTGGCGCGGTGCAACAGGGAAGCAAATCTAATCATCGTGCGCGCGCTAAAAATAACTCCTTTATTTCTCGCTCCCGCTCACTTTTGTTCATGTTTATCTCCCCCTCCCACTTCACGGCTCCTTCTGTTTGCTGTCTCACGGCATATTGTCTTCCTCTGCCAACTGACAGCGCAACTGTTTCTCCTCATCCGTCTTTGCCGCCATTCTGGATCAAGTGCCAACTTCAGCTGCTCACGGACGGATGCTGGTAACGTCTGTTTCTTGTTCCTCGAATATTACTGTCACTGATGATGTAAAATGGTACTTTATGGCACTGAATGTCTCCTGGTAAGGGTTAAACAGCTTAAAAGTTCCCCTGAGATTATTGACTTTATTTGGGGTTGAAAATAATATTTAAACAGTAGAGGGCGCCACATGAATGTGTTGGCATACAACAGTTCAGAAAGGTAACAATGGTTTACCTGTTATACACTCTTAACAACAAAGAATCAGGTATTTTTAAAGTGTTTTCATCACAGATTAAGCTTTTTTGGTTCCCCAAAGAAATGTTTATTTTGAAAGTTCTTCAAATAACATTTTATAGTATGTGGAGAATATTTTCATATCCTAAAGCACCATTTTCCAATATATAGAAACTTTTATTAAATTAAAAGTTTCCATGGATGTCAAAGGTTCTTCATTAAACCATCAATGGCAATAAATAATCTCTAGTTTTAAGAGTGTAGACTAAATGTATCTATTTTCTTCAGTTTTAGCAATATCTTGAACATTTTCCAAATTTGTCCTACGGCCAGTGACTGTGTGAATTAGGCTATATATGAGTAACTTCCATTAAAATGTAAACAACAGGAGCCAGATTATCCACCTCAAAGTTCAACCATCAAATATTAAAAGAAAATTTAAATTAGCAATATTAAATATGGAAATTAATAAATTATTTTCAGCTGGCCAAAGCCTAACCCCACA
Organism: Danio tinwini; assembly: GCA_903798205.1. Classification (NCBI taxonomy): domain Eukaryota; kingdom Metazoa; phylum Chordata; class Actinopteri; order Cypriniformes; family Danionidae; genus Danio; species Danio tinwini. The sequence continues at coordinate 7,215,224 of CAIGQZ010000320.1, read as the reverse complement.
GATTCCAGGAAACTTACATGAAAAAATACTAGAATAATTTATAATATATACTAAAGTGTTTTAGAACCATACTATAGTAAAGTACTTGAATTTCTATATTGTGATAATTCTATACACTGTAAAAAGTTATATGATCAATAAGTCCTGACAGCATATGTTTTTAGGTCATTGAAACTTATTATATTGAGTTAATCATGTTCTAACTTAATTTTTATAACTTATGCAGGCTGTTTTAAGTCAGGTTAACATAATATAAGTTCAATAGACTCAAAGTTAAGGCAAAAAATTTAAAGCAACCAGAATTTTTTTACAGTGTAGTTGATATGATAATACATCAACTACAGTAATTATTAATTCATTTTCCTTCGGCTTAGTCCCTTTATTTATCAAGGGTCACCACAGTGGAATGAACCACCAACTTATCCAGCATATGCTTTATGCCTAAGATGCCCTTCCAGCTGCAGCCCAGTACTGGGAAACACCCATACACTCTCGCATTCACACAAATACATACACTACGGCCAATTTAGCTTCTTCAATTCACCTATAGTGCATGTCTTTGGACTGTGGGGGAAACCAGAGCACCCGGAAGAAACCCACACAAACACGAGGAGAACATGCAAACTCCACACAGAAATGCCAACTAACCCAGCCGGGCCTCGAACCAGCAACCTTCTTGCTGTGAGGTGACCGTGCTAACAGCTGAGCCACTGTGCTGCCAAAACTTTAAACAAATTATTTAATACCGTAGTTTTCTACAACTACAAGGTATATTTTATTACCACAGTTTACTGAAGTAATAACTAAAGTATACTACAGTATTTGTTCATATTTTATCAGTTCACTAGTTATAACAGTACAGTATGCTGTAGCATTGATTAACAAAGTGTGGTAAGTACTATAAAATATAATACTATTTTATTATAACATGGCTCAAAAACACTATAGTATTTTTTTAATGTGGAAAGTCTTTACACAGGATGTATTGCAACTGGTATTCATTTTGTTTTACAGTATTATACTGATATTAAAAAAACACTACATTTTACCAAGGACCATCCTTTCACTTTAAACCTTTATTTAAGAGTTTACACTTAGATATTGCTTGATGCTAATAGCAGGTTTGGCATGATGTCACAGGAGAGAAGCCTGAGCTCAGAGATAATTGATCCCAGGGCTCCCACCTGATCAATAAGCACATAAGGGGGTCCAAGCTCAGGTAGGTCTCAAGAGCTCCCCTGGTAAAGGAAGGAAAAGGAGGAGATGGGGTGGGAGAGGGGATTCTTCCAAAACGAAGATAAGGTAATAGGGCGAAATCAGTCTGTTTATTGTAGGCTTGGGTCGATCTGATTGGATTATTGCCGATTACGGCTGAGAGGCCAGCCGTTATCAGTCATGTCACATGTTCCTCTAGAAATTTGTTTGTAAAACTTCACTTCATGTTCTACTGAAGAAGACTAAAAAAACAACAACCCAGCTACACATTGAATGACCTGAGGGTGTGTAAATTAACAGCAAATTTTCATTTCAGGTTGAACTACCCATTTAACAGGCAATATCTACTTCAAAAAAGCCTTTTTAAAAAGAGTCAAATTGTCCACAAAAACGGCATACGAGTCAAAATCAATATCCGTCATTCATATCAGCGGTGCTCAAAACGTGACCAGTGAAGTACAAAACGACCCGCTCCGCTTGTCCTCTCTTGTTGCTGATGATTCACTCATCTATTTCCAATCATTTAGCAAAAGAAGTGTGACAGTTCCACTCGGAACATCAGAAAAATCAGGGATATTTGGGACAAAACAGGAACAATGCTTGCAGATGACAGCCGGGCACAGTGCCATCTCATTTCTCCTGACAGCTATCATTATTTTCCCTTTTTTTCATCTCTGCGCATGTTATATTTCTCACGTTTTGCTCATTTCTGCATTTTTTCCATATTTAAACGAAGCATTTTAGGAGCGAAGGAGAGTGAATAAATGAAAAAAAAACCATCTCTGTCCCTACAGGCCTCAGGGCAAAGACCGCACTCTTTTCCTTCAGACAGACTCATTTCCATAGTCATGAATTATTCAAATCATTCAGCTTTGACACTCAGTCCAACTACAACACACACACTTTCACTGCAATAACACACACCGGGGTCCAAAACAACATTTTTTAAAGAGACACCGCATTAATGATGTTGCTGGTGTTATCCAGACTGTCCTCTAAAGGCGAAGCTTCAAACACACTGTGAGAGCTCGGCGACCTGTGGATGACAGGAGAATTTGGGCGGGTTTATGAAGGTCAAGCTGTTGAATATTGTAGCTCTAATCGGGGAAGGTTTGTAAAAGCTTTTGAAGGTTTATCCGTCAGGAGTTGAGATAGTGGAAGTTTTATAAATCGATTGTTTTAATTAGTTCTGGAGTATTTTGCATGCAGGTTACTTTCATTTATACAGTTTTATTTTAAGGTTTTTTTTAGTACAACAGAACAAACAAACACCATTGTCTTAGAATACACACTTTGCTGGTAAATATATGAATTGCCATACATGTGGGTTCAGCTGTTGGAGATGAGAAAATGTAGTGTTACAGAGAATGTAGTCATCAAAAAGTCCTATAAGGTAGTGTGCCAGTCAGTTTTCATGAGGGGTGCTGGATTTGGATTGAGCATGTTTCAGATCTAAGTATCCGAAAAAGGCTTCCCAGGTAGCAAAGATTTTTCCGTTAGAATTGGACCTAATAAATCTGAGCCTTTCCAAGTGGATAACGTAGGGCCATATCCATTAACCAGATTCGGAGGTAAAGGAGATTTCCCGTTTTTTAGTATTAGCCGCTTGGCCACAGTCATGCCTAAAGTGAGGGCTTGTTGGAGTTGTTTTGAAAGGGTGAGGGAGTGTTCTGAAACACCAAAAAAATAGCTAATTCTGTGTCCGGTTGGAGGAAAATGTTATAGGCCTTGGAGTATAAATCAAAAATGTTTGTCCAAAAATCGAACAAAGAGGGTTTAAAACCAAACCGTGTGAGCTGTGGTGTCCTCTGTAAGTTTACACTTGTCACACATAGGTGAAATAGTGGAACAAATTTGTGTAATTTGGTTTTGGTATAGTGCAGGTGATGAATGACTTTGAACTGTATTAACTTGTGCCTACTGTTTACCGAACAGGACCGTACTGCAGTCAGGCACTTATCCCATAGTTCCTCTAATATCTCAGTTCCAAGTTCATCCTCCCAAGCCAGTTTAAATTTATCATTAGAAGTTGAGACAAGGGTTTCAAAATTTTCACTTTTACAGTTGAAGTCAGAATTATTTATCTTATTTTTTTCAAAATATTTCCAAATTAGGTTTAACAGAGCAAGGACGTTTTTCACAGTATTTCCTATAATATTTTTTCTTCTGTAGAAAGTCTTAGTTGTTTTATTTTGGTTAGAATAAAAGCAGTTTTGAATTTTGTTTTAAACCATTTTAAGGTCATTATTATTAGCCCCCTTAAGCAATATATTTTTTGATTGTCTACCAAACAAACCATCATTATTCAATGATTTGCCTATTTACCCTAATTAAATTAGTTAAGCCTTTAAATATCACTTTAAGCTGATTACTAGTATCTTAAAAATATTATGTAAAATATTATGTACTGGGGGAAACTGGAGCACCCAGAGGAAACCCACACCAACACGGGGAGAACATGCAAACTTCATACAAAAATGCCAACTACTTGCTGTACTGTACTGGCGACAGTGCTAACCACTGAGCCACAGTGTCGCCCTTTATTTTATTTTATTTTATTTTATTTTATTTTATTTTATTTTATTT
>CAIGQZ010000320.1:7192970-7206423 GCA_903798205.1 Danio tinwini | reverse complement strand
ATGACTCTTTAGTGTTATTTGTATGCTTTTTTTGTACAATTAATGTCTATTGAGAAACCAATATGAATGCATGTTATATATTGTATATTTAGTATATGTTTTGCCATGAGTTGCTGATATGGAGTTGCATTAAAAAGTAAGTAAAGTAAGGTAAGTCTATAAGCTAACGTGGTCCAAAAGAGAATTTGCATTAAATAGACGATTTTAAATAGTATTTACTATATAAACTACCAAATAAGTCCATGTGTTGTGTTTTTGGGTGAACTATTTGTACATTTATACCTTTTAAATCTTTTTAATGATTCATGAACAAAGCATTCAGGCTGGTTTTATGAACCGATCAACCATTTAATTGAAAAGATCTGACTCAGAGCAATGACCTCTTAATAAGACCTCAAATATAGTTCATGCCTGGGTTATAGTGACCTTTTACTGTGTTATTTAATGCAGAATATTCTTTAAAAGGTCAATTTTAATTGTGAATTGAATCTTTGTTATCATCTGACACAGAAACTTGTCTTAGCTCAAGTACTTGAATCACATTTCAAAGTATAAACACTCACAATGATAATAATAGGAATCTAGAGGTTAGGTCAGTTAACCTGTGCAATTGTGTATGCCCCAGAACAGCCTTTTGTAGGTTGCCCTTCTCTGTCAGCTTTTTTTTTTTTCCGCAATTGAAGAAAGCATCTTGTCAGTTTGAGAAAAGCACTTGAGCTCCTCATATACGGTGACTCTAATGGATTTCTATGGGCGCTAATTTAGGCCTATGTCACGCTAATGGATCTGCACTAGTAGGTTGTGTTGAGAATAATGAAAAAGCCACACAAAGGCTGATGTCTATCGAGAAGCTGCTGCTGTTGCTTCACCACAGTATGCAACCTCGATTTCTCTCTCTCCAATCCACTTTTATTTAATTCCGAATGTGGCTTTCGGGCATCATAGTTAATTATTGGGAATGAGGTGGAGAGGAAGTGTTAGATGGAGACATGTCAGGGCATGTTATGGTGTCCCAACAGCTCACATCTTCAGGGGTTAAAGAAGACAGATTTGGTTTCTCGCATATCTTTTCCGCATTATCATGGGACAAAGGTTATGTTTATTTCAGACTTCCGTTTACACTGTTGGCCTGGCGGTTTCATGTTCATCGTGAGAGATATTATGTTGGAGGATCATGGAAATTTATGCCTTCGCTTCTCTTAAATGAAGTTTATATGCAGTCTCATGCTTTAGCGGTCATTGATTTGTGTATGGATAACCGCACAGGTGTCCTTCCCTACTGAGAAGACATAGATCTGCTTTTTTTTTTGAAAGTTCAACTCTACTCTTTATCGCTCTGAGTTAGTGCTCAATCAATATGAGGTTTTCAGCAGCTGATACCCAGAAATTACTGCTGCTGATTTAATGCTAATACAGTACACAGGCAAATTGGACAATATAGGTGCCGTATAGATAGCTTGCAGGCATTTTGGATGGTTGCAGCTGGTATTGGATATTTAATCCAATCCAAATTGTATGCAATTTAAATGTAAAGAAGCATTATTATCTTCTTATCTTCCCCAGATAAATAATTCAATAAATTGCATCTTTTTTTTTTAACTGTATGCTCCTTATGTTCTCTTAATATGCTATATGCTTTAAACACTTAAAATGTTTACATAGGCATTAAAACATATGAAAATTTTAAACTTTCACACTATAATGGTTAATTTCTGCTGTGTCTCCACAAATCTCATTGTTTTGACCTGTTTTTTTTTTTGTTTTTTTGGTCAACTACAATCCCAATTCAACATTGCATATCTTGCGATGTGGTGCATTGCTATATCAATGCTCAAATGATATATTGTGCAGTCCTAATTTGAATATTAATCAATAATCAGCCTGTCAGATCTCATCCTGTTTTAACGTGCTTGAACATTTAAAGCAGGTACTTATAATGAACAGAAATACATCATATTTGAATATGGGTTCTAATAAGGTTATTATAGTGCACAATCCTGTTGTTAAAAAGTCTTTACTTTTTAAACCACAAATAATTGTATAATACCGTTAACAGTAATAGATTTGTACCTTTCCCAATTAAATTTTTTTATTATATTGAGCCTAATCTAATAATATTGACCCTAATCTAATAATGTTGTAATAAAGCCTTATAATTAAAATAAATAAGGCTTTCTTCAGCTGAAAAACGTGTAACAGGAATTACTGTGAAAATTTCCAAAACTAAAGTAATTGCATTTTTTTTTACAGGGCGGCTAATACTTTTGCCTTCAACTCTTATAAATAATCTCTTGGCTTTTTTTAAAATCTTATTTCCAAGGCTGACAGTAGATTATGGACCAGTTTAAGAATAGAAATATTCAAATATCAACTGATTAATCCACATTTCTGATCCAAGTATACTAGTGGTGTAACGGATAACAAATCTCACGGTTTAGATTGCATTGGGGTTTTTTTAATCACAGATCGGACCATTTTTTGGATCAGCCAAAAAGGGGAGGAGGGGTGTCGCGGACGAAAGTGAAAAGGGTTGTGGAGTTGTTGAAGAAAGTGAAAGTGAACAGCGGACGGGAGAGGAGGGAGGTTAAGGAGGGGGATCTGTAAAATGAGGTGCTGGATCAAATTTCAGAGGTGCCGGATCCATAATCAGCTGAATTAATACAAAAAAATTCACTGTTACTCGCTGATAAAGTTAAATTTATAAATCTAACATTATAATTTATACATCCCATGTTTATTTTTAGTTTCACTTTCAATAAATGATTCAGTTATTCACTCATAAAACTTCATGTTTCATTGCTAGATGTGTTATTTTTGAAGAATTATTCTGCGGCATATTATAGGTTGTCGCCACCTATTGGTTAAACATAATTGCCTACAACATTCATTTTTGAGCGTCAAGTTAAATGCATATGATGGTGATTTTAATCTTTACTATAAACATTAGTGGTTCTATCTAAACTATAAACCATTATCACAGTACTTCTGTGTTATTTGACTGTTTATAATCTAAAGACTGAATCCAGCGAATTAGAGGAATAAAAATTATATTCAGACATATGTTGTGTGGTATGTTGTGTGGTGGTGGGCGATCTTTTAATGACTAATTGTGCAGCTTACACTGAATGCATTAATGCAGGCTAAACAATTGTCAGAAAACCCCTTTAATAACCTAAGAAACCCATCACATCTCGAATAATCTACTAAAACTTCTTCCGTCATCATTATATTTTACAGAAAAGCCTAAATGCTTTCATACAAGTGATTTGAATGACATGAAAGGTGATCTTTCTGCGATCCTTACAAATTTAGTAAAGCAGGGCTTGCAAAAAAAAATTTCAATGCCTTCACATTCTCTCACAAAGTGGACAATTATGTTTGTGCTGTGGTGCTGATACGGCAGCAGTAAATCTAATTGATAATAAAGGAAAAAAAGCCACAATGTTATCAACTACCTCCCAAATAACGCAGTGCTTGGCACTGAAGCACACAAACACTCATCACTCACTCAGAGATCGCACTGACATAGGATTCAGATATAGAAATAGCCTGAGCTAAGTTTTAAATGTAATGTGAGAGGTGGAAGGTGCATGCTAGAGCGCTTGCAGATCAGACACATGTGCTTAGGAAAGACAGAATACACTTTATAAGTATTTTCTGTTTGGGCTGCTTAAATTTATATTTGAGCTACCAAAACTGAAGAGTCTCTACCCAAAGGGCTACAAGGAATTTAGAAATTTTGCGAACCCTCTTAAGTAAAAAAATAAATGATCTGTGGATCACGTGTGTTCTGAACGAATCAACGATCAACCGTGATCCGTCACACCCCTAAAGTATGGTATTTTTATAAATCACTAACTCTAATGTCTTACAGGCTTACAGAAATGCCTATATTACCTCATTTAACATCGTCCTAAAGTTAATTTTTAGACTACAAAGAGCCATGGAAGGAAAGAAAAGTCTAGCTTTCTGGACTCTGTGTAAAGGTCAGACTCATCAACACCTCTGTTTTGTTTGTGCTAGTTTCTGACAAACTGGATCTGCATATGGCCCTCAATACAGTGACTCAATGAACAGGCATGCCTGCCTTTTTTTCAATATGCCAATATTTGTTACATCCGTAAGCGTGACTTTGGCATGTGTAAGAGGGGTAGCCATTGTATCTAAATTTAGTTGATCATTTTAATTAGAGAGAGAGAGAGAGAGAGATTGAGTGAATTGTCATATTAATGTTGCTGATGTATTTCAGAGTTTACGTGGAACAGCCTCTCTGCTTTTTAAACGCTTTGTTTAGGAGTCTGTCACCAACCACAGATCCATTAGCTGGCCTTGTGTGGTGTTTTGGCAGGTGTGTACATTTCTGTCAAACTGGGAAAAGTGTGTGTGTGTGTGAGTGTGTGGCCAAACATGTGGGTGGTGTCAGCAGGTGTCAAAGAGTGTATGCGGTGAGATCACACTTCTTCTGCTTCTGAGTGACAGCTGTAGGTCTCCTGAGGACACACACACACACATATGATGCCACTTCCCCCAAATCTCCTACCGTGTCTCACAACACATATGGAGCCCCCCTGCGAACCTCGCAACCTGTCGTCCTGTCTGGCTGTCTCTCTTTTTTCATAGATAATGTCGGACAAAAGCTAATAATGAACCCAAGTGGCTATTAAGATGATTGATTGCTGCATTCATTCAACTATTCACCATCTTTCTTGCCCTAGAAAAGTGTATTTAACACCGTGATCTGTAGCTCGAAAAGATGATACTGATATAATCATGATCACCATTATAGGGCTGTTATAGGCATTATAGTTGTATTTCAAATTAAAATTGATTTACTTTATTTATTTTACGCACATTTGTGGAAAAACCCAGACTTTTGTCTATCTTCGGAACAAAAAAATAATCTGAGATGGAGATCAAAAAAAGAGAAAAAAAAAAATTCATATCAGAGTTTTAGACCTATTTCAAAGTGTAAAAATCAGAAAATTGGTGGGAGCACTTTCCATTTTCTCTTACTGTTGGGTTCCTGTCAAATGCTCTGGTAATAAACAGGCTCACAATGTGCTGTTTTGTTAAATTCCCAAGGCTATGATTCAGGGCTTTAGACTAACATTTGAGAGAAGTTCCAAGTTCTACAGATGGTGGCATCAGCACATGCTACTATTACTACTACTACTGCTGCTACTACTACTACTACTACTAATAATAATATAACAAATGTGTATTAGAAGTGCAGTATAGCAGGAAAGTGAGGTGGGGATGCAGATGTAAATAGATTTTTATTAACAAAAACATTGCCATCTGATAATATTGTAGCCACTTTATCTTTAATGTTTTTATAGATCATCATACACTAAAAAAATCCATAAATTAGCAGTTTTCTAAATTTTGGGATTCATATTTTGCCCCCCCCCCCCCCACTTATTTATGCTTTTGGATTGCATTATGGGACCTTGATCTTGTTTTCAACAACTTTTAACCTTAAAAAGTTGGAAAAAACGACTTTTATTAAAATTTTTAATAGTTTGAAGTGATATATTGCCTGGTTTGATGTTTTATATTAAGCTACGAAAAACTTGTAATAAACTGCCAGTAAGTTTTCTCTTATTTTACACACTTATATCTAGGGCTGTGCTATTTAATCGAAATTGAATCACAATCTGAAACTTTGCGATTAGCTAATCGCAAGAGGCTGTGATATGAAATATATATGTATTATTTAATTTCCCCTGCCCAGTGCAAATGCATGACTGCCGTTTGTGTGTGATAGTCTTACTAGCCAATTGAGTGAGCACACTTTCATTCTGCCCAGTCAGAATTGCACTACTGAACTATGCGGAACGCCCACAATAAAAAACAAAAAAAAAAACAAACAAACAGCAAAGCGCGAACAATTGGGATAATAGCGCCTGCTGCTTCAGAAGCATTAATAGACAAATTTATATCCAAGAAAAACAGCATGTCGGTAATATGGGAATATTTTGGTTTCAAAGTCACAGGCACCAAACAAAAACAGGTAATTTTTAAGAGCTGTCACAGAATTGTTGCTACAGCGTACAGATTATTGAGCTGACGCTTGACTACAAAATTAAATCACAAATTAAATCAAAATCACAATATCCGTCAAAAAAATTGCAATTAGATATTTTCCCCAAATCTCACGGCCCTACTTATATTTTTTATATCTTATTTCTTATACATTTATATTATTTCATACTACTAAAATGTCAATAAGAGTCACTTTGTTAAACTTTGTTGAATTTTCAACATCAAAAGACAACAGAGCACGGATCAACGTCCCATAATGCAATACACAAACGTTAAATACACAGAAAACCCAAAATATAGAAACTGTTAAGCATATATAGTTGAAGTCAGAATTATTAGCCCCCCTTTGAAATTTTTTTCTTTATTTAATATTTAAATCATGTTTATCAGAGCAAGGAAATGTTCACAGTATGTCTACTTTCTTCTGGAGAAAGTCTTATTTATTTTATTTCGGCTAGAATAAAAGCAGTTTTTAATAAAAAAAAAAACATTTTAAGGTCAAAATTATTAGCCCCTTTAAGCTATATATTTTTTTGATTGTCTACTGAACAAACCATCATTGTGCAGTGTCTTGTCTAAATACCCTACCCTCCCTAGTTAACCTAATTAACCTAGTTAAGCCTTTAAATGTCACTTTTTAAGCTGTATCTCTTTTAAGATACTTTAGCTCTTTTTAGTGTCTTGAAAAGTATCATCATAGCAAAGATAAAATAAATCAGTTATTAAAGATGAGTTATTAACTTTTATGTTTAAAAATGTGTTGAAAAAATCTCTGTTAAACAGAAATTGGGGGAAAAATAAACAGGGGGGCTAATAATTCTGACTTCAACTGTATATATGAGTAGCATATATCTGCCATAGTAACAAAGTAGCCTAACTAAATATGTTCTGTTGTATTTGCTATGAAAAGATGTTTAGCATATGAACACCAAGAAATATGACTGAATGCCAAAACTGTGCAATTATATCTCAGTACTCAATATTAATATGATGCAAAAAATATCACATTTCTGCCTTGTGGTTGAAACTAGTGGCATTGTTTGTTTCCGCATTTGGTATATTCATGTTTCAATGCATAATAAAATGGCAATGCTCCAAAGTTTTTTAACAGTGCCAACATAAACCCTTACTGGCAGAAAAAATGTTAGCAAAATATAAATCCAAAAGAGACATTTTGTTTTTGTTTCATTTATTTATTAAACAGGTTAAATTTGAATAGATTTGAATTATCATCTATTGAAAGATATACAATTATGTAATGAACATTACATTTCTTCTTACTCTTTTTGCTATATAACCACCTAGGGCTGGGCGATTTGTCCTAAAATCTAAATCTTGATTAATTGAACATTTTAGCACGATTACGATTAATGATCAATTACTTATTTATTTTTTTGCCCTTATAGTTCATTGACAAGTTATGTACAGTAAATATGCTTGCATATTACAAGTGATAGATTTTTTTGAATGAAGAGTGAACTTCAACGCTGAACAACTAAAATTAAAACACACATTGCCTAAAACAAAGTCACTTTTTCTTATAAAGGTGAAAATAAATAACGTGTACCATGTAGTTAAATTTTTTTGAAAGGTGCACAGGTATGTGACCACAAGAAGCCTGTGCTGGACCATACGCCTGCGCCTGACACAGAAGTATAAATCAGCCTTAACTGTGCGAGGTCACATAACTCCACATGCAGTAGGGAAAATAATTGAAAAAATTGACCTGGAAAAATTAGATCGATTATAGGTGCTGAATGTCGATTTTGATTAATTGCCCAGCCCTATAACCACCAAGTCTCAACAAGGCAGCTTGTTGCATTTACACTTTAAGATTTGAACCCAAACATTATTACAAAGGATTTCATGATAATAATACTACATTTTTATAATTATATTACATTCAGCAAAACAAACTACACTGGAGACAAATCTCAAATTACAACGCAGGATAACCAGAGATGCATAATTAAAGTAATAATTAAAAAAATATATACATATTCAACATTTTTTGGGGGGTGAATTGACTTCCAATTGAAGGAGCAACATCATTAGATTACATTCAAAATATTGTCAAAGATATACAAACGTCCAGGCAAAACCTTTGATTGACATGCAGGTTGTTAGAAGATGACAGAATCACTTCGGGGTTTACTAACCCTTTAAGGTTTATCATTTGTTCGGTAATAAAACGTAGCGATCGCTTTTTGTACTCAGTCGGCGAGCTCCTCTGGGTCAGGTTACGCTTCTATGAACGCCAAATCTCTTTCAGCCCGAAACATGAGGACTTTGACCCTGCTTTTACAACGTTACACAATCCTAACAAAAGTCCATTGACTGAGCATTTATTGAACAAGGTGCTTGTCCTCACAGACCCGCTCTGTTTCAGGAGGCCTTCAAGATTGAAACTATTGCTGTTTTGAAGACCCTCCAACAAGTTCTCCCTTCCAGCTTGCCTTCAATTCAGAGTCTCGAGAAAAACAAAACAAAAAAACGACATGTTCTCCTCGCTGTCTGCCAGGAGACAGAGAGAGGTGGCAGCATCCATTCAGCTCTGCCCTAATGTCAGTCAAGTGCTTCTCATTTGCAGAACTTCAAAGCTTTTCTGCATTTAGCTCCGTCTGATTTTGGATGATGAATGCGATTGCGTAACTGTGCGACTGGATAAACCACGCAGGAACACAACAGGAGCTGCAGCCGTGCAAAAATGGCACGCACGGTTTATATAAACACATCTCATGTAGGTCTAAATCTTGAATACACACAAACATTTGGAAGTGTCCCATGGTCTTCGACTCCGGCCAAAAATGAGGCCCATGTGAACTGACGTGTGGCTGATTCACAGGGGCTTTTGTATATAGCTTTTCCAGTTTTATGAAGTCGTTTTTAAACATCTATGGATGAATTTCTGCTGCATCATTTTGGTCTTAGAATGGTATCTGTTTGGATTTTGCCAGAGTTTAGAACAGATTAAGTGTTTTTGCCAGAGTTTAATGCAGATTAATTTGACATTATACGTGATTTGTTTGTGATACTGAGCTTGCAAAGTTTTTCCTAGAGTTATGATGCTGAAATTGCCACATATAATGTTGGAGCAAAGTTCCTTTAAGGCAAGTCATTTTACTCTGTGGCCATCTTTGTAATGCTTCTCAAACGGGAATCACCAATAAAAGTAAACAGCAACTGTCCCATAAACTTCGTTTCTAAATGTAGGAATCAAACCATTTCAGCATTTTTTTTCAGGATGCCCAAGCTAATGCGCATGCGGACTCAAAAGGAACAAGATCACGACTGAACTTAATTTATGGCCGTTACACATTATCATCCTCTGAATGGTGCTTCGTCAGCTCACGCTGGTCTTCACAGGTAATTCACAACTTGGTCTTGATGGCAAATCTCCTCCAGAAATGACAGAGACTCTGTTTACGAGTTTGTGGGTTAGCCCTAGGCCTTCAAGCTAAAGAGAATTGGGACACCACTACCAATTCACATGAACACGCAAAACGAGGCGTAGGGGGAAGGGGAAGGGCTAAGGGGTAGAATTGGGATTGGGCCTTAATATATTGTGTATGACTCCCATGAGCTTGGAGGACTGCATCCATAAATCTCTGCAATGACTCAAATAACTTATTAATAAAGTCATCTGGAATGGCAGAGAAAGAGTTCTTTTAGGACTTCTAGATTTCATCAAGATTCTTTGGATTAATCTTTAATTACATCTTACCCCAGACATGCTCAATAATGTTCATATCTGGTGACTGGGCCGCCCAGTCTTGGAGCACCTTGACCTTCTTTGCTTTCAGGAACTTTGATGTGGAGGCTAAAGTATGAGAAGGGGTGCTATCTTGCTGTAGAATTTGCCCTCTCCTATGGTTTGTAATGTAATCGGCAGCACAAATGTCTTGATACCTCAGGCTGTCGATGTTGCCATCCACTCTGCAGATCTCTCACACATCCCCATCCTGAATGTAACCCCAAACCATGATTTTTCCTTCACCAAACTTGACTGATTTTTGTGAGAATCTTGGGTCCATGTGGATTCCAATAGGTCTCCTGCAGTATTTGTGATGATTAGGATGCAGTTCAACAGATCGGAAAAATCTACCTACTGTCAAAAAAATCGACCCTCTTTTCCAAATGATCAACTAGAAGTCAAATTATTATTTGTTGCTCTTAACTGGGATCGACGACAAGACTTTTGTCAGTCTTAAGCCTTTATTTGCATAATTTATCCTAAACAATTATTATTATATATTTAACACACAAAAAAAAAACTGGTGTCTTCTATTTTATAGTGACCCTACAACTACTTTTGTATACTTTTATTCATCTTGCTGCTGGTGTGTTAACATTGAAAGCATATTTTGCTTTTTTGTCTGTTTTGTACCCTCATGGAAAAGCTGCTTAAAGACCTGTTAGTTGGCCTTTTGTGTGTGTGATATGTACCGGTGAATTGCTCCTCGATAACATTGACACAGCAGGATTTAATTCCTCCACGGGCATCAGCGGTGCTGCTGTTAATCCTCAAACAGTCCAATTTCCTCACACTGAGCTTTAATTTTAATTATCATCTTTAAAATACTGCTAATATTTCGCCCTGCTGTGCTGCGCCAATAGCCCAGAGCTGTAGGATATTTCCTCTTCCCTTTTTTCTTGGGATCAGTAATATTAATTACTGAAACGGGCTGCTCGGAGCATGATGATATGTGCGTTTGAATGGAAAAGTTTACATTTTTTTGTCCTGTTGACTGCGAGAGACGCTAATAACTCCGAGCATGGAACGACTGGATTAGTGTTTGTTTAAAAGTACCTCCTCACATGTTTATCTTGGGGAATGTGGGGGAAGAAGCGCACATGAATAACAGCTGGAGACGAAGGTCATTTAAACCTCTGCTGTCAGATCGTGAGATATTGAGGAGATTGAGTCACAGCAGGCCTGAATGTCATGGCCACAGATGATTTTTGTCTCTGCGTGCCGACGGAAGGAAAAATCCTGACTGGAATGTTCTTTCAATGTTCTGGAAGTTTGTTTGGGAAAGGAAGTGATGAAGTAAGCCTGTAGTTTCGGCAGTTAGCATGAGTCATCTTCTCAATTCAACTCAACTTTATTTCTAAAGCACTTTCAAAGCACTAATCACAATGGGTATCAAAGTGCTGTACATAAAAATGCAAACTACATACAAACATGCAAACAATTTACAGCACATGACATAAAAGCTAAAGAAAAAAAGTGTGTTTTCAATGAGCTCTGTTCATGAGGACAGTGGAGGATCTCTTCAAAGTCTAGGAGCTGCCATTTGAAAAAGTGCCATCACCTTGACATCTCAAGCGTGATCGCGGAACTGTCAGACATAGTTGATTCATTGAGCGAAGAGATGTTAAGGGTTGATGTGGACTAATTCAGTAAGAA
Source organism: Danio tinwini (assembly GCA_903798205.1). Classification (NCBI taxonomy): domain Eukaryota; kingdom Metazoa; phylum Chordata; class Actinopteri; order Cypriniformes; family Danionidae; genus Danio; species Danio tinwini. The sequence goes on along the minus strand of CAIGQZ010000320.1, from coordinate 7,194,968 downwards.
ATATACTGAAACACTATTACTTTAAATTTACTATTACTTAAACATGATTACTTTAAAGTGCCTTTGATAGGAACTTAGAATAACAAAAGTTTTAAAGCTTTAAATGCATGCATTTTGTTATGGATGGCGTCCACTAGCGCTGCACGTTAATGAAATTGTGATATTGCAATAATTTTTTTTTTGTGATTTTTTTTTATTTATTTTTTTTTATTTATTTATTATTATTTTTTATTATTATATATTTATTTATTTTTTATTATTATTTTTTATTTATAAAAAAATTATATTGTGAAATGAATATAATTTTACTAGATGGCTTAAATAGCTCTTTGGAAAATAATCTTTAATTTAAATTGATTGGGGTGATTTTTGTAAGGTTGTGCAGTATGTTTAAAAATAAAAAATCTAATTGCAAGGAAAAAAAATACAATTGAGCAACAAAAAAAGGAAAATAAACAGTGCTTTATGAATTTCTAGAGAGTAAAACAGTATTTAGGCACAGAAAGTGAATACTGAAATATTACAATAACACTGTATAATCTTTATTATATAAATTCAGTAAAATTATTTCTAATTAAAGTTACAAATGTGTTTTTTTTGTACTAGAACGCTATGACTAAAACAAATGTAAAACGTGCAAATGATAAAGTCTCACTCTGTTATTGTTATACTTTGCAATGACCCCACAAACCATGTATTCTCATCTGTTGTGCTGGTCAACTTTAATCCCAATTTAATATCCTGTAATGTGAGTTTTGCCGAAACACACATTGCCATATAGATGCTGAAAAGATATATTGTACCACCCTTAGCGTAAAATCCTTAGACATCTTTGACCCACAAAAAAAAACTAAGAAAATGCTGAAGACAGTTTTGTTTTGGAAATGCTAGTGTTCTGTTTTAGTATGGGTGGACTGAAAACTTTTGAAAATGCGTGGCTATCTACAATTACTCTCTGACTGGTCTTCTCAACTATTGCTTATCGTTTCCTGATTTGTTAAGCTCATCTTATGCGATCATTACACAAGCGGTAAACTGAAAGTACAGGTGAAGTTTGTTTAATATAGTGTGAATGCACTGAGATAATTTTTCTAAACACAATGAACTCTAGACTGGACGAGTAGAGTTTTAATTCTAAACTGCTTTTTATTATGAGAATGAGCTAGTTTAAAAAGCACCTTTGTGTTTTGTAGATCTTAGGCATTTACTAAATCATCAAGATGTAGTTTCTCACTTCCACCAGTATAGATCCATTATTTGTTTCATGACATCACTGCAAACCTTGCAATCAAACTACTGTCTTTGTGTTTCAATTAAAATTGCGTCACACAAAACTGCATTCCAATACACTTTAAGAGGCATTTAAGACTGACTAATCTTTTATAAGAGAGGGCATCAGCTATAGTCAACATTAATATATTTAGCTTTACACACATTCCTACTTTAAAGCTTTATCGATCATCTATAAACTTGTAAAATAGAAACGGGAAGAGCGAGATGTAGCGCTGCTAACTTGGGAAGTGAACGACTTGTTAACTGATTGACCTCCACTTGCCTCTGGTTGCATTTAATGGCCAGTAAATCACCCCACGCTCCCTGCGGAGTGACCTAGCACAGTTATGGACTTCCAGGAGTGTGTGATAAGTATGTGCTGCAGTGTTCATTTTGACACATCAATGCTGCACACACACCGAGCGTGCGGGTCAGAGATGATAGCGCATGCCACAAAGTAACCTGCTTTCAGCACGTTCGGTAAATAAAATGCAAAAAATTATGTGTGTATTTGTACATGTGGGGCAAAGATAAAAAGGGAATTTTAAGTGTCAAAATAAGCATCAAATACATGGTTTAATTTTTTTGGCCCACACACTAGAATGTGTTCTGATCCAAATGCAAAAATTTAAAGAAGATACCAACTAAAGTGTCATACAGTTGAGAGATCATAAAACATAAGCATGATATTTAATAAGGCATGATTATTTCAGGAATCATTTAAAA
>CAIGQZ010000320.1:7181854-7192570 GCA_903798205.1 Danio tinwini | reverse complement strand
CACACACACACACACACACACACACACACACACACACACACACACACTGTCTGTTTCCCATCAGCTTCAGAGATCATCAGCAGATAATGTACAGAGTGTGAGAGAGAGAAATACAAGTATATGCGTAAAATGGAGAGCTAACCAATTTCACGTATAGATGCTCATACATAAACAGCATAATTCTGTTGCGTGAATGCGTTTGGCATATGTTAGCGTGTGTCGGAGTCTGTGTTTCAGCTCATGAGCTTAATTTCCTGTGCCCTGGCTCACTGCCCGCCTGATGTTGGCTGGGTGCCTTTCGCCTTCCTTCTTTCCCTCTCCTCTGCTCTCTGTTATTCCCTTTCTCTTTCTCTTCGTTTAGTTCCAGCTCTGACCACAGCAGCTTTCCCAGAATTCCCTGACAGCGTCCCAGCGTTCATCAAAGTGGCCTACTGCATCAGGATCTGGCTATTAAACAGAAAAAATGTCACAGTCCTGCTCTCGAAGGCCTGACCTCATCTCTTCCTTCTCACATACACGAAGACGAGATACAGTATGACTGACTCATTCAGCAAAAACCCAGCAACGGTCTGTTTTTACATACAAAGCTTGACCTCCTACTTCATTACACATCATTAAAAGCGCTTATAATAGTCTTTCTCTAGTTCTCTGATAGTTTCCTTATTTTGCATTTATTTCTTATCAGGGTTTTCTTTATTGCACTATTTGTACCTCACCCCACTTGTGTGGTAAAACACTTTGCTAGTTTTGGCTGCCCTTTCCAACTCGTTCCTGCTTTCAGTGTAGCTTGGACACAGAAATAGTGCTTCATTGTTGAAGAAACCACACATTCTGTCATTTTTATGACTGAAATAGCTCAAGAAATTTCAGATTAGTTTTTTTCTAACGGCCTTTTTGGAATCTTAACACTTCGCAAGTATGTCAATGTGATTATTAAGTCAGTGTATGTGTTGATGAGGAACTATTGCATGCTTTTAGCATTGGTCTTCATCCAACAGTTTTTTTTTATCTCAGGCTCTTTTTATGACCGAAAGACAAAAATAACCAATTGTTGTGACAATTTGTACAGAATCTTGATGAGGAGACTACTTAGCCTTTCAGTATTTTCCCATTTAAACTATGAACTGGTTTATTGTTGGCGATGTAAGACAAAGGCCCTATTTACACCTGGTATTAGGGCTGCACAATATTGGAAAAGTTTGTTAATATGAATATAGTTTTACAAGATGCTTAAATAGCTCTATTTGAAAGTTTTCTGGGGAGTCTAACAGTATTCAAGTACAGAAATAAAAAAAAATCACAATGCAAAAAAAAAAAGCTTTTCTTACTTTGGTTTGTCTTGTTTTTAGTCCAAATATCTAAACACTTGAATCAAGTAAAAATATTTTTTTGTTTTTACCTTAAGAAAGAAGTCAGAGTTAAGGGGTTTTCTTTAAAGCAAAGCAAAATTATCAGCCAATGGGGTGAGTAAAATGATCTTATTTTCAACGTGTAGATATTTGGACTAGAAACAAGACAAAAACTTGAAGTAAGAAAAAACATATATTTTTTATTTTAGATAAATAATGTTAATACTTTACAACTAATCTTTGTTTTACCTCCAAACATTATTTTTTTGGGACCCAAATATTTGACACTCTCTTGAAATGCCCAGTCACAGGCCTTAAAAACACATGCTAATGATAAACTTTTACTTTATTATGGTTAAACTTAGCAGTGACTTTACAAGTTGGATGTGTTCTGTAGCTCCTGGTCAACTATAATTCAGCAGTGCATATCTTGCGGTGTGACTATTGCAGATGCGCACATTGCTATATCGATGCTGGAAAGAGATATATATATATATATATATTGTCCAGCCCTACATGGTATTAAGATCTGTTTGTGTTTTAAAAACTAGACTAAAACACTGAGGATGTGTCCTTCTTTGGAGTTAGTTGGAAATGCATATGATCAGATTGTTTTTGATAATGTAAACCCTCATTTGGCCCAATGTGTTGGTCAAAAGACCATCTACTCTGTCCCCACTGACCTAATGTGATCATTGTTAAAAAGTGCACCCATAAGTATTTTTGTAAAGATTATAACTAAAACCTTAGTTTCTTTTTACATCTTTTCATTTGCTTGCTTTCATTCAGAAGCACTTATGTGCTGGACTGGGCATTCCCACAAAATAAAGCATGACAAATTGAGGAATTATTCTCTAAAAACCATTAACACAAGTAATCACAAGCCTAATTTGAACATTCATTCATTCATTCATTTTCTTTTCGGCTTAGTTGCTTTATTATCTGGGGTTGCCACAGTGGAATGAACTGCCAACTTATCCAGAGTCCTTTTTACGCAGCGGATGCCCTTCCAGCCGCGACCCATCTCTGGGAAACCCCACTTTGAACAAATGTTAATAATTCAATTCAATTCTTCTTTATTTTTAATGCACTTTTATAGTGTAGATTGTGTCAAAGCAGGTTAACATTGAAAATTGAAACTGTGTCAGTCCAGTTTTCAGAGTTAAAGTTGCGTTTACTTCAATTCAGTGTGGTTTAATTTTCACTGCTGAAAGTCCAAACACTGAAGAGCAAACACATCGATGCGCAGCTCCACAAGTTCCAGACCAATCAAGCCAATGGTGACAGTGGCGAGGAACAAACGTCACTTATTGATGAAAGTAAAGGAAAACACCTTGAGAGAAACCAGTTAAGCATGGCCATTTCTCCTCTGGCCAAACTTTTTTTTCAAAGCTGCAGTCTAGTTAGCTGGTGTAAACAGTCATGCACCTCAGCTGATCGCTTTTCAGTGTTAACATGCATTTTGAGTGATCAGATCAATGTAAAGGGGAAAAAGTAACCTGCTTAAATTGTAAAATACTGGTATTTTGGCATTTCTTAAGCCTGAGTTCCACTTTGCAACCAAATAATCAATAATATTACACAAGATTTTTACATGTCAAAAGTGTCTTGCACCGAGGACTCTGGGCCTTGCCAAATGTTTGCTTAGTTGTCCATCATTATATAGCCTGCTTTTTCTAACAAAGGACATCTGGCTTAATTGAAGATGGCACTCTGAACACAAAGTAACAAAAGAACGTGTGTTTAACTCGTAAACAGGACTGTCTCCATCCATTAGCAAAGCATTCACGTCTTCCCTATAGAGCACGTTTCCATCTATAAAGTGTTTACTAGTTGGAATGTCTCATATTTCCCCACCCCCTCTCTCTGGTTCTCTCTCTGCTCTCTTTCTTCTCAGCATGCTGTCTCACTAGTAGGCCTTACAGAGCTGAGCTGACTGTAAATTCCTCAGTTTAACGCACGTAATTAGTTGCACAGTCTAAGTAACGGAAAGTACCTCACATACCAGAGCGACAGATTTTGCTTTTATTTTTAGACATTATAACGGTTTATTGCAGTTACCAAGACCTGGGATCAGAGCCAGCTTAGCTAAAGCATCTCTCATCTTCCGAACCGCCTTAAGCAGAGACATCCCTCAGATGTCAAACAAACCGACAGCTACTCGGGATGATTCAACAAACCGCCAAACAACAATCGCTAGGACTCGTGCTTGAATGCGTAAACAATAAAACGAGATAGTGTGTTGCCTTTGCATTGCCATTCCTCCTTTTCCGCCTGAGCGTTGACTTAGCGCTTGAACGACCTCTGGATCATCGGCTGTTATCAGGCAGTGGCCGCTGTGCATTCCTGCGAGATAAGAGCTCCAGCCGGCTTGTGTCAACACAGAGTGTGTGCAACTGTGTCCGCGACCGCTTCTCTTCGTTTGTAGCATGGCCTACTTAGCCTTCCTGTGTAATGAATGCGCCAGTCACATCAAGCCTAGCAAGAAAACAGACCTGTTTCTGTACAGTCTCATCTCTCAGGGCTGATGGGAGATTATTATAAGGAGTGTTTCGGAGCAACTCAGGGTCCAGATCGGGAATTATGCATGAGGGTCAGCAAACTGGTTGCCCTCTGAGCTAGTTTTAATCAATTATGGAACCACGCTGTGTGTGTGTGTGTGTGTGTTATGAATCGTCAGACCCCATGCTCTCTTGGGACACGCACAGATACTCTTGCTTCACAGATTGGACCCCATGGCTCTTTCATAACACTTCTGTCTTGTGATCAATAATGTAATTCAGTGTGTTTGGTATGAGTCGGAATCCAATCTTACCTGCTCCGGACCAGCTTAACAAGGTTCTGCTGTGGTGTCCTTGAGCCATGATGTCGGTGTGGGACAAATGGAGTGGGATTGGGAGAACCACAGCAGGCCAAAGTCTCATTAATACTTGAGTAGTAGGTGGTAATAGTTGCAGGCTTTGTGATATGACAAATCGAGTAACGGACAATCACCCAAAACACATATATGCTTGGTTGTACTTAATGCATTTTACATTAGTTTTTTTTTTTTCATGTGTAGTCAGTTTTAAAGCAAAGCTTGGGTCATGCCCAACACTTTTTTTTTGACACTTTACTATATTAACACAATGTTTGTTAGTGGGGCAGAACTAGAACAATTAATTCTGGTAGGTTTATGTAGCTTTTACATTACAGGTAGTAGGTAGAAATAATAATGTAGGTTACTGTTAAAAACGGATAGATGGATAGACAGATAGATGGTTAAATGTATAGATGGATGGATAGATGGATATATTGATGGATGGATGGATATATAGATGGATGGATGGATATATGGATGGATGGATATATACATGGATGGATGGATATATACATGGAAAGATGAATGGATCTACAGATGGATAGATAGGTATTTTTCTAAATGCTTAATAAAGTATTTAATTGATTTCATTATGCAATCAAGGCTGTTTTCATTTGCACTACGACATGCAATTTTAGAGTATTAAAAAAATAATGTTCATTTTGACAATGCCCATATTGGTATTTTAACAGCAAAGTAGGCCTTTTATAGAAAACCATTTTATTTATTTATTTAGAATTAATTGTACCTTAGGGTTGTTAACTATATGTTCAGGAACAAGTAATAAGAAATAGGGCTGCTCAATATATTGTTTCAGCATCAATATCGCAATGTGATCATTCAATACGCAATGTTGAGTCTGGATTATAATCAACCATTTTGCAAGTGTTTTTGAGGCCTATGACTGTGTGAGGGTTTTAAAATCATTCAGACAGAAGAAATTGTATTGTTCGTAACTTTGACAAATTATTAACGATCAATTTTATTGAGTTGTTTATCAAACAAAGACTATGAGGTAGGGCTGAACGATGTGGCAAAAGTGCAATCTCAATTATTATTTTCCATATTGAATGATAACGAAATCTATTTTGATAAGTTATGACTGTTTGAGTGTTTTTTAAAAAAGCATTCAGGCATAAGAAACTGTATCGTTTGTAACTGTGACAGATTAATAATGGTTATTTTTATTGAGTTGTTTATCAAACAAAGACTATGTGGTAGGGTTGGGCAATGTGACAAATGCAATCTCGATTATTTTCCATATTGAACGATAACAATATATATATATTTAGATATAAGTTGTTAATTCTTCCAGATTTAAAAGAGTACACCAACAATGACTGAAGCCACAAAAAATTAGAGGGTTCATGGCCATTGGAAAATAGCATAACACATTTTTGGCCAAAAACATTTTTTGATTGCTGAAAATGTGGTCCATCTCTAATATTAACACACTTTTAGATTCCCATTGTTGCACATTTCTGTTTGGTGATTGGCTCTTAGATCAATATAGAGTAAAAAAAAATGTCCAGAGCTTATCATTGTTATTGACAAATATTATCGCTATTCAATAAAATATTATTTATCGGCCCAGCCCTACTATGAGGTGTTATTTTAATTAGATTATTCAGTTACTATATACCTGAATACAGATCGACCCCTCTGAAAACAATAAACGCTGTTTATTTAATTGCTATCTTTTTCTTTTTTGAATTCTTCTATGCTTGTAGATTGTAGATGTTTTATATATTTTATGCATATGCACTCCCTTAGAGAATCACCCCAATCGATCTAAAATGATAAATTCTTTCCAAATAGTTATTCAACAAACCTAGTGAAATTGTATTCATATCGCAATATATGTTAATTTTTTTCCAATATCATGCAGCCCTATTAAGTAATGCTCTTTTAGAGGAAAATGGATGTTAGAGAGAAAGGTTGTTCCAGGAACATGTCCTGCTTACCTCTGCCATTTGGCTTTATGTGGTTTTGAGATGCTGTGCAGTGCATTGTGGGAAGAGAAAGACAATGCTGCCTTACCGTCTCTGCTTCTCATGTTCTCACACTGTGACATAAGTAATATGCAGTTAGGCTCAACTATATTAGCTCAGAGTGTCTCTCTCTCTCTCTCTCTCTCTCTCTCTCTCTCTCCCCCCCCATCTCTAGAATTGCTGAGATAAGAGCATCTGCAGGTACGAGGTGGGTGCGTGCATGTGTGTGTGTGTGTGTGTGTGTGTGGAGGGAGAGAGTGCTGGAGTGATTAGAGGCTGATGTACCCTGTCTGTTCCATTATACACACTGACCTCACACACACATACACTCGCACACACGCACGCACGCACTCACGCACACACACTCAAATCAATTCTCCTCACACCAACTGGAGCCTTAACCGGATTTGTGATGATGGTGTCTGTCTCATCACACCACACCACTTCTCCGCTTGAGTTCTTTCCCAATGCCTTTCAAAACCTTCATCGTTGTCGTCCTCCTCCAACCTGTAACAACACTTTGGTCAGACCTACAAAGATTCAGCCCAGGCTCACAAAAAGTACATGCCTGTGGGGATACGTTTGCAAAAATGATTACACGTTGCTCATTACATGTTTCATATTGGTTCATGCATGTTACTAATTTCATGAAATTTTCACAGTATGTCTGATAATGTTTTTTCTTCTAGAGAGTCTTATTTGTTTTATTTTGGCTAGAATAAAAGCAGTTTTTAATTTTTTTTAAAAGCAATTTTAAGGTCAAAATTATTAAAATCTTCTCTCTATTAAACAGAAATTGGGGAAAAAAAATAATCGGAGGCTATTAATTCAGGGGGCTAATAATTCTGACTTCAACTTTATGTGTGTATGTATGTGTGTTCAGTGTCATTCACACAGCTACTAAACACCATCATGGTAACACACGTCACTAAAGCAATGCAATAAACTTAATCAACAATAGTTGTAGCAAAATATTCTAATGTACATCACTGGCGAGAAGAAAAAATAACTATAGTAATGTCAACAAAAAAACTAAAAGTGAAGTGTCATGCATGGAATTCTAAGAAAGTCAGGGTTTTTTTTAATGTACAACTATATTAAGGAAACTTACTGCTTATTGCTGCCACATTTTTTACCATTAAAATCATGGCCATTTTGTTTATAAGTGATTCAAACTTTATTAAGTCTGCAAATCATGCACTACACTAAAAGTGTTTTGAGGTGATAAATGGTACCATGCAAGAAACCATAAGTCTTCATTGATAATCTGCCGTGTAATTAGAATGTGCGTGAAAGGATGTTTTACTGCCTCTAGTGTTCATTTCTCCCGAAAACTGCAGCAAATTGTTTACCTGGGAAGATTTTGTTTTTGGAGGAGAACTTGGCATGTTTTTCCAGTGAGCCTGAGTCGCAGAGATTAGTCTCCTTTACCCAGTGCTGTTTTTATAAGTTCTTGTTACCATAAATTTTCCCTCCATTTTTAAAGAAACTCCCTAGACTGCCAGACGCATTTAAATTTCTCCTGCACTCAAGAAATGTAATTATTATATATATTTTTTGTGGACCTGGAACCAGTGGGCAGTGAGATTAGTCTCCACGCTTGTCAGATCTGTCAGCTTTCAGATTTCTCCATTAGGAAAAGTTCTAGAGTTCTCAGCAGGATTTCTAGCTCCGCCTCCCTCTGGCTCCACCTTTGACCTTTCTGTCTGTCCTCATTGCTTTGATAGTCACAATTGTGGTGTGTTCATTCTGTAATTGCAGGGCTTGTCTTTTTTTTCTCTCTTTCCGAATAGCGTAGAAGGTCGTCTTATAGACCTTGGAGGAATGCGATCAGCTCGGATCACTCCCACATGCTATTGTACGCTTGACGCGTAGCAGTCGGGTCATGAAGAGGAACACAGGCAGAGAGGTGTGTTTTGGGGCAGTGAGCTTCTTTTCAATGGCATGCGTTCACTGGCTGCATTCCACAGTCGCACTTGTCATTTCCTGCAATTATGCTTCTTTAGAGAGAGGCTGCATTTCACAGGTTTTAACTCTCCTCTTCAGTGTCATTGAAGCTTTATGCACTCAAACGCGCACCTTCAGCTGCTTCGTCTCTCTCATTAATGCCAGCCGGTTCTCTTTATATATTCACACTCATGCACTTTAGTCTTTCAGGTTCAGTTATGAACTCGTTATTCATTTTCTGACGCTCTTAGTGTAAAGATGTTCAGGAATTTTAATGAAATAAAAATTGCCTATAAACCTATATAAAAGTTAACTGTATGTTACCTTATTATGCATTAATGTTCAGACCTGGGTTTTACTGGGTTTAGCAATGTTTATGGATTTATTTGATCCAAAATACAGCATTCAATCGTTCATTTATTTTCTTTTTGGCTTAGTCCCTTTATTAATCTTGGGTCGCCACAGCGGAATGTACCGCCAACTTATCTAGCATATGTTTTACACACCGGATGCTCTTGTGGGGGGAAACTGGAGCACCTGGAGGAACCCCCACGCGAACACGGGGAGAACATGCAAACTCTACACAGAAATGCCAACAGACCCAGCCGGGGCTTAAACCAGCGACCTTCTTGCTCGGGGGCGATCGTGCTACCCATTCCACCACCTTGACACCTCCATAATACAGCAGAAGTTTGAAATGGGAAATATTTTACATGTCTCAATTTTGTTGTACGGCAAAATCGTGTGAATATAACAAGCCTGCAATGGTAAAACTGTATTCTACTTTTTATAATTACACTTTATAAAAACAGTCTGCATGAACACTTTGATTGACATGCTCCCTTTGTACGTGTCATCAGAATTGCAAAGCCCCGACCAGTAGTGATGATCTCTCCCTCATTAGAATAAACAGACCTGAGTGAGAAGCAGCCATCCACTATTATGCTGCGTTCACACCAGTTGGCACGTGCAAATAAATCACGTCAAATTCGCTTTATTTGCACGTCAAATTCGCTTCATTCGCGCATCTACTTCACCTAATTTGCGCATCCAATTCACTTTACAACAGACACTGATTTGCATCAAGGGCAAGGCTTCTGTCTGCCCGGTGACCCTAGCTTTGTTGCTAAATGGCTAACATGGATTTTATTGAGAGAGTAGCTGTGTTTATGTGCTTTAGTAAGCCTGAAAAACAGTGTAAATTTCTCCGGCGACATGTCTGAGTCCACTGGATGCTTTCAGAAGTGCACCCAGCTCTATGAGTTCATCAACTCTTCCAGAAACTATACCTGGATGATGGCACAAATGAACAGTCTTTGATCTTATAGCGTTAGTCCTGTTTTGATTCTGCCACTATGCTGACTCATAGGGTGTCTATAGCTCCGCCCACTTTTGAAAAGAGCACAATCTCATTTAAATTTAAACAACAGTCAATAAAACTGCACAATTTGAATCAAAGCCTAAAAGGGGCTTTTAATTGAATTATTTGTGACATTTTTTAAACTGAAACTTCACATACACACACTAGGGACATCCGAGACTTATTTTACATCTTGTAGAAAGGGATATAATAGGCCCCCTGTAAGAGCTGAGATGCTTCATGAAGAAGGTTATTGCACTCATTTATACTGTAGTGGAATTCCGTATTTGTCTATAAAGAATTTCTGGATATTTTTATTATGCAGACTAGATTAAAAAAGAAAAAACATCGTGGGCCTATTATTATTTTTCTGTCTGCCTGTCTCTGTTGAGTTTAAGCAGCAGATGCAGTTTTGTAAACTGTGGAAAGAGTCTAAAAATGACTTTCCAGTAACCGAATGGCACGCTACGAGTGTTGCTTTTGTCTACTGAAAACGCTGCCAAATCCACCAGACATGACACTGGGTTCTGTGTTATGTTTGTATTATAACACCGATTCTGTATTATATTAGCGCTTGAATAGCAGATTATTGAAACAAACCACTGAGGGACTTGATATCAAGCACATTGTGTTCATTTCTGGCCTGGACAGACTGAGAACCACACAAAAAATGTCTTCATCGTTTCTCTCCAAATTGAAATTCAACCTCTTCACTGTTTATCTTTCAAAGTTAACATATTAAAGCACAAGAGAAGTGTTTATTCCAGACGCAGGTATAAAATAAAGTCCATTTTACAGACACTAATGGCACTACTGGCACTAATGATGAAGTTGAGGATGGATGAACGCATTCAGACAAATCAACACGGTTTTTGCGGGGTAAGACGGAGTGTGAGGTCTTCACCGTTCACCTGCAGAGCTAATCATGTGTCGCAATAACAAGACGTTCACAGCACACACACTTGAAGAGGCAGACGTGCTGAGTCCGGCCCTCTGTCAGATATTACTGTACATCTGATTGAGGCTGATTCATGTCAGTGCCATTAATGACTTTGTGAATCATGTTTCCCCAGGGCTATGATAGCTTGCTTGATTGCACTCTAGAGTGTGTGTGTCTGTGTGTGTCTGTGTCTGTGTCTGTGTGTCTGTGTGTCTGTGTGTCTGTGTGTGTGTGTGTGTGTGTGTGTGTGTGTGTGTGTGTGTGTGTGT
>CAIGQZ010000320.1:7147021-7177824 GCA_903798205.1 Danio tinwini | reverse complement strand
ATAATAATAATAATAATAATAATAATAATAATAATAATAATAATAATAACAATTATAATAGTAGTAATAGTAATAATAATAGTAATTATTATTATTATTATTATTATTTTAAGAATAATTATCAAGCTCAGAAAGCCAGAAAATATTATAACATTACATTAGACCTACTAATGCATTGGGCCTTAATAAAATAAACCGGCCACTTTTTATGTTTATTTGCCTTTTCATTATTATTAAAAACAACAACAAATTATATTGTGATTATTAATATAGTGTTTAATAATAAAATAACTCCTAGAAAAGATGCATCATGAGGCATCAAGAATCACTTTATAATCACATATAGATTTTAGAGGCAAGTGCATATTCATCTTCGAATTATTATATGATGCTTCATAAAAAGGCAATGTATTTGGCTGGAATCTAATGCTATCCGATAGGAAATAATGAATGGCTCCGTTGTATTAAAACTGACTCTGGTGCTTGATAAACAATCATACATTTAATATATGAAGTGGAGCATGACCACACACTGTGTCTCTTTTCAGAATCATGGGCTGCTGCATTTCCCAGTCGTCCTCAATCTCAGACAGATCATAGGCTAACAAGTAATAGTGTAGTGTCTGTAGACTAATGGCCTTTTTCATAAGGTCACGTATTGAGGTATGCAACTGAACACGGCATGCACATTTTTTGTCTCAGCTCACCTGCTCGCTGTTTAAGGTCAGGTAAATGATAAATGGAGTGTTGACACATTGGCAAAGCAACTAAAGCTGTGGATGATCACATGACCATAGCTAGAGCGAATCAGAGTCCTTCATCCGAGTCTAATGCGAAGCATCTGTTTAATCAACAGTAGCTTCAGTTCTCAGATGACCTTACTAAATAAGATATGTACGTATATGGTAACCTTAGTAAATATGAGCAAAAAACTATTTGTTGTATAACTTTTAAGTTATTTTTTGATTGAGAGTAAAGAATTTTTCTTGAAATTCTTTCAAACTGTTTGTGGTGAAGAAGGTGATGTCGAATTGTAGTTTTGAAGCTTTTTTTGTACCCGAGAACCATCTATCTTCTGCAATCTTTCAGCTGTGCAGAATCTTGCAGGTTTTGTTGGCCATGCAAATCATCTTTAACTGTAATGATTATCAGTCATCCAGTGGGTACAGGTCGCTGACGAACTACAAATCTGCTTTTACATGGACTACAACCAAGTATGCACCACACACACCGGTTTCTGATCAAGACTGATTACAAACTCACACAGCTGAAGCTGCTTAAGCACTTATTACTTGGACTATTTATACAGCACACACACAGACATTGCTGAGACTTGTCGTTACCTGTCCACATTATGAAGCGTTTCTCCTTGCCTTGCTCAGCTTTGTTTGATTCTTTGCCTTTTATAGTTTTCTGATGGTAGCTGCCTGTACCGACCTCTTTGCCTGTTGTTGACTTCTCTTTTGGATTGTCTGTATAATACGGTTTGCTCCTGTGATCGACCCTTGCCTGCCTGACCATTACTTGTATAATAAAGACTCTGCAATTGGATCCTCACCTCTGTTGTCACATCCATATTGTTACACTAACAGTGTTTTAGGAATGAAGGACACACAGCCTCTTCCAGGTTGATTCATAATAACATGTATTGCTGTACTGGTGGAAATGGTGCAATTTCAATGTTTTTGCTATTTTCTTATAACTATTTTCCATTTTGTAAAGCTCAAAATCCTTTGGCGCAAATTCAGAGCTCTGTTCTTTTGGTTTTCCCCATTGTGATGAAAGTAAATGAGTTTGGCCTGTGTTTTACCTCATATTTATACTCCTGTGAAACGGGGTCGTGGCTAACCAATTTCCTGTTCCTAGTCAAACAGGTGTGCTAATTTTGTCAGCAATAATTTTGGCACACATATTTAACAAAGACATTTTTTTTGTGGGATAAACCTACACTTTGTTTGCAATTGAATTTTTATTTGTTCATATTTTGAGTAAAAGTTTAAAAGGTCTTTTTTTTAACAGCCTTATTTGCTCTTATTTACCAACATTAGTGGAAGCAATGCAGAGGAAACTGTTGAGTTAAAAGCATGCCTTGATTTCTCCCTGCATGCGCTTGCCTGCCTGAGTGTATAATGTTGTTGAATTAAGCTCTTTGTGCCTGTGATGTGTTTTTTTGTTTATTAACAATAGGCGATGAGTATATGAACCTCTTGAGCCACCGGATTCGCTAGCAAAACAATGACTGTGGATGAGCAGAAGGCTGAAAGAGGCCTGAATAGACCAGAAACAGAAGTAAACACTGCAAGTATGGGCTTTCCTGGATTACAGCCAAATCCACAAGTTCAGAAGAAATCTCCAGAATGCATTTATATGACCGGGAAATGCTTACTGCAACCAAACAATTCACATAAAGATCTAGATGCATCTTCATGTGTGTAAACAAGTGGGATTTATCTGTTTTTTACTGTATTAGTCATGAACATGTACCTTGTAGCTGAAATAACACCAGTCTTGGGTCAAGTTGTAAGTAGGCAGCTAAATACAGGTGTAAATGGGATTTTATCCTACATTTTGAAGGTAGACTGCATATCACATTAGATTGGCTGTTTTAATAGTAAGTTGTGCTGAAGGACTGCCTACTCACCTTTTAGTCATCCATTTTTACTCTTTCATTACAATAGCGTTATGAAAGTTGCTGTTTCATTATTTTTTTATAGTTTAATTAAATTATTCATTTGTGTAATTGTGTAAAATATCATACTGTTTTCCATGTTTTTTGTTTAAATGCTGAATTTATTTTCAAAAGAGGTCTTGTGCTGGCCTCGGCCATGTATTTGCTCAAATACAGTAGGACGTTTTTAAATCATTCAAAATATAGCTTTCTGTTAGAGTATATGTATTTTTCAAATGTAATTTATTCCTGTGAAGGCAACGCTATTTTATTTTTTTGGAACCGTTATTCCATCCAGGAATCTTTTCCGACTTATACTAGTGTTATAATAGAAGTGATTGACAAAATGATATTCTGAAAATGCCAGCAGGTAGCAGCAAGTGATTGTATTACTAAACCAGTCGTTTATTTACTGATTTGTTTGATTCAATGATTCGTTCAGTAAGATTTGCTAGAATTTGAGAAGAAATGCATTGAATCCAGCCATTCGCAAATGACAAGATCATCATACTCAATATTACTGATATATAGCGTTAGCTAATTTAGTTTATGACTGTTGCATATTAGGCCTACACTGAAGTCAAGTTCTGTTCACTACAAATTAATTCGTGCCATGCTGTGCAATGTGACAGTTTTACCATAGATTGTGAGAGCTGGTCAGCAAAATAAAACAGATGACATGCTAAGATGCCTAAGTATGATAAGAATATGAATATTTGTGCCAGTCTGTCAGGATATAATTGCTTAAAACACCTTAGTATGACTTCAATTTAATGACAAATGTTTGTTCAGTAACGTTTGTTCAGTTACATTTTGATTGGTGGATTAAAACCCACTATGATTGGCTAAACAGAATATCCTCCAAAAAAAGATGTGTACTAATCATGTCCTGCCTGTAATGTCTGAAAAATACCGCTTACAAATTCAAAGGACTCACATTCAGTGGTTCATAAATACATCTAACATAATTCATAAATGCATGAGGAAAGTAATCCAAGAACATTCAAAATAAAGCTTCCTGTTATAATATATGTATTTTTCTTATGTAATTTATTCCTATAAAGGCCTTGGAACCATTACTTCTCTCTTGAGGGCCATTCAGGAATCTTTTCCGACTTATGCTAGTGTTAATTATTCATTTCTTTGAAGTATTCATTAAAAAATCATCTTATGTACTTTTACATTTATTAAAGTATCATAGCATTCATGTTGCATTTGCATCAGATCTGTTTGAGTCAATGCAGAGTTACTTGTATGATTAGTAGTTCCTGCCAATGTGGAATGTTCAGTTTATATTATGTTAACAACAAAGACGTCTGGAGTTTTTCCTCTGTGTGCATCTGCATCTATTCATCAACATAACAAAACAATAAGACAACATTTTCTTGTATGTGTGTGTGTGTGAGTGTGCGTGTGTGTGTAATGTATATACATGCAATGGAATACTGAAGAATGTTGAAGACTTCCAAATCATTAATAAATACCTTTTATTTATTATAATATTTATCTTAATTGTTGCTTTAACAATGTGTGAGCTGATATTGAGTATATCAAACACTTGCAATAAAAATACAGTATAATTAAGAAATATTACACAAGCAACCATAAGCAGTTTTTTTTCATATAATATCATATTCCAGTCAGGATGCTTCCATAGAAGGACTTGAGTTTCTTGACCCACATTCATCCACCATTTCCTGTACTTACCCTGACCTTGCCTTCAAAACGACCCCTTGACTTGCTGGATACAAATACCAACTTTTAATTGGCTTTAGAGCAAGAGTCCTGGAGTTTGACAGAGCTTTGAAGCGAATTTTCCTCTGTTAACACGGTGATTAATGCTTGGAAAAAACCACCATGCAGCACCTGGACCTATCTGGTCTATCTGAAGTTCGGAGAGCAGAAATAAAGGGCAAAGCTGAAGTCAAAGAAAGGGATTGTGGAAAGTAAGACTTGGGAGAGAGAGAGAAGTGAAGAAAGATTGTGGGGTGTACAGAAAGAGGAAGTATATGAAAGAGAGAGTGTGTGAGCGACCTAAATAAATAAATAAAGTCTCAGGGGAATCTCAGTCAAGTCTTGTTTCTGTGAAAGAGAACTTGTGCCTTTGGGGAATTTGATTGACAGTTCCTGAAGTCTGTCCACGTATCTTTATCATGCTTGCAGACTGAACACAGGAATATACTTTGTTTTGTGACATCACAGCGCACCACGTGATTCGGTTGGTTATTAATAGATTATGTAACAGTTTTTTTTTCTCTGGCCAAAGATTTCTAAAGGCTGCTGACAACTTTAAGAAACTGCATATTTGGGATTTGTTAGGTTTACTTTATATATATTTATCATGAATATTATGTTTTATTTTATTTACGTATCATTTAATTATTATATACAATATTATTACGTTCCCCTGGAAGAATGTACTTTTGGGGTTATGTGTGTGCGTTTGTTAGTTAAGTGGGTGTATCATTTTACGTGTGTGACAGGTACAAATGGCATTGGAGGATCCGCATTTCGTGCTGGTGATGTTGGCCGCTAGGGCTGTGCAATTAATCGAAATCGAATTACAATCGCGATTTGAAACGTTGCGATTAGCTAATCGCAAGAGGCTGCGATATGAAATATATTATTTAATTTTCCCCACCCAGAGCAAATGCATGACTGCTGTCCTACTAGCCAATTGAGTGAGCTCACTTTCATTCTTTCACACTTTCATTCATTACACAGCCATACCACCCTGTAGCCCAAGACCGGTTTACTCAATGAAGCTAAGCAGGGCTGAGCCTGGTCAGTACCTGGATAGGAGACCACATGGGAAAACTAGGTTGCTGTTGGAAGTGGTGTTAGTGAGGCCAGCAGGGGGCGCTCAACCTGTGGTCCGTGTGAGTCCTAATGCCCCAGTAAAAGTGAAGGGGACGCTATACTGTCAGTGGGTGCCGCCTTTCGGATGAGACGTTAAACCGAGGTCCTGACTCTCTGTGGTCATTAAAAATCCCATGGCACTTCTCGTAAAGAGTAGGGTAACCCTGGTGTCCTGGCCAAAGTCCTTCAATCGGCCCTTACTATCATGGCCTCCCGATCATCCCCATCCACCAAATTGGCTCCATCACTGTCTCTTCAGTCCACCAGTAGCTGGTGTGTGGTAAGCGTATTGGCGCTGTTGTCCTGTGGCTGCCGTCGCATCATCCAAGTGTATGCCGCTCACTGGTGGTGGTGTGGAGAGACAACCTCCCCCCCCCCCCATGATTGTGAAGCGCTTTGGGTGTATGGTATTATACACAATAAATGCGCTATATAAATACACATTAACATTAACATTCTGCCCAATCAGAATAGTGCAACAGAACTATGCGGAACTGCCACAATAAAAAAACATGCAAACAGGAAAGCGTGAATGAGTGGGATCATGACGTCTGCTGCTTCAAAAGCATTAATAAACTAATTAATATCAAAGAAAAACAGCACGTCTGTAATATGGGAATATTTTGGTTTTCAAAGTCACCGACAATGAACAAAAACGGGTAATTTGTAAAAGCTGTCGCAGAATTGTTGCCAGCAGAAGTAAATACAACAACCAGAGTTGTATCAGGAGGACTGTGATTGAGCTGAAGCTTAACTAAAAAATTTAATCCCTAATCAAATCGAAATTGCTATATCTGTAAAAAAAAACGCAGTTAGATGTTTTCCCCAAATCGCACAGCCCTATTGGCCGCTGATGCTGTGTTCGCGCCACCAATTACTGGCCCAAACTGCAATGGCGATTTCTCTGAGCTTTCGTTCTTTCGCTCTCACTCTTTCTTTGATTTCTGTGAGTCTCTGTGAGGACAGTCTTTCTTGCGAGAACTAGTCTGACCGAATGTGTTCTTGTTTGGTTTGTGATTAATTCTCTCATCTAAAATCTTTTGAGATTGCAATGCCAATGTGATTGTTTGTGAACTCAACTCGTCCCGTTAACTGATAAATTTTTCAGTTGTTTCTTTCTCCATCCATTGGTCACGCATACACTAAACTGTTATACTGTATTTTGTCAAAATACCCTTAGTTTAATATTAACACCTAAAAGGACGTAACAATATATATATATATATTATTTGTAACTACTTTTTGTCTTATTTTTTTTTATAAATTTTAGATTATTTAGATTTTTTTTTGATTGTTTGGAATTTATTTTGAATTTTTTTAAATACATTTTTATATGCTGCATGTTTCAAACGGTTCACCTCAACTAACCTTTCATCTAATTTGCCACTTAAAATCAAGCTGATCCTTATTTGCCGCCTTTGTTGTCCTTGTAACCCAAGACGCACCGATTCAGTGACCTGACAAGAAGCCCTGAATGAACTCCAACCACACACACTTCCACCCAATAAAAAGTGCTAAAGTCTAAATCTCCTTCATACACAGCCAGTTCACGCTCTTGGTGTCCAATGATCCTGCATTTGAGCTCATTAAGTTTCTTGGGGCCAATCGGAAATCAATGGAACCAAGCCATTGTGGACGAACTTTTCTTTTAAGTCCAATTTATGTCCTCCTCTCTCAGTTTCCCAGGCATCTCTCTCGCTTTCATAATGGAGGGAAAATGAGCACGTTCAGGTGCAGAAACCAAATGAACAAAGAGTTCTCTCCTGGAGCTGAAATACACACGTACGTTTGCTCGCTCTCATTAGCTCTCAGTGGTGCTTTTGTCTTTTAATCAATGCAGAGAACATAACTACAATTAGCAGCTTTCCCGTATCGATCCCAGCTGAATTAACCAGCGAGAATGGCAAGATGAAGAGTTCCTCATGGGTGTTCTCCATCATCTGCGTGCGTTGCTTGCAAATGTATTCGTGTTTGTGAATGCTGTTTGTCAAGTGAGCGTCGTACTGTAGTGCAAACTTATGAGTGTGCGTTGTCATCGGCGCGGCAAACACTTCATCAGGGAGACGTGGCTAAACAGTGATGAATGTGTGTATGCTCTCTGCTTTGCTTTGATTGAACGCCCCGCTCCAAAACAGGGGGCACACGCACACCTGCACACTTTATGACAGTCGAGATGGAAAACTGCAGTTTGAGATGTAATGAGGAAATTCAGGGACAGACACGCACCCGAAGACCGCAAACCGGAGAGACGCTGTTGACTTAACTACAATTTTCAGAAGCGTGACAGACACACGTATTCAAAGTGCTGCAACTTTTCCAGTAACAAGCTACTTGGCTAAGCTAAATAGTGCGTCAGTGTTCTTGATTGCTACTGAATGAGTTGAAACTAGTAATCAAACAGGCTTTATTAGAGTGTGTTTTCTTAACGTTGTTTAAATTATAACTTCATGACTTTTTCTTGGTAGAAAAAGAGTTAACTCTTCTGTTTTCACTGTTAGCAGTAAAGTGCTAACTTTAGTTAGATGCTGTTCATGCTAATTAATTCATGCTATTGCCATTGATGTTTTTTGTAATCGAAATATTTTTTCGGCATTGATTTAGACGATTTGAAAGATACTGTAATTTTACATAGCTTTAGTAATTTCATGTTTGATATTAGCTGCAGCATTTAAATTAGTAAACTACTACTAGCTACTAACAAAAAGTAGCTTATCAAAGCTATGTAAAATTGTAAAATGTAAAAATTTGTATAGGATAAGAAAAACAAATCTGAATAAGATTAATTATTCCAAAAAGCTACCAATGTCACAAACATCAACTAGCATAAACGGCATCAAGCTAAAGTTAGCATTTTATTGCTAACATAGTGGAAATAGATGTCTTTTTTTTTTTTTTTTACAAAAGCCGTTTTTGTCAATAGCTAGCTAACTACAGTAAAAAAAAAATGAAATTAGAATCAACTTTACTGTTTACAATCTCTTTATCAGGATTAGCTTCTCTGTAACAAGCTGTTGTTTGATATTAGGCTATGCTAATTCGACATTCTTGTAGCTGTTGGTATTTAAATGATTTATCTGCCAATGATTTTAGTATACTGCCATAATTTCTTTTAATATACTGCCATCTTACAAAGATTTTGTTATCTGCTAGTAGTTAAACAATTTTAAAAAAGGTATTTAAAAAGACTATTCCCTGCTGAAAAAAACAGCTGGTAAGGTATGTTTTGATGCTAATATGCTGGTCCCAATGCTGGTCTCACTGTCCTCAATGCTGGTCAGGACTAGCACTGAGACTAGCACAGAAGCCAGCCTGACCAGGTTTGAGACCAGCAAAACCATCATTGAAAGCAGCAAGACCAGCAAACCAGCATCAAAACATCAAACCAGCCTCAAAACTGCATATGCAGTAGGATTTGTCCAGTTACAAGCTACTTCCCTGACAAGTACAGTATATTAGCAGCTTTGTAACAAAGCAATATGAGGTAATGATCAATATAACTAACCGATGTTCTTGACATCCTGGTAGGTCTTTGTCATTAAATTTCAATCTGTCTATGATAATAATTTAAAACACTCGTACCCAGCTTTAATTTTGTTATGCATTTACTGTTAGTAGCAAATAGCTAGCCACTTTTGCTAAAATTAGTATTGCTTAAAATGTATGAGCTTATTAGTACCACGTTCACTAAGTAAACAGGACCTTGGTTTAACTTTAGAAGTTAATTGACGTCCTTTTAATTTAAGAATGTATCGTAAATTACTTAACATTTCTAAAATTCATTCATTTTGCTTAGTTCCTTTATTCATTAGGTGTAGCCACAGCAGAATGAACCGCCAACTTATCCAGCACATGTTTTACACAGCAGATGCCATTCCAGCTGTAACCCAGTACTGAGAAACATCAATACACATGCACTATACGGCCAATTTAGTTTATTCACAGCACTAACCACTGAGCCACTGTGTCACGGTTTCTAAAATGTAACTTTTAATTGTATTTCAATTGAGAACCTTAGCAAGATACAGCTTCAGTTTTCCCAGCATTGTACACAAGCCAAATACTTTGAGATGCTAATGCTCTATGTAACGCAGACAAACTCGCTTTGCTATCTGTACACGTACAACTGGCTCATGCAATACCCTCCAGTGTCATTGCTTTTTGTTTTTCCTCAAGTTCATAAAAACTGCATTTTTAATAAGTTGTTTGCACTTAGTGTTAGACACGACCGCACTGCTGTTTTTAATTAATAACCCCAGTCTTACCAACCAAGTGGAACACAAACGAAAACTAACACACGCAGAGAGAAGGAAGATAGATGAACCTTGGGTTAGAGGCAAATACACTTCCTGTGGTTATGTTGAAGGTTTTATCTGTCTGAGAAGTTTTCACTTTTATCAGTCTATAATTCAGTCAGAGTGGTAGATAAATACAGAGAGAGAGACAAGAATGGAGATAACCAGTGCTGCGGCGGAGCATGTGGATGGGCTGTGCTCTAAAAATTGAGCCGTGATAGAGATAAATACAGTTCAAGAGATAAATGTGGTCTTGTCATATTGTATTTGCAGCTTTTTATTTTTAAAGAAACCTGTTGATGGACTTTTCAGCTCTTGAATGAATTGGAGGTTATCAACATTACAGTTCTGGGTTATTAGTACATTAGCCATTTAAATATTTTTAATTTCAAACCTTAAACCTTGAAAATAACCCTTTATGTTTTCTAGGTATATTTCAGCAAGTAATATACTATAATGGGCTCTATTTTAACGATCTAGACACAAAGTCTAAAGTGCATGGCTCAAAAGCATTAAGGGTGTGTCTGAATCCACTTTTTGCTATTTTAAGGACAAAAAAAATACACTCTGCACCACAACGCATGGTCTGACAGGGATGTGCTTATTCTCTTAATGAATTATCGGTGTGTTTTGAGCATAACATGCGTTAAACCAGTCAGAGTCTCATCTCACATTCCCTTTAAGTGTCAGTTGTGTCACGCCATGGACTTTGTAAATGGAAAAACTGAATTCTTCACTAGCGAGAAAACATTTAAACAGACCATCTGCAGTTCTAGGACAAAGAATGAGCCCCCTCCATTAGGCTATTTTTACTTTCTCTTTACTCCTTTACTTTCATGGAGTAGGAAAACGGTGTTGTACACAATCCACTGAAGACATCCATTAGCTTACATACTTAATTTTGTTTGTTAAACGCAAAGAATTGTTTCAACTATTTCTAAAATCAGTTCTAATTTCCAGCAAACTAATAAATGAACAAACAATAAGTGTAAATAAATTATAGTTATAGTTATATCCAAACACACGTCCTATACTTTTGCCCCGTATAGTGACGCATATGTTTCCAAAACCCGACAGGTGGACAAATCTGAACTTGTTTTTATAAAAAAATATAAATATTCATAAAATAAATAATACTGCTAATAACATAACACAAATGCAAATTGCCATGAATAAAATGAAAAAGTCCCCCGAGATAAGGCATGGAGGCAGTGGTTTTTCAATTTATGAAGAAAATAATAACTTTTGTAACATTTTTGTCCTTAAATTTTTTTCATATGTAAAGATATTTGTGTATTGCTGTACATCCTGTGTGTATTAAGCAATGTGTAAGCGTTTGAACCCACATAGGTGCATAAGGCGATCTGTGCCAGACTTTAGACCAGCTTTTAAGTGGTCAATGGTGCAGTCTATTTTAGTTCCTCAAAATAGCAATGCACCAACAATGCGCCTTAACACACCTCCTTTTTAGACCAGAACACCCATGAGTCCATAAAGTGGCGCAAATGGATTTGGTGGTGCAAAACGTGAAAATTAGGGTTGCGCTGGTCTGAAAATAGCAACAAATCACACCATACACATCTTGTGCCTTATTGCGAAGGGTGTATGAAATTTTTTCACAGTAACGTTTTATTTATTGGCATTTTTACTGTGTAGTACTGTGCATACATACACACACAGCATAAAAAATATGTAGCAAAATTTCTAAAGATTAACCCTATATACTGGTATTGCATACTTCATGAGTGTAGTAAGAAATAACAAAATAATATTAGCCAAGAGTAAAACTTGCTAAAACACTGCATAATCTTTTATATAAATAGAAATTTGACAAAACTGTGGTAAAGGTGAATTAAAATGCAGTAAAATGCGACAGATTTTTATTTCTGACATTTTCTGCTGGTAAGTCAGCAAGTATCAGACATAAAAAAAGAAAAAGAAATACAGGCATCGGCATGCACAGGGGTTTCAGACCTGTCCTTGAGTGCATTATGGGTAATCTCAAGCCATTGAGTTTTAATCAGTTGTACACTCGCTCATTATTGGAATGCATTATGGGATTGAATGCCCTCAGTAACATCCACTATGGTTTTTGACTTCACTACAAATGCTTGTTCCATCCAATAATAATACCCTTTATAAGGCTAATGGGGGGGTTTGGGACACAGCCGAAACTGTGGACTTCAAACTGTGTCTCCTATGTGGGGAGCTGTTCTAATGCTTATAGTATGTGTGTGCGCTTGAATACTTGAAAGCAAACAGGAAGTGTGTGTGTGGAAATCTCTTAGGCCTTTTTTGTCTCAACCTTTTGCCCCTGATCCTCAGGCAGTGGGGTGAATCTCATCCTCTCTGTACTTCTCAAGTGAGACTGAGCTCTCTTGGTGGTTAATTGGGCAGGTTTTGCTCAAGGCTGCCTTATATGTGGCTTTCTGAGATCTGCCTAACACACACATTTGTTTTCTGTCATGGCGGGGACTCCATTGATTTTTCTACTGAGCTAATGGTATTTTCTGGCTGCTGAGCATCACGAAAATCACTCCGCGTTTTCATGAAGACTTTGTTTTGTATGTTTATGAAGCCGCTTTCCTCATGGGGCCCATTGGCAGGCTTGATGATTTTGGAATTTACGATCGCTTTGGGGGCATTTAGGCCTTTCGTTGAGGGCGAAATCTTCACGTGCACACACACAAACATATTGAAAGAATAATGGGAGAATTGGTGTTTAAGATGCTCTGATCAGATGTTGATGATGTTTTCAATAGTTGCTCCTCCATTGCAGAATGCATTCTTTCACTGTAAAAAATGTCAGTGATTTCAACGATAAACTGTTCAAAATGCTGCGCTAAAAGTTCATGACCTGTTAAATAGTCAGTTTCCTTAATATATACAGTGAATAGTCGTAAATTAACTTTTCCCAGAATTCCCTGCATCTTTTTTTTTTGACATTACTAAGGTTGCTTTAAGTTTTTTGTTCTCTTGATTTATGCACGTTAAAGTTTTGTTACATCTAATGTTGATAAATAATGTTTATTGCATTAATATATTAATATTATATATTATTTAAGTTAAATTTTTTTAACTAGAGGATGCTTAGTAGTTGTTTGAATGACACTGAGTGCCTTCTGTATATTGGTGTTTGTGTCTGCTTGTGGGAAATGAGCACAGATTCATCAAGTTATGCTGTTAGTAGATGTTAGTACTTTAAAACACTGGTCTTTTTTTACATTTTACATTCATACCATATTTTTTACGACAAAATTCCAACAAGCACCGCTGCCGGGTTTTTTTACTGTAAATTTGATGGATTGTGAATGTAAGGAAAGTGTCATGGTTTGTGGTGTTTCTTTTTCCCTCAGTCGTCATACAGAGTTCAGATTTTTCAAACCTGGGTAATTTCTAGCAGAATATTTGCTTGTCATTTGATATGGATTGCATTTAAACCCACAATCCTCTTTGTATATGAGGCGTGTTTCTGCGTGTCTGCTTCCATCTTAGACTTTGGAATATGAACATTTTGCTTGAAATAATTGTGAGGAAAAAAGATTTCTATGAATATAGTATTATATGAATAATATGGAAATTATATATTGAGCCAAAACCAATAATTACAATATTATGTGATTTATATAGATTTCTTTATTTGTTCAAAAAAGGTTAAAAGTAATAATATGTCAAATAAAAACTCAAAATGGTTGTATATTGCATTTCATTATATAAATGTGGATATATTTCTTTCCTCAAAAAACAACTAATTGCCGAATATTATTATTAGAAATATTGGTATTAGAAATATATATGAGAAATAAAATACCATACTACAGATTTTTTTATTGTATTATTATTAAACTTAAATACTTATTTTGATTATTGCATTTTATTATATGAATTTGTATTCTAAGCAAACTTTGAAACACATTACAGTATTCATAAAAAACTATATGAATAGAAGATAATTAACCATTTAATATATAAGAAGAAATCATTTGATAGATAAATACTTGAATACTACATTCTACATTTCTTAATTGGTGTAAATATACTATAGAAATATAGCATACATATAATTCTAAAAAACAATTTTGTATGTATTTTTGTGTATGCATATGAATAACATAAAATATGAAAAAATGTAAAGATTATATATCAATGTAAAAATAAAAGTCAAAGCATACACCTTTAGCCATTTTAGGAACATGAATATTAGTATCAATGATTGTGACTTTTTACAGATTTATAAGTTTTGATGTTCTGACAATGAAAAAACCACCATCCTTTTCGTTCTGTTCAAACAAAAAGTGCAAAATCTCTGAAACCAAAGCATCTTGTTTATGTGAAATCAGTGCTTAGATCAAGCTGACGTGGCCCTCTGAAGTCTTTATACTCCACTAAAATAGCAGAAACGTCAAACCTGGTCTGAGATCAGTGTTAAAGGGCAGCATCTTGCTCCAGCAGGCTGTCAGGCTTGTTGTTTTGGCCTGAGGGAAACATGATCAGCCGTTTGCTCTGCTGACATCCACTGCTCTACAATCTTGAAGCTGACAGCTCGTTTTCGCAAGCGTTTACACACGTGTGGCTAGTTAAAAGAGGGACCTGAGCACTTTTATAAAATGAGAAACGTTGCCATAGCACCATTTCCTGATGCAAGCTCTCGGTAGCTGCTCTTTTTAAGTTTAATTCCTGATGTTAATTCTCAAAAGAGCAATAATGTCATCATTTCTCTCAATACTGTGTTAATGCATGTACCTTGGTGTGAGTCATCCGTTATTCCAAAGAATTACAAATTGTCTTCATAATTTAGGCAATCAATCAATCAATCCAGAAGAATCTTAAATATGCTTTAAAAGAAAATTATTATGCATGATTCCGCTGGAAAAAAAACCCATCATAATATATGGAAGCAAAATGGGTTATGAATGCGGTTTCATGTTGACTTCAAAGAGAAGTTCATCCAAAAATAAAAGGAAATTGGCATAATTTATTCACCCTCATGTTGTTCCAGACCTATTTGACTTTTTGTACAACAAAAAAAGAGAGAAAAGAGAAATGTGGATCAGTCTTTTTTTTTCATGTAAATACAACAGATGTGGATTTTAGCTTTGTAGTTTTAAACATACTGTACTAAAGCAAAAGTGGTCCATTAAACTGAAGTCTTCTAAAGCTAAATTTGGGGAAAATAATTGGATAAGCAGACAATAATATTAATGCACCCTCCATTTTTTTTAAGTTATTTTTTTAATGCAATACTTAATATTCCATAAAGATGTACAGTAGTTAACTAAAGGGCTCAGAATATTTTGCTTTAAAAGATTCCTATTTCAAACAAATGCTGTTCTTCTACGTTTATTTGAATTCTGTAATAATCTTGGATGTACTATATCATGGAAATCATTTTTATATTTCACCATTTTACTGATTTTACTGTATTTTTGATCAAATAAATGCAACCTTGGTGAGCACAAGAGATTAAAAACATTTTCAATTGTATTAAAATGTATTACCAACCCTAAACTTTAAAACTATGCAGTATATTGTCCTATTTTTATTCTCAAGCTGCTGTTTTACATTTTTTTTGTAGATTAAACCAATTGTTTTGCATCATTTTGCAGCATTCCATGCAATTTCATTTTAGAAAGTCAGTCAAAGTCTGTTTAGAGCAACTTGAGGGGGAATGAAGATTTCTTTATTGATTATAGCAGTGTTTCTCAACCACATTCTTGGAGGACCACTAGCCACCAGCTCTTCACATTTTCCATGTCTTAACCAAACACACAATTCAGATCATCAGCCCATTAGCAGAGACCAAAAGACCTGTAATGGGTGTAACAGACAAGGAGACAGAAGGAGACATACAAAACATGCAGTGTTGGTGGTCCTCTAGGAACGTGGTTGAGAAACACTGGATTACAGTGATATCAGAACAGTAATTTAATATTTATTTATTTTATTTTTTATTTATTTATTTTGAATTAATTATTCAAAAGTTTATTTAATTATTGTAATGTTTTAAAAGCTTTTAAATAATATATGAAAAAGTTGGATAAAGAGCATATATTTGCGCAAATATATTTTAAGACAATGTTTCTTGGCTGTTGTTTGTGTGTTTTAAAAACTAATGTTTCGCAATAAAACACTTTTAGATCAAAAACTGTAAAGTCCTATATTTAGGACTGACATGCTCAGTATTTTTATGACTTTAATCCAAAATCGGCAAGTTAGGAGCTACTTTAGGCCTTAAGATATTTTGCGATCACGTCTCCAGATCTACAGGTTTCGAGAAACGTGCAGTGAAATGTCTGCGGCGCTGATGCTGTGTTTCAATCCCTGAAAGTTCACTGTGTTCTTCCAGCATTATGGGATTGAGCTTTTCTATGTAGGTCAGGAAGAGTTTTGTCAGCCGATTTTTGCACGACTCCTTGAAAGCTCTTGTTTGTGAGCTTTGATTTATTTTTATTTTTATTTTTTTTTACAGAAGCAGCAGGTAAACGGACTAGATCTATTCTGCGCGCCTCCTACTGTCTGTTTACTGGAGATTTAATAAAGAGTAATGGAGTGTAAGATGTAAGAAATGTGCTTTTGAAACGTTTCAATTTTAGTCTGTGCCAAGCCAATGATCTGTTAATGGAAGACGCTTTGATTTCCACACCTGAACCCTGTAATTCTGCTGTTTTGAAGAGTGCGAGTGTGTGTGCGCGAGTGTGTGTGTGTGTGTGTGAGGTGTATTGTTACAGTCTTATGCGAGGCATGGAGGTTTGATTAGACTGGTGTGCGCAGATGGGCTCTTCAGTGTGATTACAATGCTTTTCATTAGATTTCATCACGTCTCCTCTTTTTTCTCCTGTCTTTGACATCTCTTATCTTTCTCCTGATTAATCACGGGAGGTGGATGTGACTGCAGTCGAGAGGTAATTGCATCGCAGGTGTGTTGGTATGGGGATGTTATGGATTTGTTGTTGATATCGTTTTTTTTTTTTTGTTTTGTTTTAGAGGTAGATTGTCAGAAATTCTGTGCTCTCATGACCGTCACTGTCAGTCGTCTGATTCTGAGTATTTACTCTGCTGTGACTTCACTTACACTACAGGTTTCCAGTGTTGTTTGGATCTTGAGGTGTAGTTCACTCCCATATTGTATTTTCATTTTACTTTAAAGGACCCATAAAATTAAAGTAAACGAATTTTAGATGTTAATTCCAGTCTGTTAGTTTTAAGTACATCTATATGTTGGTGTGCTCCAATACAGTGCCAGAATTTGTGTATAGGAGATATAAAAACTGATATAAACATGTAAAGCTTGCAGTTTGATCAATTTTTTTCCCCACATAACCTCATACTTCAGTTTCCTATCAAAACTTGACCAAATGCTCTCTTGTGTCGGACATGTCCCGCACTCTTCAAGACGCTTCTCATTTAGTTTTCATTTGATGCACTCTCACTGGCAGAGCTGTGATAGAAACAAAACGCTATTGGCTACTTTTTTTAAAAAGGGGAGGGGCTACTACATGTCAGTGCATGTAAATAAAATGTCGACAGGGTCTTAAAATCTTAAAATGTCTTGCTTTAAAAAATTACATTTTAGGCCTTAAAATAATCTTAAATGTACTGAAATATTGTGTTGTAGGTTGTAAATAATTGTAATGATGATAATTAAATTTTTTATTAAAGTTATATATTATGTATAATTATAGTTTAATTATATTCCTTACAATAACATTTGTTTAAAAGTTCTCTATATATTTATAGCTACCTGAGGACACTGACCTGGACAGGCTATTGCGCGTACATTTAGTTTATTATAGTTTTAAAACTTGGCAATTCTTTTTAAATGAACAATTGTTTAAAAAAAATGGCATGTATACAACTAGAATTGGCTTGTTTTGATGTATTATTTAAAACTTTGGCTAAGTATCTTTTTTTGATAAAGCACAAAAAAATCTATTCCATTGGATCAACTGGATTATTAGAAAACAATCCTTACTGTTTAGCCCTCTAAAAGCTTGAAAAGTCATTATTAGTAATCTTAAAAAGTCTAAACATTGACTTGATGAAACCTGCAGAAAGCACATTGGCTTTTTCTCAATGGACGTACATACATAATAAATAAATAAATAAATAAATAAATAAATAAATAAATAAATAAATTTACCTTCTATTAACATCTAACTCTCATATTATAGTAAATCTAAAAGTGACAGAGGCGAATATTTCAAATACCTCTCGCGCAAAGCTAAATCACACAACTTCGCTTCACTTCATCTAACAAATACACAATTGTTCATCCATATGCTTTAAGACAGGATGAGTATTTCCTTCAAACCTTCTTAAAAAAACTGTTCTTTTGTCACCCAACTTCTCAGTATAATAAACACTGACAGTCTGCTTCCTACTACATTATATGCCATTACAAATGCAGTAAGCGAGAACGGCAGAGCTATTAATGCTTCAATAGCCCTGACAAATAGAACTCAGATGTGTGTTTTACAATAACAATAAGAGAAAAAGATCCTAATCGAAGCGGAATCCGGCTTCAGATTTCATGATCTGCTTTGTTATTCATCACAAATATGATTTCCATTGAGGCTTTTTTTTGTGATTCTAGTCGGAATGTGTTTCTTGGCTGGTTTTCAGTATATTGTAGACCTGCGTGTTTGTAATGTAATTGTAATCTCTGTTCTTCATAAATGTCAGCGATTAAAACGGCGACTGGAATTGTTTCGTGGATCACTTGCTGCTTGATGACTCTAATTAGCTTTATTCAGTTCATTAGGAGGTGGAAATAGAAGAGTTTCAACTCTGGGTGATCGGTGGGAGATTCAGAGCCACTGATTCTTGCTTCATCATGCTGCGGTCATTTGATTTAAATGTGTGTTAGGGTAGTTCAGATGTGAAGAGCAGGTCATGTTCCTGTCCGGTTAAGTTTTGTCAATGTAAGTAATGGGGGCAATGTTTATTTGTCCGTCTGTCCATCCATTCATTCATCACTTTATTTGTCAATTTGTTCTGAATTGAATCTGAGAGTTTTGTGTAGACTGTAAATATACAGATCATCTTTTTATTGAATGCTCTCGTATATTAAAAAACTCAATTTTATTTAGTTTAGATTATTTTACTTTTATTTTTTTTATTTTAAAATAATGTTAAAATACGAAAACAACAAATATGGGATTTGTATTAGATTTTGTGTTGATTTTATTTCTATTAAATTTGAATGAAAATATTACAAATATTATATTTTATTCTATTTTAATTTGTGAAAATGTGAAAAATATTAGAAACTTGATTTTGTTTTCATGAACTGGATAAGTAAAATATTAGAAGGATATTAATAAGTAAAAGTGTTCAAATGTTGATTTTATTTCTATTTAAATGTAAAAATTTTGTAAATGCAATATTTTTATTTTCATTTTAATTCTGTGATGTATTAGAAAGATGTTTTTTAATGAACTGGATGGGAAAAATATTAGAAGCATATTAGTAAAAACATATTCAAATGATGATTTTATTTCTATTTAAATGTGAACATTTTACAAGTACAATTTTTGTACACTCAAAATGTTTTTTGTTGTTGCTTGTTCTCACTACTTTCACAATTCTTGAGTTTTTCATTGTTGGGAAAACTTTTTAAAAATTTTTTAAAAACAATTGACTTAATCGGTTTGTGTTGGCACAACATGAAGGAATTGTGTGGAACCCAGATTTTTTTACAGTTACAGAATTTACAGTTGTTCAGTTCATTTCTCAATTCAACTGAAAACAATAGAGAGCTCCTAATTCTGTTAAACTCAACAACACACTAATGTAGTTTCAATCGATTCAGGAAAAAGTCTGACACTGATTTAATCTTAGTCAATCACTCATGAATCATTCAAGGTGATTATTGAATTAATCCAACTCAGTCACCCAAGATACTTTTAGCTTTGCATTTCCAAATACGTTCTTATGAGTCTCATTCCAAGCATTACATGGAAAAACATTAGTCAGATCTGATGCAAAAACAGAAGTAAAGCTCAGAATTTGTATCGTCTTCAATTCTTTGCTGTCAACTGTCGAGTGTTTTTTTTTTTTTTTTTTTTTTTTTTTTTTTAGCTGTTAATGTGCTCAGGAAACAAAAGATGATTATATATGTATATGGTATTATTGCACTCAAAAAATATTTAGGCTTAACGTATTCTTAGATTTATGTATTCTGATTACATAACATTTCCATCCATTTGGATTACATTTTAACGTAATTGAACTAATACACTTCATGTCATTGATATTTGTTAGTTAAACGTAAATGAAACAAATGGGAACAAGATTTATGTAATAATATCATCAATAAATCCAATATGTTTTAAGGGCTTATTAATTCATCTATTATATGGAGTATGCATCAGTTTTGCCCCTGAATATTAAGTAACCCAATCTCATTCAACTAATTGCATCTGGCTTTTTCTACAGCTAGATCTATTTATACTATATTCATATCTTTTAGCTGATTTAATCTAATAGTACTCAGTTTTTAACAGATTTAAATTGATTCTAAGACATCTGACTACATGTGTATTAAAAACAACTAGCAAATTAAATAAAATCAACAGGTTATAATAAACTTCATGTTTTTTTCTGTAGTGTATATATGATATGATATTATATATGAGAAATAGAGCTGTGTGTGACCTTTACTTGCGCTCACCCATGATCTCTACATGCAACTCCTAAGTCAATCTCAGCTGAACGGAGATATTAAATTATGAAAATGATCTAATTATTGACTTGAGCTCTGCCCTCTTGTCTTTTTCATATTAACGAAAATGCTAAGTTGTGTCCTCAGCCCAGCGGGTGATACTGATCTCAGCTGTCCTCAATCCACTTTACTTCCAGCTGTTTTATACAGGACAGAATCAGTTAATGAAGAAAATAACTAGGTTTAAAGGAGACGGTTCATTCAAAACTGAAAACTTTGTCATCATTCATTCATTTTGACTTTCTTCTGTAGAACACAAAAGAGAGGATATTCTGAAAGATGTTGGAAATCATTGATTTCCATAGTATTTGTTTTTCCTATTATTGAAGTCAAAGGTTACCAGTTTCCCAGCATTCTTCAAAATGTCTTCTTTAGTGTTCAACAGAATGAAGTTACAGGTTTGGAACCACTTGAGGCAAAGTTAACATTCAATTTTCTTCAATTAATCTTTATTTCTATAACACCTTTATAATTTCGATTGTGTCAAAGCAGCTTATTCTATTATATAGTTAGTAAGGTTAATTTTTGCATGATCTGTCCCAGTAACATTGTTTTTTAAAGATACCTCTATTTGCTACTAAAATAAATCCATAGAAAACTGATAGAAATGATCACTGTAAAACCCAAAATTTCAGATATCTCAAAAACCATTTGAGGAAACCGATTGCAGCAAACTATTTAAGTTCAAAAACTAATCCTAATGAATACTGTGAACTTAATCCACTTGAGTAAATGAAGCAATTTGAGCGCAGTAAAACCCAATAAATGAAGAGAACTCAAACCAACTGAGTACTGGAAACCGATTGCTACAAACCATTTGAGTAAAAAAACAAACAAACAAAAAAACCCACTAAACTATATAAGTACTGTGTACTTTATTTAAGTTGAAGGAATGAGGTATTTAATTAACTCATTACCTTCAACACTGAGTTCAAAACTCTTTTCAAATGACTAGAATTAACTTTCAGTAAATTTTGAGTTAACCACATTTCATTTGATAAAGTTGGCTGTTGGGTTTTACAGTGATGGTTTATAATGGCTTTATTACTATTATTATGAAGTTATTTAATTTATGTGATTAAGAATTGATATCTTTGCATAGTAGGTGGACTACTTGTAGACTACTTTGCACTACTTGTGTGGTGCTTTTTGATTTCTGTGACTATCAAGGATGTATAATAAAAATATTAGAGCTATTTAAATATTTTATTTTATTATATATTTTTTCATGTAAATGCTATTTTAAGTGTTTTATTGACAATTAAATGGAAAATAAATTAATTTATAATTATATTTTAAAGAATAATTTGATTTTATTGAAATAATTTTGTGCTTTTATATTTTATTTTAGTATATAATTATAACATTATATAATTATTTGGTATATATTAATTCCTTATTTTTTGCTTAGGTAATTGTCTATTTTAGGCACTTGGATATTCTGCAGCACAATTTGCTTTATTTTACTTAACAATTAGCTGATGTACACTTGAAAATTAATTGCAAAAAATCTAATAGTATATTTCCTATATAGTCTACACTGTAAAAAAAAGTTTTTTGAAATACAATTTACAAGACTTGTATCTTCCTGCTATTTATTTAAAAGGCACCATTTGTTTTGAATTAATTACATTTTATTAGTATTTTCTGAGTTTCTACAATTCATCTTTTTTTTCAAAATGCATTCAACTTAAATGTGTTCAGAATGTGTTAATATTTGTAGCCTCTTATGACCTTGCAGTTCTTCCACAAACTTGAGTTTTTTTCTTTCAGATGCTAAGTTTTGCAGTTTTTCCTGACACAGATCAGGGCAGGATATTAAATTGGCAAACCAGTTGTGGACCGGCGCATCGCAGGGCATCTTTTAGCCCAGACGAAGTGCTTTTCACGCTCTGAGACAGCAGAAAATTGCTTCCAGTGACTCATCTGGTGGTTTCGGGACATTATCCGGGGCGATGTTGTGTGATTACCAAAGTTTGCTGTTAACAAACCTTCTGTCCAATTTAAGTTTTACTTGCGTTTCTCTTTTGGACACCTAACAAATCAAACAATTCATTTAGTTTTTTCATCTATTTATATTTAAATCTAGTTGTCTTTGTATCTTAATAGATATGGTTATTAGTTACTTTATGTATTTTTATGTCAAAGTATTATAAATGTCAAAGTGAATACAGTTATTTTTTTCTACTGAATGCAACGGCATGCGACTAGTTTAGCTTCGAAAGACTGAGAAACGCATGACACATATGAGCGGTTATTTTTATGAAATCACTCGTGCTATAAAAGGTGCCATAAATGGAAGCAATGAATAAATGGCTCATCTTTCTGTTGAATGCAAGAACATGCAGCCAGTTTCGTTACACAAGTCAAAACACATGACTTAAATGACTCATGAATTTGAGAGTTTATTTTATTTTATTGATTTGTTTATTTTATTTTTACAGTCTACTTTAGAATTTGGAACTTTTTTATTTTATTTTATTTTATTTTATTAACAATCCACTTTGGAATTCATATTGGATTTTATTTATTTATTTACTTTTTTTTGTTTTGTTTTTTCAACAACACACTTTGGAACTTCTGTTGGAATTTGTAACTTTAGTTTATTTTATTCTTTTATATTTATTTATATTCTTTTTTTTATTCTTGTTTTTTAACAACCCACTTTGAAATTCCACTTTTATTTGATTTAATAAAAAAAAATTATTAAGATTTAAAAATTTGTAAGTTTTTTTTAACAATCCACTTAGAAATTCCTGTTGGATTTTATTTATTTATTTATTTATGTTTGTTTAATTTATAGCAATAAACTTTGTAATTCCTGTAGATTTTTAATTTAATGTAATTTAATTTGAATTTATTTTATTAAATTTATTTATTATATTTATTCTATTTTATTAACAATCCACTTTGGAATTTCTGTTGAATTTTATCAAATTTTATTTTATTGAATTTAATTTAATTTTTTTTATTTTAATATCATTGTTATACTTTTTTGTGTGTGTTCTAATAATACACTTTGGAATTCCTGTTGGAATTTGTAACTTTAAATTTTATTTATTTGTTTTGTTTGTTTGCTTGTTTGTTTGTTTATTTATTTATTTTCTTATTTTTTTAACAATACACTTTGGATTTTTAATCTATTCTATTTTGTTTTATTTTGTTTTATTTTATTCTGTTTTATTTTATTCTATCTTATTCGTCCATGATGCAACAGTTTGTGATTTTAATTGGAACAATTCCTTCGTGTTTCTGCTCTCCAGGGTTCAGGTGGGGCCCTTTATTAAAATCCAGCTAGTTCTAGTCCTCCAGCTGCAGTCCTCCATTGAGACGAGACCAACATCCACAGAAACTAAAGGAAGAATTAAAATTAAACACGACATGAAACCCAGATGCAAAAAAAAAAAACCTCCACACACAGCTGTCTTTGGAGAACATGTCATTTGGGACTGTTTAATCTACACACCTACGTTCAATCACACACACACACACACACACACACACACACACACACACCTATATCCCATTCACACGCGAGCACACATTTACAACAGCTAACGCTAACACTAAAAGGCTCGCTTTTCTAAAACAAATTGCTCTCCGCCCATGTACACCTGGCTGTCAGGTGCAATGTCGGAGTCATTCACAGGAAGACATTTGTATTCATTTGTGTGATGAGAAAAGCTCTATTATGAGTGAGGTGAATGAAGGAGGCTGCGTTTGACAGCTCGGGGTAATGACTAGCCTCAGCCCTCTTTCCTAGCGACAGCTTCATTACATTACCCCATGTCTCGAATCATCGTCTGATCTGCCATGTTGTAATAAAGATGAATATCTCCCCATTTCAATTTTGCCTCATAAATTGCACAAGGAGCTGGGATGGCAGCTGTTTTTGCTTCTTCTTTTTTCCCCTCTTCGACATCTTGGCCTCTTTTGGTTCCAATAAAGGCATTGAGCTGTCGGCGTTGAGGTATGACTATTTAAGCAGTTCTGAATTTGCATTGATGCCAGTGGTAATGTGAATAGATTGACTTGTCTGAACAACTGCATATTGAGATGAAAACCAAATGGCGCATGTAGGAACCGGACGCTTTCCTTTGCGAGCTAAAGACCGGTTGTTATTGTTGGTGATTAAATTTTTGCTCTTTGAAGGAGATGTCTCTGTGTTTGTGTGTGTGTTCACTCCCTGTTTTAGCCTTCACAAACTTTTATAGCCAAGAAAGTGCTCTATTTGATGTTTGTAAATGTGCTACTATTTCAGATCTCTGTGCACTGGGGAAATGCTCTCTTTCTTTTTTTTTTGTTTAGTGGAAAAACGCTGTTAAATCTGACCTTTGCACTTCCTGCAGTCCTCGTTTTTCTGCTGTAGACGAGACAGACGTGGCCTGTCAAATCTCTACCTTTTTTAGAGTTCTTGAATTTGGTTGGGATGTTCAGGGTTTGTTTTCGTTGCAACTGAAAATGATTGCGGTTTCTGTATAATGGGTTGAAAACACATACCACCATATATAAACTTGTTAATGTAACAAAATGAAAAATAGCACAATCAATAATAAAAAAATGTAAAGACTGCTTGTGAATTAAATTAATACGTGATCTGACATGTAGTGTATTCACTGATTTACTGTGAATAGCTCATTATAACTCAGTATGGTTTGTCAGAATTTCAAAAGAGAAGGGAAACATTTCAATAGAGAGATTTCCTAATGTTTTTGGTTTAAAACGCAAACAAAAAAACAACCTTTAAAAATTATTCAACCATGAGGTCATTTTCTTTATCGTCATCTTATTATTATTTAAGTGAAATATGCTAAATCATGCTAGAAGCATGTTGCCTTTGTGGTATTACATTCTAGCAGTGTTGAATCATGTTCAAAACATTCAAACATTAAAACATGGTAGCAACATGGTAAAACAGAAACATATGTTCCGTTAGGAGTGTTGAATCATGTTAGAAACATGTTCAATTCAAAAGAGCAAGCAACATGTTGAAATGTGAGCAGCATGTTAGCAACTTTGCTAAAATATGCTCGCAATGTGTAAACCAGTTAGAACTTTTAGGTCATGCTAGCAACTTTAAAACATTAGAAATATTCGAACAATGTGTAAAACGTTAGCAAGGTTGATTTATGTTAGAAACATATCAAATAACTATCTCTGAGAGGACAATATCTGCAGAATTTATCTGTAGAATAAAGCCTCATGGCCTGGTGATGAGAAGTGAAGGAAAGAGCAATGACCAATGGAAGTGAAGGAAAAAGCAATGTGGTAAACCAGAGAAGTATGAGCACATGTTTAACATATTAACATAAGCTAGCAGCATGCTGAAACTGAAGCATGAAGAAACATGTTAACACTTGTTAGCAGCTTTTAAAAAAAAATGTTGTCTGAAACATTAGTAGCATGCTAACAATGTGTTAAACAAGGTAGTGGTGTGCTTAGCCATATTAGAAACTTGTTATTATGCTTAAACCTTTTAACTGTCTTGTTCAAGCAGACATCAATGTTTTTGTTCAGACATTTCTTTATTGATGTGATTGTGAATTGGAGAGAAAGGAAACTTTCATTTGGATGAGATCTTTCATTTGAGAGCTTTCAAGACACTCAACTAATGTAAAACATACACTGTAAAACAAATCCGTAATTTCACAGTTTATTTCCGGCAGCTGGGGTGCTGGAAAAAACTGTAAAATAACGGCTGTTAAATTACAGAAATTTACTGTAAAATAATGGACATTAAATCACAGAAATTTCCTTAATTTTAAATTTCTGTAATTCAACCTGTTATTTTACAGTAATTTTTTGTAATTTAACGGCCGTTATTTGGCGGGGGTTTTTC
Source organism: Danio tinwini (assembly GCA_903798205.1). NCBI lineage: Eukaryota > Metazoa > Chordata > Actinopteri > Cypriniformes > Danionidae > Danio > Danio tinwini. The sequence continues at coordinate 7,151,443 of CAIGQZ010000320.1, read as the reverse complement.
CGGCACCCCACCCACTGCCGGAAATAAACCATAAAATCACAGATTTTTTTTGTGTACTTATTTACAACATTTAAATGATGTAAGTCAACATACAATTACTAAACTACTTACTAAACTTACTTTAAAGCCTTCATAATATTTTACCCCACAGACTTTTATTGTAATTATATTACTGTATCTTGTTTATGGTAAAAAAATAAATGCAGTTCTCATAGAAAACAACAGATGAAAAATAGCCCTTGTGGTTAACTCTGGCTTATTTACAGTTTTTACTGTTGATTAATGAGTATTGTCCGTTAAATAAATTAAATAAAAAATAAAAAAACAGCTTAACTTGCAAACATTTTTGTATGCTAAAGATCTTAACACTAAAAAAAGAAGACTAACTGTTAAAAAGCTAGTCAAGGACCCATCCCACCTTTAATTGCTTATGTGGAAGAGTTTGAGAACTGGATCTGAGAGCTCTTTTACTCATGTGTTGAGACTGGATCGTCCCGCCTCCTCACCCCTCCTCTCCTGGCACCAAGACCCCAAACAGACCACAGAGGAATCTCAAACATCCTGAACACAACCAGATGTGTAACCTCAACCCCCAGCCCTAGTCTTCCTTCCCTCATCTCTCTCTCCCTCCTTCCTCCCAGTCACTCTATTCCTCTTTTTTGGGCTCTGACCTTACAATTCTGGTCGTCTTATGAAAACAAACCATTGAGTAGTAGTGATGCCTGCGGGTCACTGCCGCTTTAAGGCACTGAGATCTGACTTGACCTCCAATCAGACTCCATGAATCTGTGTTTTGTTTAGTATGACTGTCTTTTTTCGTCTTTTCTTTTTCCCCTTCTCTTTCTTTGATGTTGTAAAGTAGCCCGATGAGCAAAATCGATGGATTTGCAGTGATTTTGCAGTCTGTTGAACAATGTGGAGTGGATGTACTGTAGTGAAACATGTTAAATGGAGCTACAAGTACTTTGTTTTTACTAGCGGATGAAAACAATTAAGTCCAGTACTAAAGAATGACATAAGTGGTGATAATGAAATCTGTCTCACTGATTCATAAATAACTGCACTGTAAAAAGTGATAAGTTGAAATAAAAAAGTGAGAAAACCTGTTGTTTTTAAAGTGATTAGTTGACATTAATTAAAAAAAAATGAGTAAGTCCGTTTTCAAAGTAAATGAGTAAATGAACTATGTGTGTAATTATAAAACAAGTCAACTTAATAAATCCTACATTGATTTTACTCACTTTAATAACATTTTTTGGTTAATGTACAAATCTGCTGAAAAAAAGTGCCTAAATTTGCTAACCAAAGAGGATTTTTTAAATGGATGCAAGTAGGGGTGTAACTGATCACAACCCACAGTTCGGAACGCACATTGACCCGCGAACTTGTAGGTCAGTCCTACATTTAAAACAGTTGCAGAGAGATCGATTGTTCGTTAAGCCTGCATTATTGCATTCAGTCAGTATAAAGCTGCACAATTAAACATTAAAAGATCGCGATCTCAATTCAAACCCGGGCAACATGAATGATAATAGATAATGATTTGCATATGTTTACTAATCCTTCGAAGTGCTGCATTTAAATCTACATTTGATAGAGAGAGACAATTAAATAACACCGAAGTACTGGGATAACAGTTTATAGTTCAGATATAAACACTGCAGTTTATGGTAAAGATTAAAATCACTGTTTAATGGAACTTGACGCTGGTGAATGTTGTAGCAATTACATTGTGTAACCAATTGGTGGCAACAAACAACCATCAAAATTATGTCACTGAATAGGTTTTCAAAAGTGATCCACCTATAATGAAACATGAGGTTGTGTGTGTAAATTGTTGAATCATTAATTATATAAATAAATATGATCTGTTGTCCAAGATGTTAGATTTGAATATTTAGCATCATCAGCAACAGTAGCAGATAATTTTTCGTATTGAACGTTTTCCTTTTTTTTTCAGCTGGTTCTTTCTTGATTTTTATTTTTATTAAAATAACAGCTTCATAGTACTGTTTGTTAAAACTAATGGGTTTTGCGGTAATATTTTTATAGAAATGGAAAGCAATTGATATTTGTCTCATCTCTTTTTTTGCTGATCCGAAACATGGTCCGATCCGTAACTCAAAAACCATAATGTGATCTGCGAGCCATGCGGTTTGTGATTCGTTACACCACTAGAACAAGTTGTGGATATACAGTAGATGTTTATTTCATGCACCCAATCTTAATTTTGAAGAATATATACAATTGTTGAACTTGTAAGCCATTTGGACCTCTTTCACTATGGCCAAACATGATGCTAAAACAATAATATTGAATTTTTTGTTTTTACTAAAATAGCAGAGGCTTTATCTGAAAGCTGTAGTTACACATTTACTTGGATTGAATTACAGAAACTTCATTGTGTTTTTAACTAAATTAACATTTTATGGCTTTTGGTTTTGGTTTTGACTCCGCTACAATTATTCAAAAAAGTCCAAAATAAGTTAGATTAATTAACAGCTCTCGGCTGTTGACCACCTTAAGAAGCAAATAATTTTTTTTGTTTTATTTTGCCTCAATTCATTTGACATTCTCAATTATGTACGTTACACTGTAAAAAAGGAAAAGACAACAAGTCATGACAGCATTTTATTTTACTTGAACTCAATTCAATAAGTTACTCGGGTTTCAACTAAACATTTTGTAGCTATACAAAGTTTAAGTTTGTAAAACAAAATATTTTTTGTCTGTATGACTGATTTAACTAAAAAAAATTATTTTATTCAACTATTTTCGCCCACAGAACTGCCGCTCACTGGATATTTTCTCTTTTTTGGACCATTCTCTATAAACCCTAGAGATGGTTATGAGTGAAAATCCCAGAAAATCTGCAATTTTCTAAATTATACTCAGACCAGCCTGTCTGGCACCAACAACCATGCCACGTCACTTAAATCACCTTTATTCCCCATTCTGATGCTCTGTTTGATCTGCAGCAGATTGTCTTGACCATGTCTACATGCCTAAATGCATTGAGCTGCTGCCATGTAATTAGCCGATTAGAAATTAATGTTAACAAGCAGTTGGACTGGTGTACTTAATAAAGTGGCCTGTGAGTGTCTGTGTATACATTTATTTATTAATTCGTTCATTTTCTTTTCGGCTTAGTCCCTTTATATTTATTTATTTAAAACAGTATATACCTAACATTGTTGAAATCACACAGTTTTATCATACACCACACTGTAAATATTTCACTCTCCTTTTTGCACACTTTAAATTGCAAGAAAAAAAAAGTTGCAACAACCTGGAAAGAAGCTTCCATATTTTTGAGTTCAGTCTTAATGTGAAACATGATGCTTAAAAATCAATATTTAATGATACGCTCCTGAAATTGAACATGCAGGGGGAAAAGAGAGGCATATGAATGACGGTTCCAGTTCTGTGGCTCCTTCTGCACACTCATATATTCTGTATGGGTTGGAGCATGAGGTCTTTAGTCTGAGCCCGGAGCTTTAAAGCTGCCATAATACCCGTCTGTAATCTCTCCGTTTGTTCTCTCCCTCTCTCTTCAGTTGTTTTATTTAGTTATATATTTTTGACTTGCTTCATTATCCTTCCCTCAATCTCTGCCTCTCCGACTGAAAAGCCAGCATGCATGTGTTATCAGGGGTTAGTTTCGTTAATTAGGAGTCATGTGGTCATTGCTCTTTCCTTCACTTCTTACCAGGCCATGAGGCTTTATTCTGCGGATCATTTCTGCACTTCCTGTCCTCTCAGGCATGACAGGCTTTTTTTCTCTGAACATCCAGCTCACCAAAACCTTGACCTATTGATTTTAAGACATCTCAAAAAGGCCTCACACACACAAAAAAAACTAGCTTTGAGTGCAGAGGAGAGATGTGGGTTGTCGAAGGTGGATTTGGGGTTGCTGCTGTTGATTTAATGTCGACATGCAGTCAGAAACTCAACTGCTAGCTGACAATGTAAAGAAGAAGAGCTAATTTAAGGATGAAAATATACAGAGATATTGAAAAAAATATATATATTATTTATATTATATTAATTATATTATATTATATTATATTATATTAATACCTACATCATAGCTTGTTTTATTATATTACTATACTATTAATATTTCCAAAGTTAATGCATTTATTTTAAATTACATCATAATATATAATTCTAAAATAATAAATTATAAAATATTATACAATTAATATAATGTTTTATTAATTATTATTTCACATCATAATGTTTATTACTATAATAATATAATATAATATAACATAATATAATATAATACCTTTTTGCATAGCTTGTTTTTTATATTAATATAATAATAATTCCACAGTTAATGGGATATTAATTATTATTTTAAGTCATTATAATTATATTATATTATATTATATTATATTATATTATATTATATTATAT
>CAIGQZ010000320.1:7133225-7147011 GCA_903798205.1 Danio tinwini | reverse complement strand
ATTATATTATATTATATTATATTATATTATATTATATTATATTATATTATATTATATTATATTATATTATATTATATTATATTATATTATATTATATTATAGAAGTAGTTAGTGAAGTAGTTGCTATATATGTAGTAGTACCATGACATTTAAAATAAGAGTTTTCACTAGTGGTTTCAGGCTTTGACACCCCACTATATACTGGCTTCTATTTTTCAAAAGTGAGTCTGTCATTGTCACACTTCTCAACAATTTCAGTATGTCTGTTATGGAGCTCTGTCGCTCTCACTCCCCTCTCCTCTCCCTCTTTCACTCAACTTCTTTCATGTTTGGAACATGAAAGTGAAGTCAAAATTAATTGGGTTTGGGTCTGACCGCCGCGTCGAGCCTGGCTGACTGTCACCAACTCAACCAATCTCCAGTACCCTTTAAAATATGCAAATACCTCTCATTTCCTTGGACTCAACTGGTTAATATGTACACATTTACATTATAGTAAACTACAGATTGTAAAGATATCAGTGAATATACTCAGCTTTTTAAAGTTTGAGTGTTAGATCTTCAGTCTAAACCCCTCAAGATCTTGTTTTAGATCTCAAGTATTGTTCTTGGACCCTTTTGGGAATGCTTTTTTCCCCTCTCTCTCCGCTTTACTCTTGCTTCTTTCTTTCTCTGTGACAAGGCATGTGTGAATATTTCCGCACGTCGGTGACTCTGCTTGGCATAAGAGCCTCTGTCATGCCCAGCGGAGCGTAATGGCGTCTACTAGGCTTGTTGGTTATCGAGGCTCAGAGTGTTTGCAAGTGTGGGTGTTGGTGTAATACATGTGTTTGCATATGGAAAGTACTGTTTACAGCTCTTTATTCACCCCCAACCCACACAGACTGACATCAGTCGCATGTATAATTGCAAAAAAGGTTGCTTAAAAAGTTCATTATCGAGCTTAATGTTCACGAAAAGGTGCTTCACTTGATTTTGAATGCCCTTTTGTGTGGGATTTGAAGTATATTAAGGATCAAAGGCTCTAAAACCTAGTTAGCTGCGTACGTAGATGACATTTCTGTACACTAAAGCCATTCCAGATTATGTAGCCTTATAAGATATCTAATTTTTGCCAGTAATATGTGTTTTTGGCACATTAGATGACCTTGTTGTGTTTAGAAAACAATGTTGTTAGCTTAGCAAAATGCTAATCAGTTTGGAGTCTCTTGTACTCTGTGAAAGGCATTGTGAGTTGCTGCCTTTGTCAAGTTTTAAAATCAGCGAAGTATGAGGAACATTTCATGTGGTGTTGTCATACTAGTTTGTAGTTTGTGTAGGCAGTATAGACAGCAGAGTGGCTCATTAGTTTGTACTTGCACAGCATGAAAAGGTAAAAGTGCGGTCTAATTAAAATGTCCATCTGAGAGTCAAATTCGTACTTCCGATTTTGTTTAAGATTCAGTAATTATAAATATGCCTGTATAATCAAGAGTTACAAAAGCTTTCCCCCTTCAGGAAACAAGCAGTCACACCCTTCATTAGAGAAGAGTTTAATATCTAAAAAAACTGTAACTGACTAAGCAATGCCATTGAATCTGTAGGGTGTTAGATGAGATGTGTTTTTCCATCCTCATTTGTGTGAAGTAATGTTTTTTTTTGTCTTGAACTAATCGCATAATCTCTGCTGTAAGTGGAGAACTCTAATAGCATGTATAAACCATACATCCTAAGTGAAATGTTTCATTAAAAATGGCACTATATAATATAATATAATATAATATAATATAATATAATATAATATAATATAATGTAATGTAATGTAATGTAATGTAATGTAATGTAATGTAATGTAATGTATTCGTAACAAATGTGTTATTAGTAATTAATACTTCTATTATACTAACATTGTTACATTTTATTGATTGTACTATAGTTAATGCATGTTAATCACATATACTAAATTTTAGAATGCAGTATATTTATCCTTGTTGGTGTAAATAGTTCTCATGAAACAAACTAAACACACTAGAGCTGCACAATATATTGTTTCAGAATTTACACCAAAATTTGGAAAACACTTATAATTTGTGGAATTTCTGCAAACAAACACTTATTATTTATGTGTGTTTTTATCATTTAATTCAGTTTAAAAATATGCAGGCGTAAAAAATTGGATTTCTAACTAAATATTAATTGCATTTATGTATATGATAAAGACTATGGTGTTATTTTACGTTTGATTATTAAATATTGCTAGACTTTTTGAAAATTGTAAAGCACTATATATTTTATTTGTAGAGTATTGTTGCTTTACTGTATTTCTCAATGTTTGTGATTGGTTTATTATATTTTATATAGATGCACTCTCAAAATCTCAGTCAAAATCATCTTCAAAATCATCCCAATATATCGAAATGATGACTTCTTTCCAAATATACATATTAATTTCATTTGGTGAAATTATATATTCACTGTCGCAATGTACATCGTAGAAAAATACTAATACTAAAGGAAAATTTGTTCAGAAATAAAATCACTTCACATTTTTCTGCTGACTTTTTTCCTTCAAAAGAAATATTTAAGGTATCTCCACCATCCTAGAGCTGTCTTTTTGTATTCAGTGACAACCTTCAGAATGATTTTAGATCAACTTCCCAATTTATTCCACTCTAACTTCTTAGTATGAGCCGAGCGCTTCACACTCCAGGCAGGAAATGAAGACAAGGATCATTTCCTTTCTGTGATATAGCATACTACACTCAGGGAGCACATAAGGAGCCACTCTTTATTTTCACCAGTGTCTGCCGAACTCATTTTTAAAGCCCCAGGCCGCTGTATTGTTTTCTGTCAGGTACCACAACTCCTCACTCAATTCAAATGTATTACATGCTGTTCGCCCTTGGGACTTGAAATATAACCAGTTAAAGATCTTTTTTAAAGGCTGTGTCTTCCAGTTCCAGACTAACTTCAGTGTCTGGCCTGAAATAGGGTTAGGCCAAGCGTCATTATGTTGTAGTCTGGACCCATAAACTCCGGAGAAGATCTCTAAGGAACATCAGACTTAGTTCTGCCACCGATGCTCACTGAATCCAGGTCAGTTTAATGCAGAGAGCAGAGGGTCTGACTTCCTAGAAGACTATGTTCTGTTGCCTGAGGCTTTTCCTCCAGCTAGAGTTATTCAAGCATCTAGTACACGGGCTGTTGAAATACTGTGGGATCGTGTGGATTTGGTAGCAGAGCTTGTCTTGGTGCAATTGGAGCTTATTTCTTTGCTTAATCTGGTGTGATATTGCAATGCTAATAAAGCTTTATTTGGATGGCACAATTAAAACAACAGATGCTAAACAATGTGCTTTATGTAATTAGTGAAATTGCCAGGATTGGGAATCGTTTGGGTTTTTTAGAATAGCAGTGCAAAATACTTTGAAATCGGTGCTGTATGAATTAATTAGTTAGCCATAGGGTGTAGAAAAAAAACCCATAGTAAATAAGTATGTTTTAAGCTGTGATTTCAAATCACATACAGTTGAAAGCAAAATTATTAGCCCTCCTTTGATATTTTAGAAAAGTTTTATAGAAGGGCTAATCATTTTGACCTCAACTGTACATTAATAGTAGCTTGTATTATTATGCTTGTATTATAATTATGATGATTTTTTTTAGTAGAGTGAGCATGTTAAGAATATACATTACAGTAATATTAATTAATAATATAGACCGTTTCAATGTGGTGGTGTTATTGGTCTATGAACATTTTCAGCTTGTTCTCAAACTACTTCATAACTATTTTCAATTCAATCATAACTTAACGTAAAAACAGCTATCATAACATTATTTATCAATATGTGGACATTTCTGGATTCTTGCAAGCTATAGAAATGAAAAAATATATAACAGGAAACACATTGGGACCATTGTTTTTGTTTACATCCCTCAAAATGGTCTACATGCAAAATAAAAAAAATCAAATCATAGATAATAAAACAAAAATAAGACAATAAATAAACAATGATATATGTGTTTTGGTGTACTCTAACGGTATTGATGTACAGAAATTCAATAATCAAATGCAAAATAGCACTTTCTACCATCTTCATTGTATAAATAAACAAACCTAAGCTTTGCTAAAGTGGTAAACTTTATAATTTTTTGTGTCCAAATGGTTTAAATTTACTTGAAATTGCTTCATTTTCTACAATGCATATTCACACATTACGATGTTGATGCACAAATGATATATTGTATAGCCCTAGCTGGAATATTTAATTATATGGTTTATAGTACACCTAAAGACACAAGTAGGCATGGGCCGGTATAAGATTCTGACGCTATGATAACCTTGGATAAAAATATCACGGTTTCACGGTATTGTAATTACTGCTCTAAAATATAATCTTTTTAAATATCTGGGAAAAGAAAAATAACTTTTTTCCCCTTTGAAAACAACATATATTTTTTGAAAGATTTATAATATTTTGGAGAAGTAAACATGTCAGGATAAATAATTCAAATAAATCTTTGACTTCTGCTGTCTTCATTAGTTTCAAAACACATTTCTTTACAATTTAAAACGGCATCTTTGGATATTTTTTCTGCTGAGGATACTGTTATGCTAAAAAACAAAAACAAATTGTAAATTTAAAAATCCTACACATATCTTAAGAAATGTATTACAGAAAATGTTGGCGGTTTTAAAACCTTGACTTTTCCCCAACCGCGGTATACTTTGAAAATGGTTATCGTCCCATGCCTAGACACAAGCTCTCTTTGGTTTAATATAGACCTTTTTTAGATTTTCTGACTAGCAGATCTTCCAGATTGATATTCAGCAAGAAGTCGTGAAAGAACCTATAAGAGACTTTAGAAAATAAGTTATACCAGGGATGATCAGTTATACCAGGGATGAGCTGCTGAACATTCGGCAGTGCACACCAACTAATCACCAACTGGATTTTGATTTCTCTGGCGTTTTGCGGAACATTGTCATCGGCGGAGCAGCTGCTTTGTGGAAGAAATACAAGACCCGGCGGCGTGGAAAAAGAGCTGGCGCGCTCGTCAGGCTGAGACAGCGCGGCTTCAGAACAGCGCTGCCTAGCATCCATCTAGCGAATCTCCGCTCGCTTCCTAACAAAATGGACGAACTACTTCTGCTCCCACGCGAAAACAAGAACTTTAACAACTCTGCTGCGCTGTGTTTCACAGAAACCTGGCTGAACGAAGCCATTCCGGACAGCACATTACACTTACCGGACTTTCAGCTGTACAGAGCAGATCGCGATACGGAGTCAACGGGCAAAACACGCGGTGGTGGGACATGCTTTTACATCAACAGGAGATGGTGTACGGATGTAACTGTGTTAAAGAAGATGTGCTGTCCTGATGTGGAAGCGCTATTCATTAACTGTAAGCCGTTTTATGCACCGCGGGAGTTTTCCTCGTTCGTTCTTGTCTGTGTTTACATTCCACCACAAGCACACGTGAGGACTGCGTTACAACAGCTGTCTGATCTGATCACAGAGACTGAACAACGACACCCGGACTCTGCTTTTATCATTCTTGGTGACTTTAATCAGGCAAAACTCACACATGAGCTGCCTAAATTCAAACAGCACATCACATGCCCCACCAGAGACAATAACATTTTGGATCATTGCTACACCACAATAAAGGATGCATATCGCTCCGTCGCCAGAGCAGCTCTAGGACTCTCCGACCACTGCCTGGTTCATCTTATACCAACTTACAGGCAAAAACTTAAAACTACTAAGCCAGTATTAAGGACTGTTAAGAGATGGACCAACGACACAGAGCAGGTCTTACAAGCCTGTTTTGAATGCACTGATTGGAGTGTTTTTGAAGCTGCAGCCACCAACCTAGACGAGCTCACAGAGACTGTAACATCATACATCAGTTTCTGTGAGGAGTTATGCATCCCTACCAGGACCTACTTATCATTTAACAATGATAAACCATGGTTTACACCAAAACTTAGACAGCTTCGTCATGAAAAAGAGGATGCCTACAGGAGCGGGGACAGGATTTTATACAATCAGGCCAGGAACACACTGACAAAGGAGATTGGTGTGGCCAAGAAAAGCTATGCCAAACAGCTGCAAAACCAGTTTTCTGCCAACGACCCTGCATCAGTATGGAAAGGCCTGAAAGACATCACAAATTATAAAACGCCATCCCCCAGTATCGACTGCAACAAACATCTTGCAAACGAGCTGAATATTTTCTATTGTAGATTTGACACCTCTGACCAGACACCTCACACCCACCCGGATCATCTCCCTACACAGCCATCAACACCTCCAGCCATCTCCCTCTCACCCCCTGCACTTCAGATCAGTGAGGATAATGGGCATCAGATCCTCAGTAAACAGCCATCAACACCTCCAGCCATCTCCTTCTCCACCCCGGCACTTCAGATCAGTGAAGATAATGTGCGTCAGATCTTCAGTAAACAGAGGAGACGAAAAGCACCAGGTCCAGATGGTGTTTCACCAGCCTGTCTGAAAACTTGTGCGGACCAACTGGCTCCCATTTTCACACAGATCTTCAACAGATCACTGGAACAGCGCAAAGTTCCATCCTGCTTCAAACGCTCCACCATCATCCCAATACCAAAGAAACCAAAGATCACAGGACTCAATGACTACAGACCTGTTGCCTTAACATCTGTGGCCATGAAGTCATTCGAAAGACTGGTGCTAGCTTATCTGAAGGACATCACTGGACCTTTGCTGGACCCCCTGCAGTTTGCCTATAGAGCAAACCGGTCTGTGGATGATGCAGTCAACATGGGACTGCATTATATCCTAGAACATCTGGACAAACCAGGGAACTACGCAAGGATACTGTTTGTGGACTTCAGTTCTGCCTTTAACACCATCGTCCCATCACTGCTCGAGAACAAACTGACCCAGCTGTCTGTCCCTAGCTCTGTCTGTCAATGGATCACCAGCTTTCTGACAGATAGACAACAGCTAGTCAGAATGGGCAAAATCACATCCGACAGCCGCACCATCAGCACTGGTGACCCCCAGGGATGTGTTCTTTCCCCACTGCTCTTCTCCCTGTACACAAACGACTGCACTGCAAAAGACCCCTCCATTAAGCTCTTGAAGTTTGCGGATGACACTACTGTTATCGGCCTCATCCGGAACGGTGACGAGTCTGCATACAGACAGGAGGTGGAGCGGCTGGCTTTATGGTGCAGATACAACAACCTGGAGCTAAACACGCTCAAAACAGTGGAGATGATAGTGGACTTTAGGAGAAACCCCCCTGCACTCCCCCCACTCACCATCATGAACAGCACTGTGGCTGCAGTAGAGTCATTCAGGTTCCTGGGCACCACCATCTCTCAGGATCTGAAGTGGGACATTCACATAGACTCCATTGTAAAGAAAGCCCAGCAGAGACTGTACTTCCTTCGTCAGCTGAGAAAGTTCAACCTGCCACAGGAGCTGCTCGTACAGTTCTACTCAGCTGTCATCCAATCCATCCTCTGCACTTCAATCACCGTCTGGTTCAGCTCAGCTGCCAAAACCGACCTCCGTAGACTACAGCGAATAGTCCGGACTGCTGAACGAATCACTGGCACTACCCTTCCCACACTTCAAGAACTGTACTCTTCCAGAGTGAGTAAAAGGGCTCGTAAAATCACTCTGGACGCCTTACACCCAGCACACTACCTGTTCGAACTGTTACCGTCTGGTCGGCGCTACAGAGCACCAAGCACAAAAACAGATAGACACAGGAAAAGTTTCTTTCCTCAGGCCATCTACCTCATGAACAGTTAAATATTCCCCTACTGTGCAATAAACGTGCAATACTTTCTCATACGCACTTGTACACAGCACCTTATAACCTGTATATTTACAACATATCTGTACATACATTCAACATCCAGATCTTTTTGACTAACTGCATCTCTGTTTAATGTTTATTGCCTTTTCTTTTCTTGTATTTAATTTTGTGTTGTCACTCGTCACTTTATGTACACTGAAAGCTTCTGTTGCCAAAACAAATTCCTTGTGTGTGTGAAGCACACTTGGCAATAAAACTGATTCTGATTCTGATTCTGATTCTGATAAAAATCTATTCAAACTTGTTGGAAGCCTGTGCACAGAGACTAAGATGGGTTTTTTGCGTTTCAGTGTTTTGTTTTGTTTTCCTCAGGTCTTGATACTGCATTGTGGGGCTTTTGCAGTCAAAAAAATGCATGATTGACTTATTTCTATTTAAATAGCAATTTGTTTTATATTTAAACTGCACCTCCTTAAGTCTCGAGAACATCAAAACATGTGTCATCTCATGCACTTTAAATCTCAGGAACAGTTTCATCCCGGCTAAATTGTAAAAAGCTTGATTTTTATAGTGCATTGAATTTGTTTATCCTACTTGAGGGAGCTGTCAGTAAACTCGCCCACATTGTTTGACATATGCTTTTATCATACAGAGACGGGGAGCCAAAATCTATACCCCAGGCTTCACTAGACTCAAATTCAATAATCTCTTGTCCTTCATTTATGTTTCAGAAAAATTTCATACAAGTATATAAAAGGTATTAGATGAAAACAAAGTAGGCGGAATGATCGAAATATTTAAGATGAGAATATTTTTTACTACCAAACCTCTATAATTCCAATAGGACTTCAACCACTTTAGAGCCTTCCCTTGAATCCCTACATACTGCTCCAGCTGTGAGAACAGAAAAATGTGCTTAGTGTACATCATGTTTTTACTGCATTTCAAATGTAAATGTCCATGCAGTGGTGCAAAAATATATTTTGAGTTTTCTCAGCAACAAATAAATGATGCACATGTCTCTTTGCACATGCACATGTCTCTTTGCACACTTTGCAAATATGCACATCTTTCTTAAATGGCACTGACATGCTACTGGCACTGGCACTGACATGCTACTTAATAAAAAAAAATCATAACGTCATTTTGCAATAAACCTTAATACTTTAAATCTGATCCATAAAGATTAAAGAGATTAAATTATTTACAAAGCAGCACTTAATCCAGTTTACATTTTTTTACACCACTTTAAGCTTTAGTTGAACATGAGCTATCAATCAAGTTTACTTTGTGAGAATTTACACCATGTTAAAATGCACTTTGTTTAAAGCATTTTGAGGTTAAAATGCAAATAATCTGACTTATCTTAATTATTTTTATTTTCTGCTGCTTTCTAGTAAATCTATGTGCGTTATTGCATACTATAGAACATTTTGGGTTGGATTATAATAATGACATTGGTGGCAAAAATAATATTGATTCATAAAATCACCCCTGTTGCAATTCTAAAAGTATTTCTATCTAGTTTGATTGCTGCTACAGGAATGCATCGCTATATGAGGGATTTTTCCTTTTTTCAGCTTTAGTCAAATCCTGCTTTTGGTGGATGTCAGGTCATGATAGTGAATACCTGTTTCTATATTTAATGTGGATTATTCTGCATTTGCTTTGTTCTGTTTGTCAACTATAAAAAAAAGTGGGATAAGGGTGTTCTCTGCAAATATCAAAGATTCATAGAGCTTTGAGTAAACAGAGAGAGTTTCTGCCTGTTCTGTGTAAATGATCATTATGATGAAGGCTTGTTTCTGCACCACAGAAAAGCTCAGAGGGCATTACCACACCAGACATGATCATTCACCAAACACAATCTAAAATAGAGCTGGCAAGAAAACCATGCCACCTGTAAACCTTATTTTTTGGTGGCAGATGGAACAGAACATAGTTTGTGGGAAAAGAGTACCAAGCCCTTCTGTTGCATATTGGCCATCTGTGAGTGTGTGTTTTTGGAGCATATGGGCTTACAGAGTAGACATTTCTGGAAAGTCACGCAGAGATCTGGTGAAACGACAGAGCGATTTTGTAAGACGTTAAGAGTTCAATGTGAAATCCATTACAGGCTGTGTTCTTTTAGTTCATGTGGCAGTTTTGAGTGTTTACTTTATAAACTAAAAGGTCAGAGTTTGTATAACTTAACGTCACTTTTTCCCCCCAGATTGATTTGTTTCTTTTCGTTCTGGACTTTGTCCTGGCAGCTCATTTCATATGTAAAACTAAACAGCCCTAAAATATGACAGAAATGTTCTCATGGCCAGCCTAACTTGTTTACATACTCTACGCAGACATGGATCAGATTCTTTTTCAGCAAAATTACTGGGTTAAGGGTCTCGAGGGCTAAAATGTGTTACGATTTTTCATTCGCAGGCCTTTATTGATGTAGAAGATAGCCAAATAAGCTGTCTAGTTGGAATTTTGATCTAAAACTAATCTGCAAGCAGCATTTCTGAGCTCTTAATTGCCTGAGGGAGGTTCATACTAGCATATGATATCATTAAATATGTTTGATGCCTCAGGAAATGTGATATTGCTCACCTATAAACAACTGTTTCATTCACTGAAACTTGGACAGTTACAAGAAACGGTTGCTGTTTGAAGCTATTTTGGGTAATAATGCTAACTTGCTAATGCTAATGTTTTTTTCCCCCATAAATTGCTGCCCTAAAAACATGTCCGCTTTGTCAATGTAAAAATAAACAAGCTTAAAGACCGCTTCTGAATGCTGGTTTGTTTTAGCCAGTAGTCTAAACATGCCTACTCTCAAGTTTCAATCAATCAGACCAATAAATGACTCCTTTCCAGCTCATTTCAAAGGTAAACGAAGTACCTGCTGATGGAATAGACTTTCTACGAGTTGTTGGTCTTCCTCCTACTTATGCATACCTGTCAAGCAAGACCGAGAGTGTGTGTTGGATCCCGATCAGGATCTTGAGATGATTCTTTCCAATGAAAATAAAATGCAGGAAATGAAAACACATCTGCTTCAAATTCCCACATCAACCAGTCTTAAAGGATCAGTTCACCTCCCAAAAATAAAAATCCAGACGGTATTTATTCACCATTCAGCGTGTGGTCTTTTTTTTTTTTTTTTTTTTTTTTTTTTTGTAGTGGAACATAAATATATAGAGATTTCAAAGAATGTTCATGCAGCTCTTTTTTCATAAATCAACAATTCTGTATTGTGCTAAAATGCTATTTAAACAGGGCTGCACAATATATCATTTCAGGATCAATTTCGCAATGAGATCATTCACAATAGTCACATTGAGTATTTGCAATGTCAGGTCTGGGTTATAACTGATCGAGTGTTTTTTGAGGCCTGTGACTGTGTAAGGGTTCCAGAAGCATTCAGTCATAAGAAACTACCGTTTGTAACTTAATAATAACGATTAATTTTATTGAATTGTTTATTAAACGCAGACTACGCACATTTATTTTACGTTTTATTATTCAATTACTGCAGTTCGACGGCTCGGGAAAAAAATTTAAATACTGTTCATTTAATTAGTATCTTTTTTTTTATTAAACTTACCTTTGCTTGTAGATTGTTTACTAATTTAATGCACTTCCCTACAGAATCATCCAAATAGTTATTTAACACATCTATTGAAATTGCATGCATATCACAGAATAAAATAATATCGCAATATAACCACAGACACCGGGACACTGGAGTGTTTTAAAGCCGCGATTCATCAGCGGATCGCTCGTATGTCAGCTTATAGACAAATCAGCTTATCAACGTTACTTTTTTCTGTGCTTCTGCATGGCTATATTTAAATGTCGTGTTTCGTCTGGTGCAAACTGCCAAATTGCTTATCACTGCAAATATCGGCACGTAGCGTGTTAGGACACGCGATTACAATGTAACCTGCTCACCTAATGTTTACACTTGTAATATTTATATTATTTAATAAGTAATAACCACCTCATGTGGAACTGAATTTGCATCTCATTTCGGAGTCTGTTACTGTCCAACGGAGGTCGCATTTCAGTCAAGGACGCATGCTTTGAGAGTCTTTCTGACTGAATGAACGAAAAACGCTGTTTTTCAGCAAGACATCCTCGGGTGCTGAAATGTAATTGGCTGAACTGGCATTGGGCAGGTTGATTTTTCAGATAAACAAGTATGTTCACTTGGCATGTTTCTTAAATATCTGCAAACATGTTTTGGTTTCTAATGCTTTAGAAGAGTCAAAAATACATACAGCACCTTTAAATCAACTTGTGACTCTGTTACTATCACAATTTATATAAATATTGCATTTTTTCACCAATAGCATGCAGCCCTATAGGACTATTTAGTGACCTTGAAATTTTGGGAAATGAAGGTTGCTCTCTAATTTAAATCTCTACTGTCCGCTGACTTAATTGCAAAATTTCAAATGTTTTAAAGCAATCCGAATGCGAGTTTCGTTTAGTGTTCCATTATGCTGATTTTGAATGCTCTCTGGGCTGTTAACCTCTGGGAAGTGCAGAACCGAAACTCTAACGTATATTTATAACTATGACTCATTTTGCTAAGTCTCCTAAAGCAATGTGAATGAAGACAGTTTGGTTTAGTGTTCCTGAGAATATCCGAGTACCGTTGAACATTCCAGAGATTGAAGGATAGTCGTAGAAATTTGAAAAGAAATGAAGGCGAAGAAGTAATGACAGATTCTTCTCTATAACATATTTTCCCCTCTCTTTAACACAGCCTGCTTATGCCAGGGAAAGGTGCCAGCTGACATTTCTCTCTCTTACCTTTGATTCTCTCGTTTTCACAAGCGTGGTGAGGAGAACATGTGTTTAACAGATAGTATGCAGCCTGCCATTGCATGACAGCAAAGCATGGATGGTGGTTAGCGTGTGCTGTGAGCCATGGTTTGATGTCACCGCTTAAACAAAGCCAAAGACGCCTCACCTAGTCAATGCTGTCAGCTGCCATTTCACAAGAAATGGATGGTGAAATGTTTTTTTGCAGCCCTATAATTCCTTTTACACACTTACGCACACACACACACACACACACACACACTATTACTAACTCCTCTCCCTGTCAATTTTCAGTTTGTCAGTCTCTCCCATGAAATTAAATTGCTTTCTCTGCCACCGTGGAGCATTTCCATGGGTACCATCAAGCGTTTTATTTTGGGAATTGGTCTCTGAACGTCCTCCAATAAGGCACTGTTCCTTATCCACATTTCCACACAAACGATATTGAAAAGTGGGATTTGCAGTCGGTGTTGGAGACGCTGACTCTCTCGGCATCGGTCACAGGTCTCGGGCTCGTTGTCCTCTTGTGTTAAACCGTGTCGAGTCGCCGGGTTCTGGGTTGTTGTTGCCATGGGAGCAGGTTTCCGAGCGATGCTGCCAGCTCTTTGCAGTGGGTGTGTGAGAAAGCGGGCATCATTGGAGTCAGGCCCGCTCTCTCGTGTTTTTTTTTTTTTTTTTTTTTTTATAGCTCCCTATCACTCAGTCTCTGATGGCATGTCTTGATATGAGTCTTTAATGTCCCAGTTCCCATATGCGTCTAGTTTACTTTCATATTCTACCATGGGAGTTGTGCCCTCACATATTCAAACACACTCAAAACTGCTCTCTGTGGATCAACAGTGGTTATTATCGGTGTGTGTGTGTGTGTGTGTGTGTGTGTGTGTGTGTGTGTGTGTATGTGTGTTGGGGTGCTTAGTCAGTAGAATGTTGTTTTATTTCCAAAATAAACATCAAACATTACTTTCCAGTAAAAGGGTCTTACTGGCGTTTTATAATTTATTTATTTTTATATTTATTTATTTTCATATTTATTATTTTTATTACTATTTATATTTGTTTTTATTTATATTTTATTTATTTTTATATTATTATTATTTTTTTATATTTATTATTTTTTATTACTATTTATATTTGTTTTTATTTATATTTTATTTATTTTTATATTTATTTATTTATA
>CAIGQZ010000320.1:7106475-7130428 GCA_903798205.1 Danio tinwini | reverse complement strand
GTGTGTGTGTGTATGGCATTTCTTCCAGCCGTAAACTTTCCCAGAGTCTCTGAAACACATTCTGGCTGCAGATCTTTCCCAGCATCACATCATATTCACCCTCATTCAGCACAATTCAGCTCTTCCTCCTCCCTCTGGTTCTGGATGGATTGATGCTTAGTACGAGGGAACGCCAGCAAAGGATCTGCATTTTTAACTTCCGACCCTGACGTTACTTTCATCTGTCGATCAGCGCCGCGCGGTTGCGGTGTGTGTGTTTAATGAGTGGTAACTGTAGTTTTTGAAGTTTTTGCCAGATTTTCAGTGGGTTTTGGAACGCCGTTGTGTTGTGCACAAGGAGTGGACTGGCTCTTGCTGCAGGACAGATTACTGAAACAGCTCCTTCTGGAAAATATTTTTAGGAACCTTCAGGTTCTAACACGTCATGCTTTCAAAGTTTTGAACCAATTCTGGATGATTTATGCCTGATTACAGACAGACTTTGTTCCTCACATAGTTTTTTCTGACTTGCTGGGTCTTAAATACCTCAACACTTAGTTGATGGAAAACACCCTGTTGGACGTTCTGCTGTTTGTTGATAAAAGCACTTTGTGTGTGTGTATTTTGTCTACATGCGCAGATCGGATGATACAGATTGGCTGGAGAAGAAACAAAAGACTTGCCTTTTGGCCATGAACCTGTGTGTGCATGTACTGTATGTGCGTGTGATTGAGAAGGAAAGCGACAGAAAGGGATCAGAATTCAGAAACACGACTGCACACATCTGCTTCTCATTGCCGAGTCTAGAGACAAGCCAAAAAGTTCTGGTGGTTGGCAACATGGACGCACTGAAACACTGAATGAGAACATGCACTGGGATCATGATGGTGAAATGGAGCGTGAAGCCCACCTCTCTGCCCACACCCAAATCCCTCTGACCCCTGACACAGAGCCTCTGAAATCATCAAACAGCCCAGAGCAAGCGCTCCATATGTGAAAGACATCAGAATTGAATGGACACACATATTCTGATGAGATGAAGTTGGGAGGCAATGATGTAAATGAGCCATAACACTTAAAAAATCTCTAATGTTGGAAATAAATTATATAAATGATGACTAGTTTATAAATTGTAATAGATGTTATAGTTATTATTAGTTTTAAAGATGATCTTACATACTAGTAATGCAGTTTTAGTGTATAAATTCTATCGTTACACATGTATGTTTCACATAATTGTTTATATTACTGTATTTATTATTAAAAAATAGTATATTATTTAAAGATACATTTTTACTATAAATGAATCATTAAACTGCGTATAAGCTTTTACAGCAATCCATATTTTAGTTTTTATTATGGTAATGGAAGCCCATTCATGTGGTGCTCAAACATGAACACGTGTATGTGTTATGTAGAATTACAATTATTTCGTTTTTTTTAAAGTAGAGGCTTGGTTCTGTGTTATGATATGCAATATGCTCATATATTCTTAGCAGAAAATATTCAGAAGGCCATTAAATTTAGGTGAAAAAAAAAGTTTTCATTCTCTTTACTTTATAATGTATAGCTTTACATATTTTTTTAACATGAAGCTCAAAGTGTCTTCTTTCCAATGATACCTAATTTTACTTGTAGCTTACTGGGGTCAAGAACTGTTACTAGGCGTAAATCCCCAAAAGTGAGTGCTGGCTAACAGGAAATGACACTCACATGAAGTTATGTCTTAACATTGTAGCATACTTTTAAGAAAGAAAATTAGTCAACATACCAAGTATTCTAGACAGTTCTCAGTACACTAGTACTGGTTTGAGATCATTGTAGAAGATTCAGAGGAGTTGCCGTCTGTGAGCTCATCTTATTACCACAGTGTTCGCGAGACAGACAGGTGTGTGAGTCTGCAGACACGCATAAATGCTCTTCCACTGATGCATGCAGAGACTGAGCTGGAGTGTGTAAGTGTGGACTCTTAAGACTCTTCAGGGACTCTTCATCTGTGACGTTAACACTAATGAAACATGTCTGTCGTTTACCCTCATCACGTTGTTCATCTGTAAACCGCAATCTCTCTGGGTTAAAGCCGGCCATTCCACTCTTGCTGGAGATTATTGTCATTTTCGTAACAGCCGCACACCAATGTTTTCCTCTCAGATGGCCTGACCACAATAAGTCTGATACCAAATTGAGTCTGGTAATTTTTTTCTTTCTTTCTTTTAGTATCGAATTGTTTGTAGTGTTTTGACATCTGGAGTTCTGTATTGTATAGGTTATGCTGTATGCTTTATTAGGCTCACTTTGGCGCAGCTTGATCTAGCCGGGTCTGAAGGCTTTTCTGTTGTTCTTTGCTGTTTGCGACACCCACTTTTGGGAAAATAGGCCATGCCCAATCAAAGTTCCTCGTGCATGTGATTCAGCCCACATATACACACATTCACACTCACAGATTTGCTAAATCATTCCTCTATTATTACTCATTCATGACACACCCAGTGCTTGACCACATTCACTTTATTTTCAATATTCAGTGGTTTAACGTATGATCCACTTCACTGTTATAAAACTGTAATCCATTATCAAATCTGTGATTTAAAAACATATATATATGTTTTTCTATCTTTTGTGTAGTTTTTAAACCAATTGTAGCTTTTCCACAACACAGTATTGTCAATTCTGTGACAAATTATTACAGAAGTACTGATATGAGAGTTCTTTGCAACTGTTGAATATAAATTCTGGTGTTTAGAGTAGCAGTCAATATTGAGTAAATCACCTTGCATCAATTATGCCAAGTCAGTTGGTGGCATTTAATCGTTACTTCAAGAGATTTGTTTACAAAATATGCTTCATCCAGTAATGAAACAAGTGAAGTGTTTGTGAATCATTTGAAGAGATTATTGAAAAAATTAGTTTAAAAAGTCGGACTCATCCAACACTCAAACAACTGAAGTTTTTAAGTCAGTCATTGAATCATTCATTCAATGGATTTATTCAAAAGCTGATTCATTCAGCAGTCTAAGCTTTGTGAAACATTTAAAATGTTTATTAAGTCATTTATTTCATAAAATGCTGGTTCATCCAGCGCTGAAACGAGTGAAGTCTTTGAGTCAGTCATTCATCCAACAGATTCTTTCAAAAACTCTGATTCGTTCAGTAATGAAACAAGTTAAATATTTGTGAAACATTTGGAACATTTATTAAAGAAATTAGTTTATAAATTCTGGTTCATCCAACACTCTCAAACAACTGCATTCTTTTAGTCAGTCATTGAATCCTTCAGTCAATAGAATGATTCAAAACCTTTGATTCATTCAGTAATGAAACATGTGAGGTGTTTGAAACATTTGATGCGTCTTTCGAAGTATTTAGTTTAAAAATGTTGGTTCGTCCAATGCTCAAACAACTGAATTCTTTGAGTCAGTCATTGAGTCAATAGTTCAATAGATTTGTCCAACAACTCTGATTCATTTAATAATGAAGCAAGTGAAACAGTTGCAACATTTATTGAAGAAATTAGTTTAGAAATTCTGGTGCATCTAACATTGAAATGACTGAAGTTTTTAAGTCATTGAATCATTCATTCAATAGATTAATTTAAAAGCTGATTCATTAAGTAACGAAACGATTTAAGTTTTTGTGGAACATTTGACTGTTTTATTGAAGAAGTTATTTAAAAAAGATGATGGTTCAATCAATACTGAAGCGACTGAACTCTTTGAGTCAGTCATTAATTCAATGCATTCATTCACAAACTCCGATTCATTCAGTGATGAAACAAATGAAGTGCTTGTGAAACATTTGAAGCGTTTGTGGAAGAAATTAGTTTAAAAATGTTGGTTCATCCAACACGCAAACAACTGAATGGCATGTTTTGGGGGCGTGTACACAGTTTGCTGTTTTAGGGGCGTGTTGCTTTACATGAAAACTAGTTTCGACTTCCCGCCCAGCTTAACAAGGGGGTGGAGCCAAGAGCTCCCCCGCTGTGTGTATTGCAATAGACAGGCAGACAGAGAGAAGCAACATGAGTACCAGCATTCAGACGTACATGTAGGACTCAGACACAGACCAAGCAGAGAGTACAGAATCATGTGTCTTTGTATAGTTTTACAGCCAGCTGTGGTCTAGTTTAAAGCTCCGAACTTGTAGCCTACACCGAGACTAATAAAGCACAGTGAATTAACTGTGACTGAAGGGCATCACACACCGGATGCACCGCGACACGGTGTGCACATGACAGTTGAAAGTATCGCACACTTGCAGCGCCGGTGTGTCACCCGATAGAAACATGTTTAGAATTCAGAAATGCATGCCGCTGCGTGGCGCGACGCTGCGTGGCGCCGAGCGGCACTTCTGGTGTAGGACCTGCTTGAGGCTATAACTAGAGGGCGTCATACACCGAATGCGTCGCTCAGAGCCACGACGCGCACATTCGCATGTTATTTAAAATGAAACTATTCAGATTACTCTCTGTGGCGCGGCAGAAATATGAACAGTGTCCTGAGCAGGGCCAGCGAGTCCATAGAGGCGACCTAGGCGGCAGAATAGTGAGCAAACCCCACGGTCGTCACTTTCACCCGCGACAACGCGAAATGCATGGCGCTCCGCGTCGTTAGTTCGTTATTTCCAATGGAGGGATGCGCACGTGAGGCAACGCGCTCGCACTTTCCAGCTGCACCTAGTTAAGATGACGGAGCTTCTGTGACCGCGGGAAATGCAAACCACTGAAGTTTAAGGAAGACACAATGAAAAGTACACATGTATGCAAACCCACCAAAACTCACAAACACTGGCGTGGAGGAGAGCGCTAACGTGGTGAATGTTGAGCCCAATGAGCCTTACATCTAAAAATAGAGCAGAGTGTTTCTTTGGTGACGTCGCTTTGACTCACACGCTGAAAATGTCGGACATGAAACAACCTACTGAGGATATGGTAATGCACATCTGTCAATCAATATTGGTGGGCAGGGGGACCGCACTCCTACGTAAAGTTGCGGTCTATCTCAAAACAGCTCCAATTGGTCCACCGTTTTTATGTTGTTAAATTGAAAAAAAAGCACTGGGTGTGTTTATATCACCCCAATATGACAGTCTATACACTATACCTACACATGTCTGTCCAAACAGCTTGAAAAGTAGATTTTTCACCATAGGTGCCCTTTAAAGATTTTTTTTTCATTAAATGCTAGTTCATCCAGCACTGAAATTAGTGAAATCTTTGAGTCAGTCATTGGATCATTAATTCAAAAACTCTGATTCATTCAGTAATGAAACAAGTGAAGTGTTTGAGGAGTCATTGAATTATTCATGATATTTGTTCAGAAATTGTGATTCATCCAGGAATGAAACAAAGGAGTTTTTTTTAAGTTTGAGTTCCAGAACCTTGTTTAAAAATATTAAACCATTCAGCAATTAAAAGTAATAAATAAGTGAAATTTTAATCACTAAATTTGAATTGTTCAAAATCAATAATTTAAATAAATTTCTTAAATATTTAATCCTTTTTTTAAAGACTACAGCAGTTAACATTTGCTCAGAACCTCTAGTAAATTGCAGGTTATTTTGTGGTGTTGTCAGTTTTAAAATTATAGTGGGAGAATCACAGTCTTTGTTAAAAAAACCTTCACAGTTTATTCATAATCGAGCTGCTCTCGTTTAAACCAAAATCCCAGTCAATTGCAGTCCAAATTATGGCTTTTTAATTCTCTCATAGGTTTCATCACAAACGTAGCTTTTAAATAATTGAATTGGGTTGCAGAATGGGCTAAACCGAGCCATAATTGACTTTGGCCTTGTCTGAGTGTGTGGCACTGAATTGGGAATGTGCTTATTGGGTTTTTTGTGTGTGTGTGTCTGTGCTTCTCCATCCCTTCCATTGTAATAATGGCCTTTATTCTCTCTTTCTTTCTTGTAGTGTGTCTGCAGCAGTTCTCAAGAGGATCAGCGGAAACACAAGAGGAGGAGGAGGGCAGAGAGAGAGTGAGAGAGAGAGGGGGAAAGTCAAAAAGTAAGTGGCAAATACGGAGATCTAGGGCTGTGTTTGGCAGTGAGGAGTAAGGATGGTCTGGTTTATCCACATTTTGTTTCTAAATTCTTTAATATGTTGAGCTTTAAAAGGGATAAATACGGAGATGCGACTTTGCAGAAGGGTTCTGGCGTGCTGACAGCATGCTGTGCTTTAGACTGTCAGTGCTGTATACTCTTGCAGAGAAGTTTAAAGAGATGCCTTATAAAGTGTCACTGCTGTGTCCATCTGAAAAATCACTTTTACACATTCAACATCTTCAGGAATACATTTCAGTGTTTTTTACTTAATTCACCTGCTGCGAGAAACGTGTAAAGACTGTAATGGTTTTGTGCAGTGTAGTTGAATGTTTCGGTTGTTTGGCATGCGCATCAAGGTGTATGTGTCTTGTGACTTTAGCCTTGTTTTTAAGATGGCATGTCAAGATTAAAAAGTAGTGAAGCTCATTATATTGGAACCATATTGGATGTAGCGCTATTACAGATTTTCTTTTATACAAACATTAGTCGATATTCAATGCACTCTATATCTGAAATTGAATCGTATATGCTATTTTTACCCTATGATTAAATAATATTTCATCATTTAATGCTTAGTTATTTTTTAAATGACTAAACATTTAATATCGCTGTAATATTTAGATAATGTTGAGCAAGATGGTGTAATGCTGATACAATATATGAGCAATTCCAGCATTATGAGTGTAACGTTAGCAGAAAGATCTCAAAACATCAATTCACTTAGAAAGTATATTTTAACATTATATTGAAACATCTGTTTATATTTACCAAATCTGCTAACCACAGAGTTAAGGGATCAGGAAAATATTAAGCTGTAAACATTTTTGTAGATTTAAAATGAGGAAAATAAACATGCGTTTTAGATGTGACCAAAAAAGTTAGTGACCTTACGTCATATAACATACTTTGTAGAAATTCTGTGAATTAAACCGCACAACCCAAAATAATTAAAGCTAATAATAAAAGGATAAGAGTTGGCTCTCTATAGAACTAAAATTATTGATGGTCACACTTTATTTTGATGGTCCATTTGTTAAAATTAAGTTACATTGCATCTACATGCAACTGTTAGGTTGGGGTTAGTGTAAGTTGACATGCACTTGCAAAGTTTCTTATAGTCAGTTAAATGTCTATTTAGCAGCAGCATCAACAGGTATTAAGCATACAGTCTACAAATACTCAAATGGACCATAAAATAAAGTGTTACCTGATTGATTTTATTTGATTTGATGCATTTATGAGGGAAAAACTTTTATGTATGTGATACCTTTCCATTAAGGATGTGACAGATGTGAAATTGGCACTTGTGTGACTTTGGTAAATCAAATATAATAGTTTAAAAACATTGACAGAGACATTTTTGAATACTTTTAAAGTATTGTAAAATACTTGCTTACACTTTTTTTTCATGGCAATGTTGACATGGAATTGCTTGTATATATATTTTCTTTTTAAAAATAAATTAATGACTTTCCCAAGAAAAGGATTATTAAATTAATCAGAAGGGAATTTGACAAGCAAAGCATTTTAATAGCAAACAATTGTTAAACATATTGACATTTTTATCCATACAAGAATCCTGGAAGAAAATATTTTTTTAAATTGATATTGGCGTTTCCATCAACCAGTTTTTAATTTCATCTCCAAAATGTGCAGAAAAAAGGTGGATGGAAACATAGCTTATGACTGGATTCCACAATTCCATTCATGTTTTCCACATCTAATGAATCATACTTCATAAAGGCCACATAATCGGCTAATTGTTCACATAACCCACCTAGTTAACTATGTTTCACCATTAAAGAGTCATTTAACAGGATAAAAAGCTTTAATAAATGTTAGGTGGAGAAAGTGGGGGAAAAAAGTGTGATGAAGATAATTTCTCACAGGATTGTCTTGACTGTTTTTCCGGCCACTCCCTGATCTCCTGATTTTGAGTCATGTCTGTTATTGGCTGCCTTGACCTGTTGTCCTTCAATAAAGGATCGGCTCTGTGCTCCTTTTTTATACAAATAAGGTCAATGAAACATGAAACCAGAAAAAAAGCACACTTTAAACGCACTCTGTCTTTCCACCCTTACCTTATTGCATTAATATTGGAGCCTGCAGCAGTCTGCTCTTTTTCATGAGGCGGCGAGGAAATTCTGATTGTGAGGCAGATTACAAGCTGCATTTGATTTCTCTATGAGATCCCGGCACCTAGTTTTTTCTTTTTCTTTTTGCCGGTTATTAAGCAAGAAAGGTGGACACTGAGTTCCTATTACTGAAAGAAAATATTAGCTCCACGTACATAAAGAGAGAGCGAGACCTTGATAAATGTTGCTCTGCTATCGCAAACCATTTTTCATAAACCCTCAATGTGGTATTTGCCTCATTCGCTGACAGTGATTAATAGCTCCTGTCAGTCACGTCTCTATTATAAGTGTGTATGCGTTTGTTTTGTTTTTTTCGCTAGGTGATTAAACCCAATACGTGTGTGTGTGATATTATGTTTAAATGGTATTTGGAAAGTCATATTGGAAACTATTAGCCATTTTTTGCTTTGTGACACTGTAAACTGTAAAAAAAAAAAAAATGCCGGCATCTACACAATTTCTTTATGTTGTCCCAACAAAAATCGATCAAGTTAACTTAATCGTTTTTACAAATTTAAGTTTAACAATTAAGTTGTTAATAAACTTACCTGCAGTGGCAAAGAAATCATTCTTGCAGGACTTCTAGAGTTCATCAAGATTCTTTGAATTCATCTTCAATGCCTCCTCCTTCATCTTACCCCAGACATGCTCAATAATGTTCATGTATGGTGACTGGACTGGCCAGTCCTGGAGCACCTTGACCTTCTTTGCTTACAGAAACTTTGATGTGGAGGCTGAAGTATATGAAGAAGCGCTACCCTGCTGAAGAATTTGCCCTTTTCTGTGGTTTGTAAAGTAATGGGCAGCACAAATGTCTTGATTCCTCAGGCTGTTGATGTTGCCATTCACTCTGCAGATCTCTCGCATGCCCCCATACTGAATGTAACCCCAAACCATGATTTTTCCTTCACCAAACTTGACTGATTTCTGTGAGAATCTTGGGACCATGCGGGTTCCAATAGGTCTTCTGCAGCTTGTGATGATTGGGATGCAGTTTAACAGATGGTTCATTGAAAAAAATCTACCTTCTGCCACTTTTCCAAATGATCAACCAGAAGTTGAGTTATTATTTGTTGCTCTTACAACTGGGATCAACGATAAAACTTTTGTCAGATAGTGTTTATTATAATTTTTTAAGTAGGCTATGGCTTTAAATGATGCTCAGTTGGGTTGCCAAGTGACAATCATTACACCACCGACATCCTGAACAATTCATAAAAACAGGATGGATTCATACTTTTCAGGTTATGTCGATTTCTGAGCCTACCATCTGAATTTAGCTGCAGAAATCATGACTCATCCCACCAGTGTTCTGTTGACCATTTTTGGGAAAATTTTGTTACATTTTTCTTGTTTTTGGTGGACAGGAGTGTCACTGGTGTGCTCTGCTTTTGCTGGTGGAGCTCATCTGCTTAATGGTTGAGTTGTGCTGTGTGCTCAGAGATGCTCCTCCGTAGACCTCTGGCCTCTGGTATCAACAAGGCATTTTCACCCAAATACTGTAACTGCCACTTGCTGGATTTTTGCTTTTTTCTGACTATTCTCTGTAAACCCTAGATATGGTTGCACATGGAAATTCCAGTAGATCAGCAGCTTTTGCTAAATTTAATAATAAACTTAAACTTAAAAATAAACTTTTTTTTTAGTTGAATGTCATAATGTTAGTTGAAAACATGTCAACTTACATCAATCAAACTGACTAAAAGTATTAAGATAAATTTTGCATAACTTTAAACCTTTAAATTTTTTTTTGAAATCTGATTAACTTATTAAAATAGGTTAGAGCATTATCAAAAAATTCTTGTCTTGACTTTTTGTCATTATTTTTTTACAGTTAAGTTTTACAGTTACTCAATTATATTAAGAAAATTGAATTTATTTCTCTGAGCTAAAATTTTCTGTACATTACTTGTGTATTATTATTATTATTATTATTATTATTATACATTTTTCTACACAACAAAGTTATCAATTGATAATTTTAAGTTAATTTGAATAAAATTATTTAACCTGATTTTATTTTGCAACTTTGTCACTGTTTAATTTATTTTGTTATCTTAATAACACATTAAATTAAACAGTCACTGACTCCAGAATTGCCACAGTATTATGCTGTAAAAAAAGATATGATCAATAAATCATGACAACGTTGAAACCGCTCTAATACTTTAATAAGTTATAGGAGATTCCTCTTGATGTTTTAAGTTAATATAATGTAATTTAAGTTGACATGGCTTGTAAGGTTAATATAATTCAATTTAAGCATTAATTAAATGTGTCGTTCTTGAAAACTTAGATCTGATTGTGAAATGATTAAGTTTAAATGCCCAGCAGGATATTTTTTATGGGTAGCAGTACAATTTTTGATGTGAGATTAGTAAAAGTGGATTTTTTTTTTCCTTTTTACATTTTATCAACTCAACTTGCAGTGGTCACTTTGAGGGGCAGGGCTATCTGGTTTTTTCAACCAATGACAGATGAGGGAGTGTTCCAAAACCTGATGTCAAATGCTTATGTAAATACATTATCCCAGTACACTGTAAAATGATATGATCAGTAAGTCATGACAGTATATTTATTAATGTAAATTAAAACATATTAAACTAAGTTAATAATGGTTCAACAATCAGTTTAATGTAATTTAAGTTAAAATGACTTGTATGGTTAGTTTGATGCAATTTAAAATGCTTTGTTGCTTTAAACTTTGTTTTTACTGTGTGTTACTCTAATATAGACACAAATGCACGCTCTTACACACGACATGATCATTCTAAAAAAAGCCTTTAGCAATTTATCGCAGAAATGTGTTCTTCTCGTGCTTTATGAATCAGCCTCAGTGTTTGTAAATCTAATTGTAAACATGACTATTCGATTAGCATAAATTTATCCTTCTGACAACCGAAAAAAAAAAAAAGGTTGTTTGTGAGCCAGATCACATGACCTGTGTTGCCCAAACCACCCTACTTCAGGCTAAAGAGCTTCAATCTGCCCCCTCTTGATGAATGTTTAACAGCAAACAGTGCATTTTGAATATCAATACGCACACACAGACGTACGAGAGCGAGCGAGTGATTATTTCAAACATGTCTTCGTTTGCCTCCGGAGTCTCCAAAGCTTGTGTGGATTTGACTGTGCAAGTACAGAGAAAATTGCAGGTCTTGTGATTGGTTGTTGTCAGCCACCGGGCCTCACATCATTTACCGGAGAGGTCAAACCGCCGTCACCTCCTGTCCAACATGCTTATTTGCCGGAGGTCTCGTCGTTATTAGTTTTAATGGTTTATTCAAACAGCTGTGTTGAACGAAAGGTCTTTAGGGCCCCTTTTAGAGTTGAAATGTCAGGGAACCCTGTTTGAGCAGGAGTCTGGATTTTTTTCGGAGAGATGTTGGAGCCCTGAGGGCACGTAATAACAAAATTTACATGAAGTTAACTTTAAGTGCTCGGGAAACTGCTGCTCGTTCACACCCCAGAGTCTCACACACACACACACACACACAAACACACACACACACACACACACACACACACACACACACACACACACACACACACACACACACACTTTTTAATGCGATGAGGCTCAGTGACTGGTGTGTTGTGCTTGGAGCAGTGCCATACACTTGTTTGCTTTGCATGTGTGTGAGCAGGTTGCAAAACTTAACACTTAAGATGCATGTTTATGCATTTATTTATACTTATGTTTGGATTGACTTATAGTTATGTTTATTTAATTAAGTTCTTCATTTATTTGTTTATTGTATAATTACTTTTAAAGTAAAATGTTTAAACCATTCGCCTTTGAAAATGTTTTGTTGTGATTATTGCTTATTATTTATATTTTGCATTCTTTGATTATCTTGTTTGCATTGATTTATATAATTAATTGCTTAATTACATAAATTGTTCACTTGTTTTAGTGTTGTACTAATATTGTGAGCAGTAAATCTTCTCACTTGCCATTGGCTGGTATGGAAAAAGGTTAATTTCGGGCTTTGTGTGTGTGTGCGCGCGTTTCTGCCAGCCCAGTCTATTTGTTAGGAGCTCTGTTGCACAGTCGTAGTTTAGCCAAGAGACTCTGATAGAGTGAAACTCTGCAGTCTTATACATCAAGAGCTGCTGAATTTACGACCCTTGTGTAATAATAAGCAATGGAGTCAGATATATGACCCCTTGCTGAAATTATCGACCCTCTGCTGTGGAAGAGTTATAGGCGGTCTCACCTGTCCTCCCACCAGTTCATAATCTCTGAGAGAGCGGACGGGACACTGCGAAAAATCACCCGTTTTCAGGAAATGGACCCAAAGCTTGCTCATAGATTCAGTGGAAGATTGTTTTTAAATTATTTTATCAGTAGTAGACAAATGTACACGGTAAAAAATCTAATCTTGTTAACCTAAGTTATAGTACTTGGTTACTTTTTTGTGGATTTATTTGAGTTTTTATGTACTTATTTAGAGAAGTTCAGCTAACTTGATTGAAGATTTCAAAAGCACATTCAACAAGTTCAGCTAATAGTCAACTTTACAAGTAAAAAAACAACCACATGGAAAGGTTTTACACCTGTCTCTCATGGTAAAAACCTTATATGATCAGTATGGCATGATAACATATGTTTTTTGTTAATCAAAGCTTGTTAAACGGAGTTAACCATGTTTCAGCCTAAAGTATAAAAGCTTTTCTATAGTAGTTAATTGTAATTTAAGTAAAATTACTTTTGAGAGCTTAAAAATTGAAGGCAACCATTTAACTTTCCAACATAATGTTGGATTAATCTGTTTTTCTGATTAATCTGAAACCTTAAACAAGACCAAAACATGTAAGAAACAACTCCTGAAGAATAAAAATAGTATAACAAGTTTTGTTTACAAAATTTAAGCTGTTTCTTGAGCAATAATGAACGTCCACCAATAAGTAATTTTTACCTTTCAAAAATGTGTAAATGACTACATTTTAAACAACAGTTAAGTTAATCTAAGGCACAGGGGTCACATTCAGTTCCCGGAGGGCCGCAGCTCCAAGTAGGTATCGCTGCAGCCCAGGTAGACCTCCAAGTGGGAGGGATTACACCGCAAATAGGTTGGGTGACCTCCAAGTGGAAGGGACTTACACCACAGGTAGGTTAGGTGACCTCCAAGCGGGAGGGACTTGCACCACAAGTAGGTTGGGTTTATGTGGTGTAGGTGGAGTAGACAATAATAAAACACATCAGGTTACTGTGAGGTTGGGGTAGGTGTAGATGTTAATAAAACAAAACAGTTTACTGTGAGGTTGGGGATGGTGTAAACATTCATAAAGCATAATATTGGACTCTGTGTTGTGTACAAGACATTAAATGAATAAAAACTCCAGGTTTGTACAGCCCACTTGGAGCTCAAGGCCCACCCACTTGGAGCTGGCTCTGACATCCATTTATACCCTCTGCACAATTTAGTTTCAACCCTAATTAACCATACCCGATCAAACTAATTGAGTCCTTCAGGTTCGTTAGAAACCTATAAGTATGTTGAAGCAGGCTTGTAACTAAACTGTGCAGAGCTGCTGCCCTCTAGGAACTGGATTTGACACCTGATCTAAGGTTAATTGTCCAGACCAAACAAACCAAGAAAACTCACCTATAAATTAGCACCAAAAAAGAATTGCCATCTTTACACAGTCTTTAAGTCGATCCATTAATATGCCGCCTTAGTAGGCATGGAGCTTTTCAGCTTTCTGATCAGAGCGAGTGTGGGTTTGATGGATATATTTGCTCCCTCAGCAGTAATAGTTGTGATCTATCCCAGAAGTCTGCAGTGCTGTAATCTATTCCGTGATCCACAATCTCAGAGAGGCCGGGACTTGACATGCCAGTGGAGGAGATGGAGCACTTCACCAGCTTCCGACAGGCAGAGCAAGTTGTTTTCCTCATAATCCTAACAGAAGGAAATGCTCTTTAGCTTCTGATCTGAGTTCAGCCGCCATGAAGTTTCCCAGACCCATATTCGGAGTCGATCTTGCATCACTCTTCGATTTAAAGCTTTCAGGGCACCAAACGGAGGGAGAGCATCAAAATCTGGTCATGCCTGGCAGGGGTAATTTGACCCAGAGGAGCTGACAGAAAGATTGCAAGCAGGGCGAGCAGGAGAGAGATGAATAAGTGAAGGAGGATGAATGGGTAAATGAATTAGAGCTGCTTTCTGTCTGTGCAATTGCGAATTGTGAAGCATATTCTCAGTGGTGAGCCAAAGATTAGACCGTACATCGTCGTCTTTAAGAGAATTTAGTTTTCATCCACTCATATGCATTTAGCGTGCATCATCATTTTTATTGTTTATACTTACAATCATGGATTTTAAAGTGCTTAGCTTACTCTTTGCATTATTCATTAGTTTTATTTAACTGAATATCGCTTTTTTAGCTTTTAAAAGTTAAAACATTGGTATCTTGTCATTTGAAAATGAATAGAAACTTGTCTGAAAACATTGCCAAAGGATATTTTGATGACTTGTCAATTTATTCAGTAATTCAACATTTATAAAAATTTTAGAAGAGATGTCATCAGTAGTCTTACGTTGTATGAGTATATTTTTGGAGTGTAAAAAATTGTCAAATTTTTTTTCTCTTATGCCAAAAATCTTTTAGATTTTAAGTAATGAACTTGTTCATTGAAGATATTTAATACATTTTTTATTGCAAATATATATTAAAATGTTATTTTGATAAATAATATGCATTGATAAGAACTTTAAAGTAGGGTTGGGTCGATAGACCATGTCATCGTCCATCTCGATGGCCGATAGACATCACGATGCTGAGCCGGAATCGCCCTGACCCCGTCGCAGCAGAAACACGCTGTCCAAAAATACACACTTAGGCTCAATTTACACTAATACATCTTAGTTTTAAAATGGCATTTTAGAATAAAAACGATCCACGTCCACGCTGGCATTTCACCTAGTACTTCTGAAAAGTGGTTCATCCACACTATACCACTGTAAATGCACATCACGTGACCACACACACAAACAAGCACACATGCACACACACTCTGGCATGCGCTGCAGCATATGCACACGTCTGAGCTCCAGGCAGTCAGTGGGTGCTTTGAGCACAAAACCCCAGAGAGTAGTGCACGTGAGTTTATCAAGGATGTCTCACTATAGTTGTTAAATGTGATATTTAATTAATCTTGTCTCTATCTAATGACTCTTCGGTCTTTTGAATCTATCAGGTAACGTGTCACAGCATCAATACACTGCTTCAATCTTTCGCTTTCACGCTTGTACTTAGTAATTTTAGCGAAAACCTCAGATACTGTTGGTTGGTTGCTGTTGGTTGTGCACCTTTTTTACCAACCAAGTTTGTCGATGCCATCATAACGACACATCACTCTGCCTATTCATGCCAGAGGCCAGCGGAAAAAGTAATTGACAGGTGGTAATTTGTTTAATCTTTATTTTTTTATCATTTGGTTATGGGTAACACAAAGACCATGCGGGTCAGGTAGTTGAAACGGTAGGCTACAAATACTTAATTTATGAATTAATTAATTATTCACCGCAGCCTATGACGACGATGCCATTGTCCATCGCAAAGTTTCACATTAGACATCGTATGATGCCAAATTGGTCAACATTGCCCAACCCTACTTTAAAGGGGATTTTTCTCTACATTTATATATATTTTTAATTCTCTGATTCGAGATTTTCACATTTGTATCCCAGCTAAATTATATCTATAGGAAGTGTAGTTAGTAAAAAACTAAGTTTAACTAAAATTGACACTTGTCTGGTTTAGTGGTATCTAAATGGTACATGTAACTATACATTATTTCAGTGGTCTTTTTTTCCATAACTGTATTATACATATTATATATAATTAAAATTAAATCCATCCAGGTATTGAGTTAGTTTATTTTGGTATCTGTATACAAATGTTAAGAACACAAGCACTTAAACATTGTTGACTCATCTTGCTAAAAGGCAATTTTCTTGAAAATGTACATATGTGTACATAAATAGTCCAAGTGCGCATTTAAAGACTGCTTGTGAACCCTGTTTTATTTTTAGACAGTTTAATATCACTTTCATAATATCCAGTACAAGTTTTTCTAATGCTCATCATCAGTTGCTAGGCAATGAGATCAAGAACAAGATCATTCCTCTGCAGGCTGGGTTTGACATCGCTTCGATTAGATGACACAGAGAGCACTATATATGTATTTAACTTAACAGAAAATGTCTTATTTTGCCATTTCAGCGTGGTGTATGGTGTCATGACAGGCTGTATGACTTCTCAAAGTAAACAATCTTTACTGTCAACAAGTGACTCAGTGAATGCGAGCATTGAGGTCAGGGGTCGTGAGAGCGAACTTCTGAAAGGAAATCACCAAGCTTCCGTTTGACTGTTTGGACGCAGACTTTGGCCTCCAAACGAGGATTTAATTGACTTGTAAAATTCTTCTGTGCTTGTTTGAGTTTTTTCCCCCATTTGATTTGCAGTCACATGGCTTCTTGACATTATGACAAGTGCCTTTCCATTTCCCCCCCTCTTTTTCCTTTGACGAAAACAGACAGGTATGACACTTAACGATTGTGTTGACCTTTCACTATGTCACTTGGTATTTTGATGATAATACGGTTGTGTTCTCTCGCTGTGACATTGTCTTTCTTGAAGCTCCTGAGAAACAATTAGCTGTCAGATGCGGTGAAACTAGCCGAGTCCCAAGCCTCCCGCTGAGGAGTTTCAGCCCTGACAGAGTATTGATTCTCCTTCCTCTCCCATCCTCTTCCTTATGCTATCTCAGACGTACATCTTTCCCTCCCCTCTTTTTCCACTGGATAGCAAGTTAAAACTGCAGAAGCGAGGACAAATCTCTTCGGTATGCTTTCTTATTCTGTCTCACTTTCTCCTGGAATGATCTATTGTTTCTTTAGAAATGATTTTCTTAGGCTGGGAAAGGGAGAGTGTCAATTCGGGCACTTTGTCAGATATATTAAAAGAAAAAGTTATGAGAGCTGAGGCAGAGGAAGACGGATCCTTTCGCTTACTCGACAGAAGTGCAGTTATTCTGCTAGTCATCATTTCCGGGGCTTTGACAGATGTCTGAGTGTTCAACCGCAAGCTGTCATTAAAGCAGCAAAAAAGGCAGAATGCAAATACAAAGACATTCATATCAACATTTTTATATCAGCTTTGATTGATGTATAATGGAATATTTTGTTATTTGATATTATGTTTTGTCCGAGTGTATACTTTTGGCATAGTTGTGATTTTAAGAATTTCATCTATACATTTATTTCTATATCTATATAGTTATTATTATTTATATCTGTATATTTCTTTATACAACTGTTTTGTCTGGTTCTTGAATCTGATTGGCTGATAGCCGTGCAATATTCTGCAATATCAGAACTCGTACAGCCTCTTCACCCTTGTGTGTTACTCCACCCACATAGAGTAACAGCAGATCAATAAACTCACTACAGTTTGACAAATATTGCAGCTGTTGGACAACATAATGTACTTTTAAGGCTTTTTGTAGAAGATAATGTTGTTATTTAGATTGTAACTATGCAGTTTATTTATAAGGATAGTGCCTATTTTAAATATTTATAATTTCTGAGATTCATCCATCAGCCTGCCATTGAGCAGAGCAAAGACAGTTGATGTTGTCCATCCACAAGATGTCGGCAGAGACCACATAATAAGCACTTAGAGGAGGAACAACTTGTCATTTCTAACTGTAAGTAACATTCTAAAGCGTTGGTTAGTAGTTATTAGTTGCGTTACTTAGTTACTTTTTATGGTAAGTAATGAGTTACATTACTTTTGAGTTACTTTTGCGTTACTTTTACCTGGCTGAGGTTTGATCTCTTTCAGAACTTTTTTTTCTTTCTTTTTTTAATAGAGGAGCTCTGAAATTAACAATGCATTGTATAACCTACACCTACATTTACCTTAAAAAACACACAAAAAATGTTAGGATAATTTGATCTGAAAACTTCCTGACCCCAGAGCTATACATTCCGTATATACAGATTATTGAAAGTTTAAAGCAAGGTGTTAGTACAAAAGGCTACTTTTGTACTATTTGTCTTAAGTAAAATCATTGTCTATTGAGACAATCCCCTTTTCCTTTTCTTCAATGCATTTAAAATAATGAACACATTCTCTCATTGACTCTGTGGTTCATTGGACTACTTTCATTTTAAATAAGCAATTTATTTTTTAAAAGCTTATTAATTAAACTAAAAAGTGATGCTTGTTACATTTTCAAAAAAGTAACTCAATTATTATTACTTAATTGTTAAAAGTAATGTGTTACTTTACTCGTTACTTAGAAAACTAATACAATTACAGAACTCCCCCTAACACTCTATGTATACATTATGTATATCTGCTTTGCATTGTTTTAGAATTGCAGTTTACTTTTTTATTTTTCTTAAATTGGTTTCCGCATCATTGATTTTTAAATTTTTTTTAAATTTAACTTTTGTTTTGGTTGACTTGACTTTTAATTTGTATTTGTTTTCTTTTGCGTTGCAGTGCTTCCCAGCGGTTTGAAATATACTTGCGGTGGTAGCCGCCGGATTGAAACACATCCTTTACTCACGGCACATAAATGGTTAAAAAAATTATGTGATTTTTAACAATACTTTTATTTATTATGGCATTATAGTTTGTTTTCAATGGGTTATGTTTTTAAAAAATGCTGTTGAAATAAAAAAGAATTTCACTATTTCTCTTATTTTTATGCTACAGTATTTAGGAGCCATCTCTGCTTTATTGGTTGCTTCATTGGCATGTCCATTAGGACAAAGCATTTAGATATGTATAAAATATGTACTATATCAACATCATCAAATGAACAACATATACAATCAATCAACATATACAGCAAATGAGAAATAAATTACAGAAAAAATGAATAAAAAAACAACAATATCTTTAAAATGGATAATATTTATTAATAATTAATTAATAATTAGAATAAAAAAGTGTAGATTATTTAAATAAGGCAAATGAGTTGATTGACCATTTCTAATGATGT
This sequence comes from Danio tinwini, assembly GCA_903798205.1. Taxonomy (NCBI): domain Eukaryota; kingdom Metazoa; phylum Chordata; class Actinopteri; order Cypriniformes; family Danionidae; genus Danio; species Danio tinwini. Next base: position 7,111,246 of record CAIGQZ010000320.1, on the reverse strand, counting down.
ATATATATTTTGCAGCCAGATGTCAGTTCGTCCTCTCCTTTTATACAGTAAAGTTTTTTAAAATTGTTAGAAAATCGATAAATCGATTGATGCAAAAGAAGCCAAGCGGAAAGTAGTCTTTACTAAAAAGAGTAATGCAAAAATGCAACAACTTTAGAAAGAGAAAGCAAAAGTCGACTCCCGGACCTTTTTATGAGATTTAGAAACACCTGCCAGACGCATTTTTAAGCCTCAAAAAGGCGCTTTTCTGTGAGTCTCTGCAGAGAACGTGATCTGAGGAAGTGTTGTTGACAGTTTTCACGCACACATAATGAGCAGTACGAAATGTATAGGGCGAGAGATGATTTTCTATTGATTAATCGAACGCAGATGTCTGGTTATCTTGGGCTGATACAAAAAAAATAAAGTGTAAAAGGGTGATAATATTGGTAAAAAAAAAAATATATTTATAAAATAATAAATTATCATCAAATATACTTGGGTGGCCATTAATATACCTGGGCAGCTCACCCAAGTAAACTATGTGTGGGAAGCACTGCGTCATATTTAGTTCTTGGTTTTTTGCTATTTGATTTACTTACTGTTTTGTCTTTTGTTTTTTATTCATAGCAGAGAAAAACAAAGCACCAGTGCTATAAACTGTGATGTTGTTGGTTTATCTTGTAGTTCAGTGACCATATAATTTTATGTGGGTGTGTGTTTGATGCATTACTCCTCCTTCCTTCACTTTTTTTGCATTAATCAATGTTTCTAAATCCCCGTTAACACTGGCACAAGACTTTTTAAAATCGTAAAACTTCTATAAGAAATAGCAGTGAGACAGGAAAGAGTAAGCCAGCATAACCTCGCTACCTCCAACTGTCTATTAAAAAATTATGCTGCTCGCCGAGTGCTGCAGGCTGCATGTGTTAAACCATGCACCTGCTTCCCAAGGCTCGCTTAAACCAGAAAATCTTCTTTATTCATCGATGCGCTGTGCGTTCACCATCACACCTAGCACGAACACGTTTTCCATGCCTTTTATTAAATTAAATCCATACTCATCCATTTCATTTCTATATGATGTATAGATTGTAACGTAAGCCCACAGGTCAATGCCAGATGGAGACTCGCCACATGCATATATTCTCATTGCTGATTAGATCACAGGCCAGATTTCACTGCAGTCAAACTCTGTGAGCTTAATCCATGTGTGTGCGAGAGCATGTGGACAAATCCGTGCACATTCTGATTATAGTAATTGTACATTAATGGATATCACTGCCACCCCCAGTCTGAACTTTACTGCAGTCGTCACCCTTTAATCTCCAGTGCAATGCGTCACCTCTCTCTTTACCTGTGTGTGAAATGTCTCTCACTTTCTTTCTTTCTATCTGCTAAGTTGTTCCTGCATTATTCCCTATAAGCTGAAGTGCTTTCTCAACAGCCTATTAAGAAATTATCAGAGCATTGCAGCCGGAACAGAATCCCACGCAGTCAGTACAGAGCTTCAGGCGGCTTGCAAAATGCCCTGCTTTCTTGTATCTCCTGCATGGATCAGCAGCAGGGTGTTTGGACCGCATCAAATGTAAAGTAGGCAATTGCCACCCTCAAACTAGCTCTTTCTCATTATCTCTTGCTTATCTGGGTCAAAATGACTCGAATATTCACAGTTTGAACCCTCTTTTGTCATGCTTGTTTACGTTCCATCAAGGTGGTTGTGTGCGCTGCTATTCTGTGTTATGTTCAAGTCGAAATTTCCAACATTCCATTTGAAAACGTGGATTAGAATGGGTTTGTAGTTGAAATTTCATTATGGAGAGTCCACTGAAGTATTCAGACTTGATTTGAAAGTGCTTTTATGCTTTTAAGAAAATATAGCCAGACTCGGGGAGCTGCTTAAGTGTAAAAATAAACTTTTAAGCAAATAAAACACCAAGTGAATGTTAATACTGAATCCTACTTTTTGATTCTGCACTTGTAGAGCCTGTGCTGTCACTTGCTTGAAGTGAATATTGAATTGGAAATGAAAACTATTTGATATTTTGTTAAATGAACGTGACCCAGATATTAAAAATGTTAACTTTTTGTTGTTGTTGTGCTCGTTTACATTTTATCAAGGTGGTGAATTGGGTTTACTTGTCCTTCATTGTATTCAAGTTAGAGTTTTTCATATTTTATTTAAGAATGTCCATCCATTTATGATTTGTATTCTAGTTGGAGTTTTTAGCATTCTGTTTAAGAATGTGGAATATAATAGACTCAAAATCAATATTTCATCATCATCATAAATGGAATAATCGATTTGGAACTTGATTCAGAAGTGTTTGTATGCTTTCAAGCATATATAGCTGGATTCAGGGAACTACTTTAGGGTAAATATTAACTTTTTAAGCAAATAAAAACACCAAGTTATTATTAATACACTAGTAATAATAGTGAATCCTCTGTTTTGACTCTACATTTGTAGAGCAAGTGCTAGCATTGCCATTTGCTTGAAGTTAATTCATGAAAATGAATAGTAGTTGGCTTTATCTGAAAGAACATGAATCAAATATTCAAAATTTAGCCTTTATCATTTACTTTTTTATTTGGGCTCATTTACATCCTATCAAGTTAGTAAATTGTGTTAATTAGGCTTTATTGTATTTAATTTAAAGTTTCTAACATTCTATCATCTATGTGCTTGGTATTAAAATTAGATTTTTCAACGTTTCGTTTAAGAATCTGCTATATAATAGTTGAGTTGGATGATTCTGTAGGAGAGAATAAAATATAATGTAAAAAAACGACAAGCATAGTTAAATACAACAGACAAAAGATGCTAATAAACAATAATTCATTTTAAGTTAAACAGTATTTAGAAGCAGAAATTAAATAATCACTGTATAATAATAATAAGTCACTGTTAAAAACTGTAAGCTACAAATGTTTCTTATTGTGCCCAAAATGACTCAAGTTTGCTTCAAATTCTTCCAGTCAGGCCTTAAAAATACATGCAAATAATAAACTTTCACTCAAAGGTTAACATTTGAATTTACTTTATCGTTAACCGTAATGTCTGGTCAACTATAATCCCAACTACATTGCAGATTCATGCAATGTGACTATATCGGACTCGCACATTGCAATAACAATGCTGAAACGATAAATTGTGCCGCCATAATTTACATCCTATCAAGTTGGTGAATTGTGTTACTTATGCTTTGTTGCAGTGGTTCACAAAGTGTTTCCGGGGGGTGGTCGCTTGGTGATTTCCAAAAATCTAATTCATTTGATTAAACTATTAGAATTAACATATTTCTTCAATAACCTACAGAAGAAAAAAATAGTAGTTAATAGTTACATAAAAAAAAAACATGTAAATAAAAAGCCATCAGCTTTTCGATTTGATCCGCCCGCCCCATTGGATTGTGACCCCTGGCAAGATTACATTATATTAAAGACACAGCAATAATGTCAGATGTAGCAAATTGATTTCATGGCACCAGATTTAACTTAACATTAAAACATTGAAAATAAATACAGGCCATGACTGAACATGGAGGATGGTCTCAGAGTGGAGGTCTCCAAAATTACACCAAGATTAGACTTGGGCCGATTAGTGTGTGTACGCGCCATTGTGTATAAGGTTTATATATTTATACCCACCTAAGAGCATAGTGGGGGTCATAGTCACTGGCATTGTTTTTTTTTGGTCGTGGGTTGAAAAGTTTGGGAACCCCTGCTTTATTGTATTTGATTTAAAGTTTTTAACATTCTATCATCCATGTATGCTTGGTATTAAAGTTAGATTTTTCAACATCCCGTTTAGGAATCTGGACTATAATAGGATTGAAGTCATCAGAATTGGAATGATTGATTTGGAACTTGATTTAGAAGTGCTTTAATGCTTTCAGGTAAATAAAGCAGCACTCAGTGGGCTACTGTACATCACTCACAGCAAATATGAAAACATCAAAATGTAAAAGTTAATACAATTACATCCCTTTTATAAAGCAAATAAATTCAAAGACTCCCCTTTTGATAATTGCACACCTGCAGAGCAAGTGCTGGCATTGCAGATTTGTTTCTGTGCCATGCATTATACAAAAGAATGTTATGTGGTGGGAAGCCCGGGATATTAAATAGGAATATTGCATATCCGACGTTCAAAGGAAGGCAGCATTATTTCTCCCATTCGTTTGGGGAATTCGAGAAGAATGTGTATTGTAATAGAGATTAGAGAATTTCCACTGGCCTCATCACGAGCTAGCATTAGCGATTAGCCTACTCACACACGGCTTAAGCAGCACAATGGCTCAAACTAAAATAACCACTTGCGTCTTTCATTTACAGTTACGGCTAAAGGCAGCAGATATTATTGCTCATTTAAGATGGCTTGTGGGTTCCAGCCTGTTCTTTGGAGATGTACTTTATGTGGCTGGGATTTTTATTTTTTTTTAAGAGAGAAGGTGGCATGGGGAGTTTTACTTGGTTTTGCTGTCTAAATCGCATTGACTCATCCACAAGCTGATTTTCATCCTTTATGCCAAGAAAAGTGTGTGAAAGGAAAATGCTGGAAAAACCAGGTCAGACCAGCTTAAGGTGGTCAAGCTAGTCAAACAGTGAAATATAGTTAACTTTAGGTTGCATTTTATAAAACCTCTATGCTACAGTACAAATATACCCATATTTCCATTTAAGAGTAGATATTTTCTTAATTTATGAAGCAACAAATTTGTATTGTATTTTATTATACATTTTTATATTATATTATATTATATTATATTATATTATATTATATTATATT
>CAIGQZ010000320.1:7074904-7099821 GCA_903798205.1 Danio tinwini | reverse complement strand
GCGCAAGGCATGCGTGAGATCTGTCGACGCAGAAGTTTAAACCAAGCTTAACTTCTACCTTCCTTTAGATGTCCAGAAGTCCAACTTTTTGTGCGATGGTTAGCATCTTCCTTTGCTTTTTGGGTGCTACCGTGGGTATCAGGACGCAGAACACAATGCGCTAATCAGGATGCAGGTGTGTGTGTGTGTGTGTTTGTGTGTGTGTTTGTTTGTTATTAGTATATACATTAGATTAGTAAATACATCCTGTTTTTCATCAACATACCCATTCTTGAAATCTTAGCATTGACATATTTTTTGAGTAAATAAAATGTTGAACTTAAAAGCATCAGTTTATCATTTATACTTTGCTTTGCTTTTTTGTCACTTCATTCAAAATGAAGACCGGTTTTGAGGATCCAGTGGAGTTAAAAAGCTTTTTAAATTACTTATTTTTAGCTATTAATTAGTTTAACCCATAGACAAACATAAATAGTGGTCATTAGCTTTAAATGTTTCAAAAGAAAATAGAAGGTTTTGGCCTGTCTGACAATATACATTTATTACATCTGAGCAATGGGAAACGATGGCATGCACTGCAGAACATTTCGGATTTGTTTATCATTTTTCATCCCTTTCTAACTTATCTCCCCAAGGCGATCACAAGTCATTCTTGCGATTTCAACAAATCCTCATTTATATTAGCCAGCTACATACATTAACTTGCTGACATATTTAAATTGGCATCAATCACAACAACACATTGTAGAAATCCAGATGTTTTAGCTTGTAAGTCACATGCACAGGATCACCATCAGTGTCCAAGCAAATGCTTTTTACACTGGTTAAGACCATCAGATCATGCTTATTAGTAAAGTGTGTGTTCTCTGTTATTTCATGAAACTGATCTAACAGTAAACATTTGCGTTCATGAATATAGCTGACTTTAAAAAGAGAAGCAAAGCAATTCCTTCATGAGTCACAAAATAAATAATATCATTGTAGTACACAATGCTTGGTTTAATAGACAACTAAATTAAGACTTAAAGAAGAAAAGAGCATTGCGTGTGTGTGTGTGTGTGTGTGTGTGTGTGTGTGTGTGTGTGTTCGCATTTAAAGTGTTAACAGTGTTAAAGAGATGTTAAGTGCTTGTGTCAGGTGTCTTAAACTGCTTCCTGAAAGATTATAGATGTTTTCAGCAGTTCTGGTGGAGGTTGGCAGCCCAAAGCTGTTTTTGTTAACAGACTTTGAGGATACAATACAAAGATGTACATTTATGTTAAGCAACAACATCTCTAACAATTGAATTGAAATATTCTGATTTCAATTTGTTTAAGACCAAACATTGTCATATATAATGCCATACATTTAGATAATTACAATCATATGTAAAACCATGCATTTACCATGATGAAATGTACTGTAACAGTGTAGCCTGACTGCATTAAGAATAAATACAAATCACCAAATGTTGCAGCTTAACAATTATACTTACTTAAATTCCATTACTCTTAACTATTTCATTACATTACTAGATTAAAACATCTCTGTATATTTAATATATAGACATAATCTACATAATACAATGTATATCTCTCCTTCCTGCCACATAATCATGCTGCAGTTACTGGTAATACAGTAAATACATGTTAAATTCAGTGAATTGTTACAGGATCATTCATCCCACAGTTGTTCTCCTGTTTGTCAGTGTCATTAAAAACATCAGTGCTGATTCATCTGGCTTTTAACTAAACCACAGACACATTTGTGTTTGGAGTTGGTCTCCTGATAAATTTGAGACTTATACGCATGCAAACACACAATTAATTATTGTTTTGTTACAGAAATAGTAGTATTTGATATAAGTATATCAAATACTACTACAATATATTACTACAATATAAATACTACAAATACTACTACAATATATTTGTATATTTGTAGTATATATTTGCAAATTGTTTTTGTTTGTGACAGTTTAATTTGATTTATTTTTACTTTTAGTAATTATTAAAACTGTAAGTTAATAGTTTTTAAAGTTTTGCATAAATGTTTTGAACATTAGTACACATTTATTTATTTATTTGACGTTTTAAATGTTTTGTATTTTAGTTTCAAGAAAGATATATTTTATTATTATTATTATTATTATTATTATTATTGTTATTATTATTATTATTATTATTATTATTATTATTGCATGCAAACACATGTCTGTATGAAAACAAGCAGCACCATCAAGTTTCTCTAACATTTAGTAAAGGCCTATACACATTATATAAAATTAATCAACAAAAATGATATCACAAATTATTGTTTTGTTTTTTCCCTACGCCCTAAACAACAAAGCCTCCCTTGTAGTACCATATTTAATTCAGGAGAAAGCTAATATATCTTCGTCCAATGACAGTCGGGATTTAAAACGGAGCAAGGTTTAGAACGACAATGCGTGTCAGAGTGAGAACTGACCACAAGACTAGTTATTAGTGGGATTTCCTGTTTAAAGCCCCTGTGACAATAAGTGGGTCATACAGTGGAGGATTTGTGAGGTATTAATGCTTGCAGCTGTGGTTATTGGAATTTATTCATTATGGAAATTATGGCGGCTTTTTAAACCCTCTGTAATGAGTGTAGTGGCGTGAGGCTTCCACCGTCCGAGTACAAGGACTAACAATATGATGAATAATGAGGGATACGGTGAATAATTTGCCCTCTGAAAAAAATCATGTTTTACAGTCTTCCATAATCCACAGGGTTCACCCGATCAACTGAATGGTGTAGAGTCAGAGTTTGAAGATGTCAGATGCAAAAGCGTGTAGGTTTAGTTGTTTCACTTTTATGGTGATGAGTGTAGCTTGTTTTAACTGCATTTAAAGTCAAATTTCTGAACATAAACCTTAGAGGCTGAGAAAAACAAAAAATTCTAAGGAATTTCTGAAGTTTTTGCATCTGAACTTTTCATTTGGTCATATATCAGGGCTTTAATATCCCCTATTAAATGCTGAAACCATATATATTATGAGGTAGAGCCAGTTATTGCCAAGTGGAAATCATTTTAATAAAAACATAAAAGAATGCATTCATTAAAGCACTAAATGATTTGCATGACAAAGCTGAATTCAATGACATTTTATTTAATATTAATTTATTTGTTTTAGTTTCATAGTTATTTCATTAAAGAAATATTATATTTCAGTATTGAACAATTAATGCTATTTAGCTTTTGTTTTGTTTTATTTTTGTATTTTGTTCATACAGAACTAATTATATTGGAGTATTTAAGTTGCAGATAAGTTTTATAAATTGTTTGTTTTATTTATGTGACAGTCTATTTGTTTATTTTTTTTACTTTTTATTTGAGTACTTATTGAAGAGGTTGTGAGTTTTTAGATTTTAAGGTTTGCTTAAATGTTTTCTAAATATTAGCTATTATTTATTGATGTATTTGACTTTGTTTTGTTGTTAGAAATGTTTTAGTTTCAAGAAATATTATTATTATTCTTATTATTAAAACAAATTATTTAGCTGCATAAAATTACAAAAATATATAATACATCATGTAAAAACTTATATTATAAAAATAATTACAAAAACAGTTGGCTAATATTTTGATATGAATTTAATGTTTCTTTTAAGAACACATTTTGCTTATATATATGCATTTATTGATAGCAAGTAAGCATTGTATTGAATTCAAGCGCTTAATATACATATTTTATTAAAAATGCACATTTCTAACGTAGTTAATTGTTCACCGATAAGGAGTTTTTGTCTGGTTTAACAAGTAACACAAGGGGCAACTGCTCCTTTCTTTTCCGTTAATTAATTGAGGACCATCAGCCATTGTTCTGTAATCTCAAAATATCCACTGGTTATTTGACCTTGTGCGATATGTCGTTCCATCACTAGTCAGCGGTTTTACAAATAATTTCAGCTCTGAGCAAATTGAATTGACCCCCTTTGTGATCCTTCTGACAGATTCCTATTGTATTATTTGCTCCCAAAAACTCTCTTTAGCAGTAATAATCACTTTCTCCCTCTGTCTATCTCTTTCTCCATCTCTCTGAAGACCACCGAATCTGTCAGCCCTGCTAAAGTTATTGACTTTTACCCACAATTCTGTGCAATGGGAAGACTTTTTTGTGTAAAAAGACTCACCTAATAAGGTGTGTGTATGTGTGAGTGTGTGTTAGTGTTGGCCTGCAGCATTGGAGTCTTGGCTAATTAAACCCCAGTGTAATTTATTAATACAATGTGTTCTGGATGGAGCTGCTGGTTGTGTGTTTAAGTGAGTGCAATTAGGAAACCTATCAAGTGGAAAAGATACGTTATCTCTGCAGTAAACTCCATCGCTGGAGGGAAAACGGAGAGAGAGAGGGATGAGGAAGGAGGGATAGATAATGCAGGAAGCTTTTCTTTGCTTCATTGAATCCGAGAAAACTCTTCAAGCCCCAAACTAGTCAACAAACTTGCACTGCACCCTTTATAAACTACAGAACAGAAAATAAACATGGTGTTTTTATGGTAATGTTACATTCAGATGGTCCATAAACGTCAAAGGTTATAACTATTAAGTTGTGATTTTTAATAAAAATGGTAAATATTTAAAATTATAGCAACTGTAAGAATGACTGCAGAGGAAACATACTATTGGAATCACTTTAAAAATGTCTTTAATGCTTATAAAACAAACCCAGAACGATATCATTTGCTGGTTTGGACGCTAATTTAGTTTAATGATTAATCATGATTAAATGTGTGCAAAAAAAAAAAAAATCTTATTTACATAATGTGATATCTTCATGTACTGTATCTATTTATACATAAATGCACACACATAAATGTTTATACTTCAAATATATTTGCATATATATTAATATTTATACATAGTTTTATGTTGTATATAAATATTTTAGGTTTAAATATAAATAAGCATTTTCTCTGCATGTTTACACGTATGTAAAAGGATGTGTGTATTAATATGAATGTAGTAAATATATGCAGTACACAGATCATTCATCAATTTTACTTCGGCTTAGTCCATTAATCCATCAGGGGTCGCCGCAGCAGAATGAACCGGCAACTTATCCAGCACATGTTTTACATAGTGCATGTTTTACATAGTGCATGTCTTTGACTCCCGGAGAAAACCCGTGTGAACATGGGGAGAACATGCAAACTCCACACAGAAATGCCAACTGAACCAGCCGGGAGTCGAACCAGTGACCTTCTTGCTGTGAGGCGAAAGTGCTAACCATTGAGTCACTGTGTCGCCTGTACACAAATTATGTAAACTCAAACTTTTATTTAGGATGAGATTAGTTGCAATTAATCGTTAAATAGCACAAATTTTATTTAAAGCTGGATGAATGTTCATTACTACGCTTACTGCACAGTTATTGAATATTTAGGTCAGCATTGTTTGGCTTATAACACTATTTTAACACTGTTTTGCCGTTTTATTTATATGTAATTAATTGCAATTAATCGTTAAACAGCATTAATTTTATTTAGAATAAATGAATGCTCATTTCAACCCTAAATGCACTGTTAATGGCTTTTTTCAAAGTCAGTATTTTTTGGTTTATAACTATATTTTAACAGTTTTGCACTTTTATTTATATGTAATTAGTTGCAAATAATCGGTAAACAGCACTAATTTTATTTACAGCCTAATGAATGTTCATTACTACCCTAAATGCACAGTTATTTACTTTTTATGTCAGTATTTTTTTATTTATAACAGTGTTTTAACACTGTTTTGCCCCTTTTATTTATATGCGATAAGTTGCAATTAATCATTAAACAGCATTAATTTTCTTTACAGCCAAATGAATGTTTAATACAGCCCTTAATGCACCATTACTCAATTTTTATGTCAGTATTTTTTGGTTTAAATATATTTTAACACTGTTTTGAACTATTTGCACTCTGGCCGGTTTGGGTGTGTCAGAGATAAATATGAAATGTATCAAACTTTAAAAAATTTGTTTAAGCTGTTAAACATCTTAACTATCATTTGGTTCATTCCAATAATGTAATTTGTAATAATGTAAAATGTGGCTTTAAATCTCTGCCTTCTTTGACTTGAAAATCTACTTAAGTTCATTTCCTCAGTCTGTTGAGGTCAGACATACTGTACAGTACACAAGTAAAAACACTTTCTGTTAGAGGCAAAACAAAGAATAGACATGAACTGTGCCGTGACTACATCAAGGCCTGTAGGGTTGTAGGAGTTGTCCATGCACATCCGTTAAGAGTCCTTGCAGACCTTTACATTCTTTTACATTTCTTGTTCTTACAATTATGATTTTGTAGCAATTTACAATAAGTCATTAAGCCACACCGTATCATTTTGGTAATATTATGAGCGTGAGTAAATCATTATTTATAGCATCGTCCCTTTAATTTGCAATAGCGTCTGCCTGCATACTTTCCTCCATCTACCAATTCATTTGTTTCTTCTCCCGTCCATTCATACATTTGACTTCTCCTCTCTTCCTCCATCTAAATACTTGTTTTTTTCTCTTCTAGCTGGCAAGCGTCTCCAAATTTGCCGGCCTGTAGTTTGGAATGTGGATGGCTGTGTTATTTTACACTCCCATCAGGGGCACGATCCCACCAGCGGACTCACACACACACACAAAGACGGCCTTGTCGCGGCGGTGCCGAGTCGTACTTGGCTTCCTCAGTCTCTAATTGTCTCTCTCCTTCCCTTCCTCTCAGTCTTTTGTTAACATGCTAGCACACGCGCACAATCGCTCACAGCCAGCGCTAAGTGGTTACCGTCTACCCTAGCATTACTTCAAGGGTACTCAGAAGCCAACCGTTCTTTAGCTATTCAATTTTTGGTATATTATCACGGACCCGGCAGATAAAAAGTGCTTAAAATGGTGCTGAGTGCACTCTAACACACACACACACACACACACACACACACACACACACACACACACACGTGCATGCTGAACTATTCATATTCACGTCCAGGTTTCATTCGCGCGAGCTGGAGTTGTGCTAACTTTTTGTGTGTGCATATTTGAGGTAATGGCTCGGGGGATCCTCTCTGTATTCTTAGCTTGTTGAAGGCACCCGAGTGGAGAGAATTATAGATTCGGCACAATGAGCAGTCAAATTTAATCAACATGCCTGCTGTTCTCTGGGAGCCGTTGGGAGAGATGACACAGCTCCACGCCGCTGCCTGCGTGTGTCTTGTGTTCATACGTGCATGAGTTTGTTTCTTGACTTGCAGAAGGAGAAGGAGACAAACTTGTCCACTTTTGTTATTTACGTGTGAATGGGGGAGAATCTGTGTTGCGGTAAAAGGACAGATCGGATTAGACTGTAGGTTAGGTTTTATGATTGAAAAAAAGCAATTTACGATCAAAACTTATTTCGTTTTTTTAAAACATTATGAAGTTTGTTGAATTAATTTAAGGTTAATTATGTGTTATTAGTCATAATAATGTGCTTAATAATTGACAGATTTATTGCTTGTAAGCTGAAATCAAAACTTTCCGCATAGGGCTGCGCGATACTGGGAAAATATGCCATATGCAAAATTGTCGAGTATTGCGATAACGATATTTCTTGCGATATTTCATGTCTCTAATGCTAATTCTAATAAATATGTTTTTTTAATCATGTATTAAATGCAATTTTCCCAGTGATAGGTTGCAGCTGGAAGGGCATCCGCTGCGTAAAACATATACTGGATAAGTTGGTGGTTTATTCCGCTGTGGTGACCCCAGATTTATAAAGGGACTAAGCCGAAAAGAAAATGAATGTAATGATCATACTAAAACAAATTGGTATTAGATATTTTCTGATCAAATAAAATCTAATGTTTATGTTTTCTCTGCTTTCGTTTGTCAAAAAATCTGTCAACATGAAAATGGCAAAACGCACTTTGCATGTTAAGGACATGCTGAACCAACATCTAAGCTTTTCACTCATCATAGCACACGTGCTGCTGATGATGTGACAATAAAAGTGATTTGATTTGATTTGGTGGCGATAATGACACTATTATTTTGGGTTCATACTAAACGGAGATTTAAGTATATTTAGCAAGTAAATTGTGAGAAAAACATGAGAACAGAGGCAGATTGCCGTCCTGTGGTACGTGCGCTAAACGTACAATATATCTTTGCCCCAGACATGCATAGATTGCCTCATTCGCGTCCTCCATGTTTGGTGTGAATCCAGCCATGTTGGCCGATCTGAAAGTAGAAAACAGCATGCACACTGATGTCATGAGGTGAAAAAAAAAAACTCTAGTAATGTCCACACAACCGCACTGTACCAGAAAATCAGAAAATCTTCATCCTCTCCAGAGTTTTCAGAAAGTTTCAGTTTTTGTGTGGACAAACAGCAAAACAGCGTAGAAAACAGTCTAAAAAGATGGCCTAATTCAGATTTTTTAAAAGTGCCAAGTGCAAATCTGACTTTAAAACACTGAATGAGTGAAAACCTCGGCAGATAATCTGATTCTTATTGGTTGTCATTTTCCTCATGCCTCTACTCTGCCTTTAGTATTTATTTAGCTCTGCGTCTACACAGCACCTACTGGGGAGGCGGGAATAAAGTTGCTCCCATATAATCTGGAAAAACAACATATTCAGTCAACACACAAATGCTTGGCAAATAAATAAAATTTATTGCACTTCTTTGTGATATGGATGTTGTGTATATAGTTATCATACCTGCCAACATTTGTCTCTGAAAATCCGGGAGAGATGGGGTGTTAGGGTGGTGAGCAGAGCGACTGGAAGGGGTGCCTGGTCTGTTGGCGATCCGGCAGTGTTACGCCCCATTCACAGGGGGCGTCAGCTTCAACGCTTCCTATTCACTTTGAATGGGTGACGTCTGGCGTTGTTGAACTGCATTGTGGATCTGTCGGCGCCGCTTCAGTGGCGTTGATCGCTGCAGAAGTTGGGACTTTCTCAACTTTTCAAGCACCGATGGAAGCGCCAGCCAATCAGATTACTGTATAGAAATACACCAGCTCAGACAGTAGCCGATTGCTGGCTAAATTCATTGGCTGACACTGCTATGACGATCGCGTCAGCCCCAACTTCAGACACGCCCTCTGGCAGTCGTTGACGCTGAAGCCCCGTGTGAATGAGGTGTTACCAGATTGTACCAATCACCTGAGGACCGGGGAAGGGGTTGAAATTCCAGGAGTTTTCCGGAAGAAATGACAAACCGAGAGGTGGGTCTGAAATACGGGAGACTCCCGGGCAGGTATGATAATTATCACTATATCGATTGTTTTTACTTTATTGTGCAGCCCTAAATCTGTGCATACATAAATATGAAATTGTATTTTTTTTTATAACATTAAGTCAATGTTATTTAATAATTAACAATTTTACCAAAGCAAAAAATAAATAAATAAATAAATTTAATATTAAATATGTTTTTATGTTCAATGAATCCAACAAAAAATATTAAAGCAAAGGCATTAAATGAAAGGAACTTTTTTTTTTTGCCTGGCTTATAGTCACTGAACTATAAGAGTAAAATATAATACTTAATAATAATTGATAATACATCAACAAATAAATAATGTAATTGTCCCAGAAAAAAACCTTGGAAATTACCCCCACCAAATTTACCCCTAAAAATTAATATGTTTTTATATGGTCAACTATGTTGTTTAGAAAAATGATTTCAGTGCTTACTTTCAAGTCGAATATTTCAAGCTTTCCAAATAGCTAAAATACGACATGAATTCCTAAATATCACTTTTGAGAGATTAATGAGGATGGGCTGATAAATCAGGACATTAATGAATTCTGTCTTTTAACAAGAGTCGTTTAGATTACATTAGCATAACAGTCTCTCCATCCCCACGATCTCCAGCGTACACGTCCCGCTCCTCTTTGATCCCTGCTCGTGTAACGGCACTTGATGTGTTGCTGACAAATTGCATCAAAATTGTTTTCGAGGAGATTTCTGAAACTAAACTGCATTTGGGCATTTTGCGCTCGAACCTGGCTTATGAAAGCCGGTCTGCGTGTTTTTCGCTCACTTTCATCTCTCATTCAGTGGCTCTTCTCCCTGCGTCTGACAGCTGTTGAATGGAGTGATTATCTGCAGCTCTAGTGATTGAGAGCAGAAAAGCAGAGATTGTGATGTTTCAGGAGCTCTTATGAGGTACAGGGCAAGTTCTGCAGTGTGAATAGTAATACATGATATAAACTTAAAGCCATGTAAATATTTTTTTCTGCTATTTATTGCAATAATATCAATACTAAATGATTAATTCAAGAGCTGAATCTTTAAAAATGATTATTATATCTTTTGTTTTTGTTAAAATAGGGTAACAAAGTGTGATTATACAGTTGATTCATACTGGAGAGGCTAAAGAGTGCCTTGCGCACAAACAGAACGACAGTCTAAAGTAATCCATCTATCATAGGAAAAATAAGATTTAAACTGATCAAGCATGTAGACAGTAAAGACAGGAATGTGGCAATATGTGTTGCATCTGTAATCTTTAAGCCATCCTGCCTAATTCTATATAAAGAATATATCTTTTAATGCAATCTCAGTGCTCTGTGAAATCAGTTCCTTTCACACTACACTGTTAACAAGTTCCTGTAGAATATACAGTAACTTACTGGCAGCAGTTCACCAGTAATTTACTGTAAATCAATTACAGCAAAAATACTTTATTTACATTAGGACCACCATTTATCTTGCTTTCTATGTATTTACAGTAGTGTGTATTTGTAAAATATACAGTATAATGCAACTTAAAAAAACAGTAACATACTGCATGACCCTATACAGTAAAATACAGTTCACATTACAGTTAAATACTGTCATTTACAAAAATCGTTAACAGTGTACTTTATTTGTTCATCAAATTTTAACTAATTCTGTTTTTTTACAGTAAATTTCATTTTTATGACTGGATTCTGTGAGTTATGTATGCGTTTTCCACATTGTGGAAATCATAGGGCTCTAGAGTGCTAATTAACACAGCCTTCATCACTGTATAGAATACTATATACATACAGTAAACTGATTTTATTCTTTGTTCTGTGATTTATTTGACCACTTCTGGCCACAAAAGGATGCTATTTCAAACACTCGGCTGAAGTTATGAACTAAATTTGGAGTAAAAGTAAGTAAAGAGGCTCACAAAAATGTAAAATAGTGTTGCGTTCAAGCTGCTGTAGTACATTAAACGGATAGTTCGCCCAAAAATGAATATTTCCTCATAATTTACTCACCTTCAAGTGGTTCTTAACTTTTATTAATTTTTTTTTCTGTAAACAAGATATTCTAAAAAATGTTGGAAAAAAGCTTTTGCTGTTGGAACGAAAAAATACTAAGGAAGTCACTTTTTTTCCAGCATTCTTTGATATAGCATCTTTTTGTGTTCAACACAAAAAAGAAACTCAAACAGGTTTGGAACAAGTGCAGGATGAGCAAACGATGACAGCATTTTTATTTTGGTCGAGCTGCTCCCTTAATTCAGTGCAGCTCAATTTTATTTTATTTTATTATTTCTTTATCGCTGTGTACACCCCTCACTAAACCAGTTCCAGATTGCGGAGGCAGATTGTAGGTTTTATCATTATTATCGTGGGAAGGAAAATGTTACCAGTATATTGCAAACAATAAGATATTGGGCATCCCTAGTCGTGAAGGGACAAACACAGCCTAGCTGTTATTAGCGGAGAAGGTTAGATGCTCTTTATCCGTTTGTTTGTCCCTGCCGTCCTCTTGGTGACCATCAGAGTCCTGAACCAGTTCAGTTGCAGCCAGAGTAATTACCCTAACCTTTGCACTCGTCTCCCACTTGATTGGGACCAGCTGGGTGGTGAACACACTCTCCTTCACTTTCTCTTCTTCACACACACAAACACACACACGTTAGACAAGGGCATTCTTGCTATTAACCTCAATCTGTAAGTGCCTCAGTGCAGCTTTGCTCAATCGTAAACACTTTAATTGTCTGTCCTGCTTGTTAAAGTGTGTCTCGATTCCCCTTCATTTTCTAGTCAAGCACAGAACCAGGGATATGAGATGTGTGTTTGAAAAGATATGCATTTACATGAATTCAGTTTACTTGTGGCATTACAAATCATGTAGCTTGCATTCTTTTGTGGAAGAAAAGAGAAATGTTGAGAAATGTGCTGGTTTTTGTGCTAAAATTGATGTGCTGTGACTTCACAGATGTAAAATTCAGTTTTTTTTTAAAGGTTTTGTTTTTAGAAGTGTATCTGCGTGGAAAGATAAAAAGCAAATCCTTCAAGGTTTAAGTAATAAAGATATTTTTTTTATTCTGATCACTAGATCACAATAACAAAAAGCTTAAATATATTTTAAATGTAGATTAAATTAAAAGATGTTAAGAAATTAAATGGGAATAGTAATTAACAATAGTCAAATTATCATTTGTGATATTGGTAATAGACAGTGTTGGGTAAGTTACTTCAAAAAAGTAATAGATTACAAATTACTGACTACTACTGGAAAATTGTAATCTGATTATATAAAAATACAAAATAAACAGCAGCTCGTTCAGTAATTTAATATTTACTAAGAAACATTACAATGGGTTGATCACAGCTTCACATATTCAAAAGATTTAAAGAGTTAAGAGGTCAGTTCTTGTCGCGTAACTCATGGTTTTCAAATTGTGCGCCTGGAAAATGCAAGCTTGTGCTATATGCACTCTTGATATGTGTGCGCAAGCTGCACTGATGTCCTCTTTGGTAACGAGTATGGTTATAGAATGCTTTTCATTCAAGAGCTTGAACAAGTTGCCGGGCGAGTTAAAAGCAGTCGAAAGTTCTTTACAGCAATATTTTTGTTTTTACGCTCAATGAAATCAAAGTAATGTCCATTTCCCCTTAAAGAAGCAGCCACTCTCGACAGGAACCATTTCAGCTTGCGTTCTCCAGCAATTTAAAAGTGCATGGTTTCGTTGCAGCTGAAAACGTTATTTAAAAGAAACTTTTTTTTAAAAAAAACTATATTTGTAACACAAGTAATGCAATTACATTAACTTTAGTAACTGTAATCAAAATACACAAAATTAAAATGTAATTTATTACATTACTGCGTACTTCAAATGTAATTAGAATACAGTAATGTGTTACTGTGGAACGTATTACACCCAACTCTGATAATAGAAATGTAGATAAACTACTTAGTGCTAAAAGAAAAGATTGAGAGTGGTCTGGCTGCAAAATGAAAGCAAATGGGGATGTGATCTGCTAAAGAAAAAAAATGTATAAATCTATAAATGTTTCATAAAAACAGCCTGAATAAATTTTTCATGTCTTTTGAACTCAAGTGAAAGGTTTCTGTAAAGAATCATAATGTAACTTATTTAGTTTTACATTAGTTTTGATACATTTCAGCCTATTAGAATGTATTTTCAAACTCCAACTTAAATATCTCATTCTCCACTCTCTGAAGTTTGGTTAAGATGATATGTTGGACCCTTTGAACCTTAATTGTGACACCAAACAGCCTCATTGACTTCACATATGCTCCATGCCAATGAAGTCCACTTTAAATATGCCATTGGGGACAGTGCCAAAGTGAGAGGCAGGTCTTCCAGGAGCCTGGAATCGCTTCCTTTTACATATTCAAAGAGCTCTTTCAATACCGGCCCACTTTTTTACCTGTTCATGTCCAGCCACTCGTGCTCCCTCTGATCCCAGCCTTAATTAGTCTGCCGGTCTCAGCCGTCAATCATTCAGAGCCGTCTGTGGAGACAGTCATTGAAAAGCAAAAGGGAGAGGCGGCCATGACAGGAGGGCAGAACCTGGCATCCGCTCTGCATCACCAAACAGCAAGTTTTAAAGGTGAAGTGGGGGATTTCAATGCCACTAGCATCGGCAGACGGAATAGCTAAAATAATGGCTGTTTTCAAACCAAGCAGCTTTATTGCTGCCATTAGCTCTGGTGGAAATGTAAGCTTTTAGGAACTCTTTCAAGGACTGGATATATTGGAAATATTTCAATCGGTTATAAACATATAATCTGTTTTATGTACAATTGTTTTGGTTGAAGGAATATTGCAATGACATCCATCAAACCAGTATCTGCTACTGAATTGTACTAACCAACCAAACATTAGTCTTAGCCTCAGACGTCACGCCCACAAACCGCTGGCTGAAAATCTGATGCATATGGCACACAAAATTAGAAACACTTGGGGAGTTTTGAAGTCGTCATCTGATTAAAGGAATTCTACAGAATTTCCACGAAATGTGAGTTGCATTCTTTAATAGTCTGCCTGGAAAACATGATGGCAGAGCCTTATATAGAAGAAACAAGTCATTGTATTAATAGCTGTGACACAGTGCTTATCATGATATACCAAATTTAGATGCCTATAGATGCCTTAAAACACGTCCACAATTTTTGCATCTTGATATGTTCTATTCTAGGAACATTTTGTCAATTTTGTGGCCATATATGTGACACTGAACAAAACAAACTATGAATGGCTGATTTACATATCAGTCATATGACCTCTGGGGCTTAAAGTACATGTGAATAAAAAACGTACAATCTGTATTTACTCACACATTGTTATTCTATAGATGAACAATCCATGCAAGAGTTTGTTTTGGTAATCTTCAATCAAAGTCTGACCATTTGTTTCCACGTTTAGAGTGGCGTTCCTTTTTTGATAACCACTTTTCTGCCACAATAATCTTAACCCTGCAGCACTTACTGTTAGTTTTCTATGGATGCACTCACACTATACTATCCGGCCTATACCCAAGCACGTTTCTCAGTTCGTTTGACAAGTGTGAGTGCTCGAATCGTGCCCAGGTGTGGTTCAGTTGGCCGGTTCTGGCTCGGTTGGAATAGGTGTGTCAAAGTGCTTTCTGGTTGGGCTTTGGCGCGGTACGCTTGTAGTGTGACTGCAAAGCACGCCTGAGCCCGAACTTGAAGATGCGACAGCACTTTTAAGATACAGTTTCATATGGATTTAATAATCTTTCGTATATTTCAATGAGCACAAACTGTCATAGTTTATTAAAGATGCAAAACCCTCACTGCACGTCAGCTGCACCTTCAGCAAACCCCTTAATACATGCAGCATGATGACTTTTATAATAATTTATGAGTGTCAAAAGTTGTAAATCTGTTCAGCAAAATATTTGTGCTGAGCAAAACTGAACAGTTGCATCATCAATGACGTAAGTGGCTCAGGTTCGGAAGGCAAAATGCAGTGTGAGTGCAGAGTGTCAGGGGAGAGGTGGACAGGGGACAAATTGCGCTTCGGCACGGTTCAAGGCAACTGTAGCTAGTGTGAGTATGCCCTACGAGAGAATAATGCACAAAAAGAAAGCCCCGCCACCCTACTCAGTAGTCCGTTTCATTTGGAACTACTGAAAGCAACATAATGAAATGGAAGTCTCAGCAACTTTGAAGAAGAGTCCAAAACTTCTAGATTGAGCCTGAATGGTTACAGGAGACTAACTAAAGCTTAACCTGTTGTTACAGAGATGATCTGTTTTTGGTTAGACAGATAGATAGCTTTAGCCCAGACTAGTTAGGGTTAGTTGGGTTAGTGTTGTTTTGTTTGAAGGGTCCCAATCCTCAAACAAATGGCAATGATTTTTGATTGTGCTTCAGAGCTACTTTTTCAAGGATACTGTCCTTTGAATGACTTTTGCTGTATTGCAGGAAAAGACAAATATTTTAACACACATCACCTTTAGGGCAGAATTAAATTGCGAATATATGAGGGAATGTTGTAAAAGATGGATGAGTTAGCTGAACTTGACTGTGATAAAAGTGAAACAAGCTGCAATAAAGGGTCAAAGAGAGTTTGTATGCGAGAGGGGAAATCTGCAAGGGTGTTTCAGATGTGATGTGGGGTTTACTATTAACTCGGCAGAAAATTTCAGTGTAATGCCCCTCGGTGTAAGTAGTGCTGCTGGTTCAGCACTTGTCTGCTTGTGTACCAACCTACCAGTCATGTTGCAACACAGAAAGAAGGAATGACACACTGGTGCCGCTTATCCAAACTGTAATACACACTCCCACTCCCTCAACATGAGCATAAACATTGTTCCTGTTCATACTTCTGCTGCACTGTGAGTTCACTTACAGGTAGCTCAGGTTGAGATAGTCCTGAGGTAATTTAGAGGAAATGTGTTTGGTTTGGCTCTGGATCACAAAAGAATCTCGAAATAGAGGAAATGCCATCTGAGTCATGCTCTTAGTTGTAAATCCAAGCAACACAGTGATAAAGATACACAAAGCAACATTTCTTACACATTCTTGAGAAGGACTCTTTTAAAGCGTTAGTGGTGGTCACATGACTAGGCCTCAGTGGAGCCAGATGTAGGCAGGATGTTTTGAAAATATGTACTTATTTGTGTATGAGAGTAGAGAAGACTAGATTCTTTTGAAGAATGAGTCACATTTGAAGGACTTGTGGGAAAAAGTGTTTGGGCTTGGTTAAGGTGTTAACTGAAACGTCCAGGCTAGTATGTTTGGAGCAAGTTGGATATAAACTCTGTAGGATGTTGGCCATGAAGAAGCAGGATTGGAGGTGGTGTTATGTCTGCTTTAAATGAAAATAGGTAACCCTCAGGTTTCGGTTTAAGAGTGTTATTGGTATAGCCTTGTAGGCAATGCACCGACCTATAGTGCCATTGCACTTCAGGCATCCAGAGTTTGAATCCCTTCTCGTGAACCTTTCCCAATCCCATCCCCCTCTCTCTCCAACTTAGTTGTTTTAAAAATTGCTGACTTTAAAGTAGCTAAAGTCACTTCAGGTACAACAAAATGGAAGCGTAATGAACATATAGCAGAGATATGTGAGTAGCGAGTCTAGTTTGGGACTGGCTTCAGTTTTCCTGGATGAGAACTCAAGAATTTCCCACATAAATATAATTTTCTTATGAATATTTGTAGTAATTGTTTACTAAATTAATTTCTGAATTACTTAAAAGTGTTGGTTAAACTTTATTACTTGTGATTAAGCCCGAGAAAGAGCTAACAATGGAAAGACTTGCATCAGCCAGTTCCACTAATCACTGATTTTTGTCTTAACATGCAAATTCAAGGAAGCGTGTCATGAGGCACACTACATTCTTCTGAAATCACATGACTTGCTTAGTCAGAGCCTAGTGCCAAACTTAGCACAAATATCAAGTCTGTACTGAAAGACTGGGATTATTGTTCTTGTTAATAATATGACCTTGTGGATGAAAGGGGAGGGGGAGCTGGGATAATCATAATGAAACTTGTCTATGTGCCAAAAATTCGCCTTCCTGACAAGACATTCAGACAGATCACTCATGCATTCTGAATCAGCAGCCGGAAAAAAACACAGCTCCTGTTAACGGTTAACACCAGTCGCTCACACACACACACACACACACACACACATACACAATTTAACACACTCCCCCTAAAGTAACCTCTAATCTCATTGCAAACCCTGCACGCTGGAGTTCTGACAGACGCTAAGTAAAGAGAAAAGGCCCGTCACTGCTGCCCTGCCTCATGTAGTGTCTCTGGAGTGCCGTCATTAAAGCCAATAAGAGCTGTAATATCCGCTAAACTCTTAGCATGAATTCTTTATGAGCTCTGGGCGTGGGATCGCGGTGTCTAAAAGACTCCTGCCATTCGATTTGCAGTGGAAGTATGTGCTTTGGCAATCTAAACATCACAGTCATTTATGTGGATGTCCACTCCAGAGGATTGTCACCATGTTTATGCAAATAAGACTGAGCATTCTGGGCAGTGTTTGTAATGAAAATGGTGAGGAACAGTCAGGAAGCATGGGGATTATTTCATATCCCCTTTCTCTTTTAGATCATGAAACTCATAAACAGCTAAAATTAGCCCAAGAATGTTCATGCAAAAAACAACTGCGATTAGATCTTCCTGTTTAACACAATAACTTTACATGCCATTCTAGTCATCATAGGAGTTGTTTACAGGAAGGAGGACAGAATTGTTTGGCCCAGCTTCTGAGGATGTACCCATAATTCACTGAGCCACCGTCTGTTATGTTGGAATCAGGCCGCCTTACGATTCTTTTGAGTGCTTGACTTCCGCCTCAGTGTTTTTAGGTCCTGCAGAAGTGCTGAAGGGATGGATGAAAAAGAGAAATATAAAGGAGTGCAGGGGTGGAGGACAAGCCTCTTTAGAAATGCTTTGCTTGTATCAGAGTGTCAAATCACGCAGCCGTCTGCAACCCTACTGAGGGAAGGCTAGATCGATTTTTCTTTTAACTTAGTCTTTGTTGATAGCCCTTCTGACTAGTGCTGACTTAACTATAGCATAATGATGCATGCCAAAGAATTTCAGGTTGTTTAAAGACGGCAGATTTCAAGTGCATTTTTTCATTAGTGCTTCATTCCAAGGCAAGGATCTATATTTAGCAAATGAGACGGTCTAGGATAACAGAAAAACTAGTTCTTATATATGTAATATTTAAGTAGGTGTACCATAACTAGAAGAGCATTTTAACAACTGATTATATTTGGAGAAAGTTGTCTTGTAGATCCAGACAGTTTTGTTGACAACTTTTGCAAAGGCCATGTTACTCTACTCATATGTCATATAGTTCTCGTTTTTTCTCTTTCTTTAAGAGATGGCGTGGAGGGCCCTGGCAGCTTTGTCTCTGCTGCTGTGTTTTGGCTCATCTTGCTGTGATGATGTTCAAGAACAGTTCTCGTCTCCAACCATCATCAATAATGTGGTCCAGGACCCTCAAACTGGCCGAATCTACCTTGGAGCTGTCAATGGGATTTTTCAGCTGAACCATAATCTACAGGTGGAGAGCAGTGCAGACACGGGCCCTAAGAAAGACAACCCTCAATGCACTCCACCCATCACTGCGCAGTGCACCGATGCGAAGGAAATGGACAACATTAACAAACTCCTTCTTGTTAACTCAGCCAACGGCACTTTGATTGTTTGTGGAAGCCTTTTCAGGGGCATCTGCTCTTTGGTAAACCTCAACAGTGTGAATAAACCGGTGTACTACAGTGACACCAAAGGAGAGAAGACATACGTTGCAAGCACTGAGGAATCTGTCACTGTGGTGGGGGTAATTTCTTATTTTAAAGACTTAAATACTAATGCTAACCTCAGTGTATTTCTAGTGGGAAAGGGCTATGGAAGTTCGGACAGCTCAAAGCTCATTAGCACTCGGTTGCTGCAGGAACATGGAGAAATGGATGTTTTCGAGAACATGGTTGAAGCTTCCACTGTTCAAACGAGCCCTTTTGTCCATCGGTATCACCATGATTTTCGCTACACATTTAAGAACAATGGCTACATCTACTTTCTGTTTTCACGAACTCCCGGCACAAGCGACAGCAGGAAGATTACGTTTATAGCACGCCTTTGCGAGAACGACCATCATTATTATTCTTACACTGAACTTCAGCTCAACTGCACCGTTAACACTGAACAACGAGAGAACACATTCAACAAAGTCCAAGCAGCATATCTGGCTAAACCTGGAAAGGTTTTGGCTCAGAATATCGTCCCGTCTAATCCAAATGATAAGGTTTTGTTTGGAGTCTTCAGTGCAGATGAGGAGGATGGGCGATCAGCATTGTGCATGTATCCGCTTAGCAGCATTAATGCCAGGTTTGAGGAGGTGATTGAGTCCTGCTACACAGGAGAAGTTCTGGAGGATGACAAGCCAAAGACTGTTTATTCACCCTACATCTCCAAGAATGAAGCCATCTGCAAGACCAAAAGAGATGTGAGTTGTTGAGTCTCTTCAGCTCTGCTTCTATGTTTTGTATTTTTATAGATACTCTGATTGTGGTCTCTTTTTGCCCAACAGAAGAACATGGTGAAGATATATACATGTGGCGCAGAGTTCCTGCCATCTCCACTAGCAAGTAAACCTGAGTATGCTTTAGCCGTCAAGCCCATCTACACCAGGACTGACATGCTGACAGCTGTAGCTGTTGCAGTGGAGAACGAACACACTGTGGCGTTCTTGGGAACCAGTGGAGCAGACGTCTTAAAGGTGAGTGCCATTGCAAGGCCTGGTTTCTGTTCTTTAAATTTCACTTAAGCCCTTGAGGTTTGACTGGCTGTTGTGGTATGAACTAGTGGTTAAAGATATAACGGGCTGGTAACCAAAAGGTTGTCAGTTCAAACCCAAGAATGGATGATTTATGAGGTACAGTATAACCACTGTGGCAGTGGATTTTACTTCAGGACTTTCTCTAGCTGTACTTCCCCCATAATACAGTATTATTTTTACTTGTGTGCCAAATAAATGAACATACTTTTTGCTCGCAGGTGCATCTTGACCTAAACCACACTGACTTTTACAACAGAATTCCAGGGGAACGCGCAGATGGCGAAGTGAACAAAAACCTCTTATTTGATTCAACTTTGGATCACCTCTACATCACCACTGGCAAAAAGGTTTGCTTATGAACACATTCACTACGTATAGATAACGTTAAGTCAACAGGAGCACCCATTGGTTAAAATCTAATTGAAAAATGTAGACTTGACAAGCTCAATGGATTTTTTGTTTTTTGTGAAATGGCACAAATGCCTAGAAATTTCACACCTCTGTAAAATCCTTAGGCTCTGTCACATAAATGTGATAGCAGACTATTGTCATATTCTTTTCACCAACTGCAACACTTTGAGGTGCTTTTGTCCTGTCAATCATTTTACACATTCACACAGTGGCTTTATTAAAAGCAGCGATATGAGAGTGTAGTAGTTCAAGTAGATGCTGAATGTTGAAGTAGAAACATTGTCATATAACTAACCGCTTAAGAAACAACATCTCACCACAAGGTTTTGGTTATTGGATGCAATTACTGTTTCATGTCCTTTGGGTCCTAAAGGTCAAACTTGCTTCTGTACTTTGAAAGTTTGTGGCAAACAGTATTGGGAGTTAAAATGCCAAAGAACAACCTTTAATCACAGAAAAGTCTTAAACTAAAGGGACATTTACACCATCTTCATTGTTTTGCTTTTCTATGTTTCTGTAGATCTCTAAAGTGCGAGTGCAGGCCTGTAAGGAGAGAAAAGATTGTCACTCATGTGTTTCCCAGCGGGACCCATATTGCGGATGGTGTGTGTTGGAGGGCCGGTAAGTCTGTTAAAGTGATTTTATCACCACTCAATCCATCATTTGTGCATTCAGGTCCACTAAAAGACTGGACAACTAATAACACACTCCAACAGAGTTTGATATTTCTACTGTCAAATAAACCAAGGCACATCTTCGGCTCATCTTTTTTAAAGTACATTTTAGAACAGAAAACTGTTTTGATGTCTTACTTTGAAGTTGTTTGTCCTCTAATGTATGGTGTGATTTATTTTTTTTGTCTGTTTTAGGAAAATGCTCTGTAGTAGCTGTGTGTGCAGTCCAGTTAAAGCAAACGCAGCACGGCTCATTACACACATTTGTCTGCTTTTCTCTTGCAGCTGCACCAGGAAAAAGGATTGTCAAAAAGGAGATGAAGAAAACGCCTGGTTGTGGAGCCCAAAACAAACATGTGTAACCATTCAGTCCTTTGAGCCCCCCAACATCAGCTGCAAGAAAACAGATAGTACACAGGTACTAAAGCAAAACACATACACACACACAAACACACACTGTGATACACATTCAAACCCTAACCTCTTAAGGATTGACTCAGTATTGATATTTGCTGGCTGTAACAGATCCAGTCTGCGAATCTAATCCCTTTTTCATGAGCTGACATGACAGAGCTACTAAACAAGGCACCTGAAACTATCGCACCAGACCACATGAGCGCATCATGCATTTCTAATATGTCTCAGAAGAAGCTCAAGTGGTCATGGCTGATTGAAGAAGCTTCCTGGATCCGTAATTAACTGCCTGAATCAGTTCCTGAGATCAATATTATTTCATTTTTCATAATGCTCATGCAAGGGGTTGCCACAGTCAAGAAACCTGGAAATATTGTGGAATTTAATAAGAAATAATCATTTTAAGACACGATAAAATAAGGAAAACAGTACAGTTGTATGAATTTGATACTTTTTAAACATATTATTACTGCTAAAAGGTGTTATGTTAATTATAATATAATAATAGTATAATGTTGTTGTGTATTTTGTATGTTTTAGGATTGATGATGATGAATGTTGCATATTAGTATTATTATTATTATTATTATTATTATTTATTATTTTTATTATTATCATTAATGTATAATGTATATTAATGGATGTATAATGTAAGTAGACCCATAGTAATAATAATATAATGTATTATTACTACTTCTAAAGCATCAATAATATTAATTATTATTTTTTATTTATTATTGTTTTATTATTATTGTTTATTATTATTATTATTTTTTATTAATGTTGTTGTTTTTGTTGTAGTTTAATGTATGCTTTGACAAGTAGACCATTCAGTTTTCACTACTACAACAATAATTATAACACCAACAATATTAATAACAACATTGTCAACTGCCTTTTTTTTTGTTCTGCCTTTTAATCTTTTATTTTCTTTCTTAAACAGGTGGTGATCAACATCCCGTCCCTTCCGAGCATCAGTAGTCCTGATAGACTGGAGTGTGTGTTTGATGATTACAGGAGTGATGCAAAGATGGAGGACACACGGGTGACCTGCTACCTCCCTACCTCGGACTACATCCCACCAACACCCGAGGCACAAGGTAACAAAGCATCCTGTTCCCCTTTAACTTTAATAATCACCCAGTGTCAGGCTATCCTCGCGATGCTTGCTTTACTTTACAAACAAACAGATGGTGTTTGTTTTTTTCACAGAATGCTCTTAAAATGATGTCAGGCTTGAATGACTTTTCATTTCTTCATGTCTGTAATTTGCTACTGTTGTGGCTTTTAATTTGGGACTGATCAGATGTAACTGTTACACTGAAGATGAATTAATTAACAGATTCTGAGGCTTAACTTGTTGATTCTAGAAGCTTTACTTTGAAAATTGAACCCATGAGTTTTATGATTTACTATTTCATACAGTATGAAATAGGAGGTGACTGATTTGGGAATTTTATTTACAGGTGACAATATTGAAAAGCAATATGGCCAGTTGGCTAAAATGAAGTTGATATTAAATTCATCTGTTTTTATTAAATTTAATGTAAAAAAAGAAAGAAATGTAACTATGCATGTTGTTTTTGTCATTTTAAAATGATGGATTATGATATAGGTCTATCTGGTCTCCTCTTTGTTGCTGTTTAAGAGCCGGCTATAATAAATTGGGGGCTCGTCCGGGATGAACAATTTTCTTAATTCAGAAAATTTGTCAAATTAAATTAATCTTTTTTTATGTGCTTAATATTTATGAAATATTCGCTGACGTACTTCAAAAAATGTACAAGTTAATTTGTTATTTGTTATTATTATTATTTATTTAGTGCAGCTTTTCCTTTTTTCATAATTTTTTCCTTCTCCCATTTTCATTATATCAGTTTGCAAATATTAAAGGTTGCTGTGTTGGTTCTGCAAAGTATTCATATTGTTTCCTTTCCTATTAGAAAAAATATATACATTTTAGTTAAAATTCTTATCTTTAATTAGATTTTTCACTCACCTAAATAATCACTTTTGCTTACAGGTTAAAGATTTCATTTATGATCAATGAACAAATCAATACTCATAAATTAATGTCAAAAATAATATGTGTAATAGTGTGTGATGTATTGGTCTCCCACTAATATGATTACCCCATATGCATTTGTCTAGATTTTGTGGCCGTGCCAGTGAAAATCACAGTGAATGACAAGATTGACGTGGCGTCGAGTGCGTTTGAGTTTTACAACTGTGCCGCCGTGGTGAAAAAATCAGAAAATACACCGTGAGTGTCGACTCTTATTAAGTTTAGCTTTTCTTTCTGTCACTGTTTCTGATTGGTCGCCGATGTGTTTGTGCAGATGCATTGCATGTGTGACCAGTAAGTGGGGCTGTCAGTGGAATATTCAGGATCACACATGCAGTGATAAAGATGACTCAGTCCATGGGGATCATATCATCGGAAACATGGAGGTAAGTGATGCTAAGATGAGGAGTGAGGAATTCATACATTTATAAAGTATTTGGTGATCAATTATTCTTTGGAGGCAAAATATAAAATAACAGTTTTTTTATTATTGTTGCAGGCTAACATGTGTCCTCAGTTTGAGATTCCTCAGCCTCTGCTTATTCCTGTTGGTTATAAAACCCCCATCACATTTCAAGGCAAAAATCTGGAAATATATTTGGTAAAAAATATGTATTACTACTACTTTTGCATTGTCTTGTTGCATGCAGAATATTAATGTATGTTTATGTATATTGAGGTATTATCCTGAAATATATTGATTGATTTTGTTTTTTTTATTGTTAAATAGTTAGGAATTAAAAATATATATATATTAATACATACTTGAATAAAGAAAGATGATATATTATACATATTATTAATATTATGCCATAATATATTATAATAAATTAATGGTAAACTATATATTTTTTTATTATAATAAAAGTATTAGAAATATTGATTTATATGTTTATATTTTATTAAAGTAATAATTTATAATATTATTTATTACATATTATTAACCCTCTACTGCACGCATTATGATAAATCTAAAAAAAGGACAGTTTTTCTTTTCTTGGAAGGGCTTAACTTGAAGTGCTGTAAAAAAAAAAAAAGTTTTTTTTAAAGGTCATTCATAATATGTTGCCATATGGCAACAACATTCAATGGTGGATCTAACTTAGAAATGTCAAATTTAGAACTTTCCTCATAGTTAATAATTTTGTTGTTTAAAATAATTTAATTGGTGTTGCAGTATTATAAGCTTTAACACAGAACTTATAAATGACCTTATACATTCTTTCCAACAACTGATATTCCAACAGCTTTTATTTATCCCATTCTTTTTTGCTTAATATTATTGAAAACAAATAATATAATATTATAA
>CAIGQZ010000320.1:7042685-7064904 GCA_903798205.1 Danio tinwini | reverse complement strand
AATGAACCTTATTGTAGAGTGTGACCATAATGAATAATAAAACTCATTTGTGATGCTACATGGAACCCCCCAAAAAATATTATGGAAATAATATGGGAAAAGCACATTCATGAATATTAAGAAATACTGTAATTGTCTAGAAATAATAGTAAAATAATGGTTTGAATGTTGTTTGTCTGTGGAACATAAGTGTAATAAATTTTTTCCAGACTTCAAAATGGATACAAAAGCAAAATAAACCTTTATGCTTTTCTTTTAAAGTCATAATCTGCATGAGAAACAGGTTGAAATTAGTGTTTTTTATTATTGAAAGTGCATTTTTTGCCATCTCTTTAATATTATATTACCTTAACAAGTCTCTTGTGACTTCCTTTGAAATGTTCAGGTTTCCTATTTTTGTTCTGTCAGATGTTATTGATTGGCTCTTGAGAAATGTCAGTGATTTATTTTTATGTAATTTCCTTTTTTGATCAAATGTCTGGCTTTCATAACCCCCTGCTCAGTTTCTCTCTCTGTATTTTTCATATTTCCTTCCCTCCGTTCTCCTCTTAATGTTAATAAGCAACATTCATCAAGTGTCTGACATCCTGCTGTCTTTTATTGTCTTTTTTTTTAGTGCTCAGGCTTTTGTGAAACTTTTTATGCAGAGATAAACTGACTTGTTTTCTTTTGCGCAGTTCGTTCAAGAAGTGGAAAAGAAGAATGAGACGACGCTGGAGTTTCTCTCTCCGGTTGTGAATAAGACATACATCAACCTGTCCTTAAGAACCGTCATCCAGCTGGACAACCTGGTGCTCAATCTGACAGATTTCGTTTACCATCTGGACCCACACTTCGATAAACTCAAAGATAAAGCCATAACGGAGGGCAGCATCATCAACGTTAATGCAAGTATTTTTGATCACAGATTTTATGGGATAGTTATTAAGGAGGTGGTGTAAATGGATGCCTGTTAAAAAAAATCACAGTTAGCTTTTTAATGTTTTAATTTGATGTTGGAAACAAGGTTATTGTGTATATAAAGATTAAAAATCGGTTTAACATTTGGGAACTTTATAGAAACTTTTTTTCAGAGTAATAAAAATACAATCTAAATCTTGAAATTGTTAAATATGAATGCACGATTAGTAGAAAAAAGAGATTATTTTGAATTTATATATATATACTACTTTTTAAGGATATTAAATATATTTTGAATGTAAATTTAATTTCAAGGAGAAAAAAAAGGCGACAGAATCACGCTTGTGAGATTAATTGTCAGAATTTCCATGGAGGAATCTAAAAAATCAACAAAAATAAAAAAGCAGGATGTAAATTTAATTCTGAGTGGATCAAACATCTGAATTGTGATATGTATATGAAAATATTAATAACTAAAGTAATTAAGCTTGCATTAAACAATGCAATGTGAGATTTCTCAGGGGGAAAGGTAGAAAAATGTTGGAAAAAAGGCTACTGTATATAAAGAACAAAAAGCAGTTTCATATTTTTGTTTTTACTTTATAGAAGCTCTGTTTCAGAGTAGTAAAATAAATTAAAATCTTAAAATTAAGTATAAATGAACAATTAGTAAAAAAAATATCATTTTGAATTATATATTAGATTTTTGTTAGGATATTCAATATTTTTTGGAGGAAATTAAAAACTCAGGATTTCAAGAAAATTATGGGAGATACGGTCCAATTTTTGGAGATAAAAAAAGACAACAGAATAACGCTTGTGAGATAAACTGCCAGAATTTCCATGAAGGTAACTAAGAAATCAACAAAAAATAACAGCGCATGATGTCAATTAAATTCTGAGTGGTACAAATATCTGAATTGAGATATGTAAATAAAAATAACAATAAATAAAGTAATTAAACTTGTGTTAAATAATGCAATGTGAGATTTCTTGCGGAAAAAAGGTAGAATTGTAAACTAGCATGATAACACATGATCACATGTGGACCCACACATTAATAAACTCAAAGATAAAGCCTTTGAGTTTGAGCCTTTGGCAGCATCATCAACGTTAATGCAAGTATTTTTCATCACATATTTTATGGGATAGATACTATATTAAGAAGGAGGTGGGAATGGATGTCTGTTAAAAAAATAATAATTTAATTCAATGTTACTGTGTATAAAAAAAAAAAAAAGTTACTGTGTATAAAATCTGTTTAATATTTTTGTTTTTACTTTATAGAAATTCTGTTTCAGAGTAGTAAAACAAATCTAAATCTTAAAATTAAGTGTGAATGCACAGTAAAAAAAAAGCTTAAAATTGTGAGAATTTTGAAATATATATTTTGTTTTTGTTGGGATATTAAATATACTTTAAAGGAAATTAAAAAGTCAGAATTTCAAGAAATTTATGAGAAATATGCTCAAATTTCTGGAGATTAAAATTAGAACAGAATCAGAATCAGAGATAAACTGTCAGAAAAGCATGATGTAAATTAAATTCTGAATGGAACAAAAATCTAAATTGTGATGTGTAACTAAAAATATTAATAAATAAAGTAATTAAACTTGCATTAAACAGGGGTAAAAATTAAGATTAATCAGGGGTAAAAAGTCAGAATTGCTAGATGTAAACTTCAAATTCTATAAAAAAGGTCAAGATTTCTGAAAAATTCTGACAAAAATACCCTCCAAAATTCTAAGGAAAATTATATTAATTAATAATTTGAAGTTGTAAATAAGCAATTCGGAATTTCAAAATCTGTTAAATAAAAAAAAAAATCATAAAAGACTAAGTCAGTATTATGAGGGAAATTCAGAATTCTGTGAAGAACAAAAAAAATGACAAACTCAGTTGTGACAGAAAACTTTTAAATTTGATGAGATGTCAATAAACCTTTACACTATTCTGTGTTTTCAGGGCAAAGGTTTTTCCAAAGCTATGACTGCCAAAGAGGCGCAGGCGTTTGTGGGTGACGAGTCATGTCTGGTGACAATCCTGGAGGATGATAAACTGTTCCTGGTGGCCCCGTCCAGCCCTCCAAAATCCACCTCCAGACGCCATAGAAGAGACACCAGCTCAGATGCCTTGGAGCTGCTGGTCTGAAACCCACTTTAATCACAGTTATTCTGACAAATCTCACCCTGCGCTCAACATCTCTGCTCTTTATTTTCAGATCAAGTTTGGAAATGGAGAGTGGAATGTAGGCTCTGTGCGCTTTGAGAGGAAATACGAGGTTCCCCTTTACATCATCATTCCCGCTGTTCTCATTCCCATGGTGCTCTTCATTGCGGTGTCCGTCTATTGCTACAGGTAACAGACCTCAGAGTCCAGCAGACTGTAATAATGTGAACTTAATAACTTTTGATTTCAGAGCGCTGGTGTGCTGAGAAGTGCACATGCTTTGATATATTGCTTAGGATTTTTTTTTCTTCCCCCATATAGTCTCATTCGCTCCACTTCTCACTCATTTCTTGTCCTCATTTTTTTTCTAATATCAACAAATAAATATTAATCAAAAGTATGTTTTTAAAGTCAACATATAATAAATACTATGCAGATTTAAATGCACTTTGATTTGCAAATAAACAGCTATTGAAAAAATGAAGAGACGACTTGATTATTCTCAGTTATATATATATATATAATTTTCTACTGATGGCATTAATTTAACATTTAAAACTAAAATGTTGCAATTTAGAGCAGTGTTTCTCTGCCATGTTCCTGGAGGACCACCAGCACTACATGTTTTGGAAGTCTCCTTTGTCTGTCACACCTGTTACAGATCGTTCAGTCTCTAATAATGAGCTAATGATCTAAATTAGGTGTGTTAGGTTAAGGAGACATGGAAAATGAGCAGAGCTGGTGGTCCTCCAGGAATGTGGTTGAGAAACACTGATTTAGAGCATATTTGTATGATGTAGCAAAAATGTGCCATGTATTCCAACATGCTTATACAGTATCTGTGTATATTAATTATATTAGTACTAATGTTATTATTTCAGAAGAATACAGAACTGATTTTTTTCAGTCAACAAGGGAATATTCATTATTCTGACCAATTGTTATTTTTGGAAAGAAGAAAAATGCTTCAAAATTGACTCCTTTTTTTATTTGAAAGTCTTTTAAATGAAACAAATATTAACATTTTACTCAAAGCTATTCCTATTAAATCAGAGATTTTTCAAGTGGTCTCTTCATTTTTAATTTCCATAGCTGTATTATCTGGATTCCCTGTTCGGTTACAAATAAATAAGTCTATTTTAATGCATTATTAATAAATAATAACCCATATATTTAGAGTAAATTGAGGAGGTGAAAATTTACTTTGATTCACAGCCACAAGTTTTTCAAAATAATACACTTTAAATAAGATTTTGAGCAAATGAGAACTAATGTTTGTGTTTTCATTTGTCAGGAGAAAAAGCCAGCAAGCAGAACGAGAATATGAGAAGATCAAAAATCAGCTGGCCAATTTGGAGGAGAGCGTTCGTGATCGCTGTAAAAAGGAGTTCACAGGTGAGATCTTGAACTTTTCATATCTGTAGGCTTTTTCTTCTCAAATAGTTCATAGTTTTATTTAAAAATCTTTGAGAGCTTTTTGTGATATAAAGTTGTTTTTCTGTCTTGTTTCTTTGCCTAATATTAGCTTGTTATATTATAATATTAACAACCAATATTTTCAACCAAGCTTCGATATATATACAGTATTGCACAATTGTCTGTTTTCATAGATCTAATGATAGAGATGGAGGACCACACTAGTGATCTGAGTGAAGCTCGAATCCCATTCCTGGACTACAAAAACTACACCGACCGTGTTTTCTTCCTGCCCTCAAAAGACGGAGCCAATGATGTCATGATCACCGGCAAGCTGGATATCCCAGAAAACCGCAGAGCTATCGTAGATCAGGCACTCAACCAGTTCTCCAACCTCCTGAACAGCAAAACCTTCCTCATCAATGTGAGAGACTGCGTAAAATAGTGACGCTTCGATCTTGATTTATTTCTTTGACTGATTCCATTTGCTGATTTTTATTTTTATTTATTTTTATTTTTTTACATGCAAATTAGCTGATTCTGATTTTCATTGTTTCCCTCATTCCTTAATTATATTTGCAAAAAAAATATTAATTAGTTTGTAATTTTAAAATGTAATGTAAAAAGTAATAGTATTCAATTGTTTTGGCATTATGAAATGTATGCCACATTATACATGCCTGAACAAAACAAAAAGGGTAGACAGGTTGAATAAAATTGCTAATTCATTTTCTTCCAGTAGGTGGTGTTTATTAAAAAAAAACCGGAAGAAATAAAAGCATTCAATTATTAATTTTCTTTTCAGCTTAGTCCCTTTATTAATCTGGGGTCGCCACAGCGGAATAAATCCCCAATTTATCCAGAATATTTTTTACGCAGCAGCTGCAACCCATCATTGGGAAACATCCATACACACTCATTCACACACATACACTACAGACAATTTAGCTTACGTATTTCACCTATACCACATGTTTGTGGACTTGTGGGGGAAACCGGAGCACCCGGAGGAAACCATCGCAAACACGGGGAGAACATGCAAACTTCACACAGAAATGCCAACTGACTCAGCCGGGGCTCGAACCAGCAACCTTCAGCGACCATCGTGCTACCCACTGTATTTTTTACATTGTATATTTTATAATATACACTGTATATTTTATTATTGCTGTAAACTAAGAAGCCCTGCTGATATTTGATTGTGTATATGGAGATTATCTAAAATCCAAAAATAAAATAGCATCTGATATTTTCTGAAAAAAAAAACAATTCTACTTTTAGATACTTAAACAAAACCTCCCACTTTTACATGACTTTAGATAAAAAAATATGTATTTATTTTCTGTCATATCTTATTAAATGATTTGTTTTAACAACAATTAATTGTTAATATTATGTACAGTAATCTGTTTTTATCTATTTAAATCTTGCCATGAAATAATCATAATTTGCTGATGTGGCAATAAGTAGACAAACTATAGCTTTAGATAAATGTTTTTCGCAGATGAGATTACATATATATTTATTTACATAAACATATATAAGTCAAAGTATTCCTACAAAAAACAAAATAATTATTATTGATTTATTATCTTGAATTAAATCATTTTAGTGAATGCTGAAAACAATAAATCACAGATGTATGAAATGAACAAAGGCTCATATCTGTTGAATTTGCATGGAATATTCTTCAGTTTAAGCCAAATTAAAACAAACAAAATGTCTGATTATAAATTAGATCAGCGCATCTCCAACAGAATGTCTAGTTTGCTCTGCTTAATACTGGATTTGATGAATTCACTGACTTGTTTTCTGTGTGCTGTAGTTTATTCGTACCTTGGAGGGCCGACAGGAGTTCAATGCCAGAAATAAGGTTTACTTTGCCTCCTTGTTGACGGTGGCGCTGCATGGCAAGTTGGAGTACTACACCGACATCATGAGGACCCTCCTTCTGGAGCTCATGGAGGAATATGTTCACAGCAAGAACCCCAAACTCATGCTCCGCAGGTCAGAACCCATGCCAACTTATGTGTCGCTCTTACTGTATATGTATAGTGCAAAGAAATGCTTCTAAAGTAGCATTTACTGTAGGCGTCATTATAGACTGTTTAATGCAGCTTGGAGGTGGCATAAAGAAGCCTTAAGCAATCATACTTGGTGTTTTGTTCTTTGTAGTTGATAGAATGATAAATATTGTCAAGTTTTTGGTCTGTTATATAGCAGACTTGTCCCTTTTCTGATTTGTGATTTTAAATGGTTTTCTAGCAATCACACCACACACATCAGCAATACTGTAGCATGTAAAAGCTTAAAATGTCTTCATTTGTTTTGACTTCTGGTTTGAATCCGATTTTATTTAGATATATTTTAGTTCTATCCATTTTGCTTCTGTATTCTCACTTATGAACACATTTTCTTTTAGCTAATGCTGTAAATAATGAATTATTGTTATATATATATAAATTAGGTTTTATATATATATATATATATATATATATATATATATATATATATATATATATATATATATATAAACAACATAATAATAATAAGAACATAATAATGAACTTTTATTTGATTGTTTGTTTGTTTGTTTGTTTGTTGCATGCTTTGCTAGGATTCTAAATAATTAGTTATTTCCCCAAATGTTTATTTTCTTTTTTTTATCAGTTTTATTTTATTTAGTGTTTTTTAATACTAATATAGGAACCAATACCTGCCTATTATTAGGGTATTAGCTGTTTATAAGTAATTAGTATATGTAGTAATTTTGTAATTAAATAATAATTGTAATACCCATTTCAAATTGTAATTAATAACTACATATTCTGCATGGCACTACCTTAACTATTAATAAGCAATAAATTAGGAGTTTAGGAAGCTAAAAGTCATAGTTAATTGCTTGTCAATAGCAAGAATTGTACCTTAAAATAAAGTGTGACCATTTTATTTATTTATTTATTTATTTATTTATTTGTTTGTTTACTTTTATCGATTCATATATTATGTTGATCAGTTCCATCACAATCTGTTATACAGGTAGTTTCATATTTATGACAGGATTCCTCCACGTCTCTTTCTACTGTTGTTTTGCGCTGCAAGCCATCCACTGAAAATAAACATTCTGAAAATATTTTTCATAGCATTTTAAGTACCAACATCTTTATTAATCAAGTATCACCATAAATAAAAAAAGGAAAAACAATTCATAAATCCTTGAACCATTTTCTCAGAAATTGCCTGTACCTGACATGATATTTTCGTTCTGGGTTTCCTGTTTAGATCCGAGACAGTTGTGGAGAGGATGTTGTGCAATTGGATGTCCATTTGTCTCTACCAGTTCCTGAAGGTGAGCAATTGTGCTTAGGCTAGAACGGCAGAAGTTGTTTTCCAGCGGGTGAAGTCTGACTCATGTGTTTTCACAGGACTCAGCCGGCGAGCCGCTCTATAAGCTCTTTAAGGCCATTAAACACCAGGTGGAAAAAGGCCCTGTTGATGCCAAGATGAAGAAAGCCAAGTACACTCTTAACGACACGGGGCTTCTGGGAGATGATGTTGAGTACAGCATTTTGGTGAGTACTGTAATTTCTCATAATGCAATTACCTGGAAGACATGTTTTGCGCCTAATGTCTGTTTACCCCCTAATATTCCCCGAAATAGTGGGTAAGGGAGCCGTTCAGCAGAAAGCTTGTTAATAGAGAACGGCTCTTGCTGTAGGAAAGTGGAGAGACAGTGTTAGTGTGTCCATCATTGTGTGTCTAACACCGTTTCATTGGCCAGCAGTGAGTCTGTAATCTCATTGCCGAGCGTAACACTTCTCCTCAGGGACTGAACAGCCATTATCCGCTGGAGGAAAACACTCTGCCGAGAGCCATTCATGAAATCTTAGGAAAACAAACAAAACGACTGGTTCATTTCGCTAACTTGCATCAGAGATTTACACCTACAGTATGTAATTAACTTGTAATTATTGTTGGGTATTTAGGTTATTTATAACGCTAGCCGATACTATTAATCAATCATCATTTATTATTTTATTAAGTAATATAAAAGTAATTTTGTAAGACTTTCTTAAATTTAGCCAAGTAACTTACATGATACTGTTTAAAATATAAACAAACCAATAAAGCAACCACATTATATTGAGAGTACAGTTTTATTGACAGTGACCGAATCGAGGGGTGCCTTTACAGTACAGTAGGGCTATTGCAAGCAGTAGGAACAAGATAAGTTATTCTACAGAGAAATGCCCTGTCTGCTCGTTATTTAAGCATACTTTGTTTTTTCATTGAGCATGTGCGGGTTTTACATCGATAAGTATACATAAACATGAGTGGAATATCCACAAGGCAGAATATTGAGCTATTTTGAACTTTTACAGTCAACCACAGCACGAGCTAGTCAGCGGTGTGTTCCACTGCTCTTGTGCTTTGGTCAACAAACTGCAGTGTTAAATCCCATTTGCTGATCATGTTTGGAGGCCAGAAATTCATAATGATAGTAATGATGCCTGGTTCAGTACTGATATACTTGTGGAGGATCGAAGTAGAACAAATAAAAACGATTCAAAGCTCATGTGCGAGCTGCTTATACATTGTAAATGCACACAGTTAAAAAAAAACCTGCTGTGCATGTACAGTAAGCTGCTTTATCATTAAAAATGATAGTTTCATTAGCTGTGTTTTCATCGCTCTGTGTTAATGCACATGTTGATGTTGCATAAGAAATTAATAATGGAAATGGCAAATTTTAAATAAAAATCCCCTAATTTGCAAATAATTGTGTGCGATAAAGAGTATATGCAAATAATGGGACATTGAAACTCATTTGCAGAATAAACTCTGACGTGGCGAACATCACAACCACACGAGTAATCAGCTGTCTCCATTATGCTTGCCTTGTTTAACGATTGCTTACTGCTGTAGGTAACCAATACTAAGGTCAGCTACTCTAACAACTTGTTGAAAACACACCTTTTAGGGTTTTTTTTTTTGGTCAACTTTGAAAAGATTTGCTTTATGTTATGATAAAAACTCGACTATTGATTCGCAAAGGACAGGCTGTAGGTTTTCTTGTATAAAGAACATCTGGGTTAATGCTTATATTCAGACACATTCAGCATTTCACAGTTTTCTCACATTATCAGTTTATTCACTGTAGTTTAGAAAATGGGAATAAAATATAACAAGAGATTAGATTATAAGAATTGTCAAAACATTTCAGGCTTCTAAATC
Organism: Danio tinwini; assembly: GCA_903798205.1. Lineage (NCBI taxonomy): Eukaryota > Metazoa > Chordata > Actinopteri > Cypriniformes > Danionidae > Danio > Danio tinwini. The sequence continues at coordinate 7,055,184 of CAIGQZ010000320.1, read as the reverse complement.
CTGAAAAGCTTGCAAACCAGGTAAGATTTTCCAGATTCTCCAGACGCTTTCGGTTTCTATTGCTTTTTAATCCACTGTATGAAGTATGCTTGAGTATAATATATCACCGTTTACTTCATTTCACGATCCTGACTTGCATCAATTGACTAGTAAAAACACCCACTAGTAATAAAATGTAAAAAAAAAATATTGGTCTAGTTTCTACTTTTTGACTTGACTGTATTTATCCAAACCTACTGGCACTGTAATGAACGATTTGACCATCTTTTCAGTAAAGTAATGCCTTTTAAAATCTGTTCAGACCCTACAGGTGCTGGTTCACGGTGAGGGTCCGGATGTGACCCCGGTCAAAGTGCTAAACTGCGACACCATCTCGCAGGTGAAGGAGAAGATCATCGAGCAGGTGTACAGGAATCTGCCATATTCCCAGAGGCCCGTGGTGGACAGCGTCGCTCTGGGTTAGCATGAGTTTTGAGTTTTTTGCACCACCCCGACACTTGTGATTCATTACAGCAGTGTGATTTCCCAAATCCTCCAACTTTATGGAAGCATCACGCTTAAACAGCTCTTTTTATTAACAGCACAGTGCGTTTAAGAGTAGTGGAGGAGGCCGATGTGCTCTGAACAGATAGTGGGTTTGATTAATGGTGGGATTTTGTGCATGTCGGTCGCTTCTTAATGAGTTGCTCTTGCAAATGTGCTGAATTGTTAAAGCAGATGTCTCGCTTCATCCATCAGACAGATGAATCTGGTTAAAAGAAGCAGTGTATGGAAGGGGGCAGGCAGGGATTTTCTTCTTCTCAAGTTGTTAAGTGTTGTATGCACCATTTTTTTTTTTTTTTGGTCTTGCTTTTGTGGGATTGTGTTGTGAATTGCAGTTCTTCTTGTTGCCACAGAGTGGCGTCCTGGTTCTACAGGGCAGATTCTGTCTGATATGGACTTGACCTCACAGAAAGAAGGAAGGTGGAAACGAATCAACACACTGGCACATTATAATGTGAGTGTTTGCATATTCATTATAACATGTTTGTATATCAGCCATAATGTGATTGTCTGCACATGCATTATAATGGCTTTGTATATCAATTATAATGCCAGTGTTTGCATATACATTATAATGGGTTTGTATATCAATTATAATGCCAGTGTTTGCATATACATTATAATGGGTTTGTATATCAATTATAATGCCAGTGTTTGCATATACATTATAATGGGTTTGTATATCAATTATAATGCCAGTGTTTGCATATACATTATAATAGCTTTGTATATCAATTATAATGCCAGTGTTTGCATATACATTATAATGGGTTTGTATATTAATTATAACGTGGTTGCATTTTGACTATGGAAATGTACAGTATTTTAATGTTTATTTATGATTAAATTGAAAGACCTTATTTAATATAAAGGATTATTAATATTACAGTCATTTGCTTATTGATGTAGTTCATGTATTTTGTTAGTTTTATTTGATGTGGTTTAATTTTATCACTTTGTATTTGTTGCTTAATTAATTTAAACCTAATAAGATCTACCTTGGATGTTTATCTCATCTTTAATGTTTCTGACATATCTCTGCATTTTTATATTCACATTTACCTAACTTTTGGCCAAATCATTACTTTTAAATGATGTAATCAGATGTTTTTTTAAACAATGTTTATTTTGTGGTATTAATAACTTTTCTTTTAACATCTGTTTTAATTAATTAATTTAAATGTTTTATTTTTATTTAGTTTTATTTAAATCTTATTTTATTTGTGTATTAATATTACTGACAAATCTGGACCATTTTATAAGGATATTTAACTTAATTTCAGCCTGAATTATCAAAACCATATAATTAGGCTTTATTAAAATCTTTATAGAGTTTTCTTTAGTTTAAGTTCATTGAAGGGCTTTGTTTGTGTTTTTGTTTTGCTTATTTGTTATATTTTATTTTAGATTCTAGTCAGCTTTTTATGGATTTGATGATTGTTTTTATTCATCTCTGATTTTTTTCCCCCCATAAAGGGACTTTATTTTTGTTTTTTAAGCATTATTTGATTGATTGGCACTGTGTGCTTAATAACTGATCATTTTTATAGATTTTCTATTGAGTGCGTAATTTAGATAAAAAGAGATCTTCCTTGATAGACCTTCTTTAGTCAGCTTCAGGGATTTAATGTATTATTTTTACTCTGTTTTGTCGTGCCAATCTATTTTTAGTATAAGGCAGTGCTTTTTATTTTATGGTAATCTTATTTGAATGTTTTTATTTTATTCAATCACAGGGCTGTTTTATTTTATCGATTGCTGCTTTGTACTTAATAATATATTGTTTGCTTTGTTTTATTGATTGTACTCCGTGCTTAATGTAGATGAGAACCAATTAAAGTTGAGTTTTAACTTGTGTTTAATGTTGCTGACTATTCTGGCCAGTTTTCAGATCAATATTTCATGCAATGTGTTATAAACAATATGGACAAAAGTTATGCTATTCTACATGTTTATTTTTATTATTATTTTGCATTATTTAAATTTTGATTGCAGAACTTTTATTTAGTTATTTATTTTTGTGGTTGTATTTTTTGAAGCCTCGTCTTTCTTTTTAAATTAGAATCACCCTGTATTTTTGTGTGATGTTATGTGCATTAAATGACATATTTAAGAAAAGTGACATGTTTTAATTTAGAAACTATGCTTGCAATGTGTGTATTGTGTCAGGTGCGAGACGGAGCCACCCTGGTCTTATCCCGAGTCCTGCACACCCAGCAGTCCTTTTACCAGAACATGGACAACCATGAAGAAAGTGAGTCGCAAGATCCTCATTTTCTTCTATTGATTCCAACCAGCCAAACAAATCACCAACTAAATCTGAAGCAAAACTAATGGCAGAATGAGTGTGTTGAAGAGCAATCAGATATGGTTGTTTTGTGTGGAGCAGGAAATGCTTTGCTGGAGGACGATAAAGTGTTTCACCTGGTGAGACCAGCGGACGAGCTAGAGGAGGTTAAATCTAAGAGAGGGAGTATGAAGGATAAGGCCACCACCAAAGCCATCACTGAGATCTACCTGACCAGACTGCTCTCCATGAAGGTCAGTGTTTTGTTTTGTGGGTTTTTTTTTGTGGTTTTGTTTTGTTGTGCTTTGTTTTTATTTTGCGTTTTTATTTTTTTTCTTTGCTTTGTTTTGTTTTTATTTTGTGTTTTGGTTTGGATTTTGTTCTTTGTTTTTATTGTGTTTTTGGTTTTATTTTTGATTTTATATATAGTTTTATTTTTGTTTTGCTTTGTTTTTTTTCTTAGTTTTTTTTTCTTTGCTTTTGGGTTTATTTTTTGTTTTGTTCTTTTTGTCTTTGTCTTTGTTTTTTGTTTTTAGTTTCATTTATGTTTTATTTTTGTTTAGTTTATAGTAATTATTATTAATACATTTTCCAAAAAATACGCCTATAAATATAGTTTTATTCAAATGTTCTTTATTTTGGCTTTTGGCTTTTTTTATTTTACCACCTATATTAAGTATACAATTAATTCCATCTATGAATAGTAATAATAAAAATATTTATTTTTTTTAATTGACATTTTTTTATTATTTTTTTTAAGGGTAAGCCAGTTTTTGTATTTTATTGTTTAGTTTGAATTTTGGGAAATGACACAAACATATTATTGATAAAAAAAATTGTTTTAAAGATCAAAAGGTGTTTTACGTTGTTTTGTTTTTGCTTTCATTAAATTGTGTTGTGTTTGTGTTTGTAGGGAACGCTGCAGCAGTTTGTGGATGATTTCTTCCGCAGTGTGTTGTGTTCAGGGACTGTGGTTCCTCCAGCCGTCAAGTATTTCTTTGACTTCTTGGATGAACAAGCTCAAAAACATGACAACGTTGATGATGAGACCATCCACATATGGAAGACCAACAGGTTAGAAACGCTTAACGGTTCAGAATAATGAAAGCAAAAAGGTTCATTTATTTATTTTTATTCTCATAATGACAACTTGTCTAATTTTTTGTTGTTGTTGTAAGTTTGACATTTTTTATTTGCAAATTTATTTCATCATATCCTAAAATACTGTATGTGTATTGAAGAAACTTCATAGTAGTTTTATTCATTTTTACAAAAAAATTATAAAATAATTCACAATATTATATTACAATGAGGATAAACCCATTATTTCAATAGTTTTACCTGTAAATATTGATATAATATTTAAAATCCCCAAATCCCTTTTCTTGTCAGTCAGTTTGGTAGTCAGTGATTGATTTACATTATTTTTATTACAAATTTTTTTCATATAATAAAGTTTGTGTGTGTGATTGTGTTTGTTCAGTCTTCCTCTGCGTTTCTGGGTGAACATCTTGAAGAATCCTCACTTCATCTTCGATGTTCACCTGACTGAAGTAGTCGACGCATCTCTGTCCGTCATCGCGCAGACCTTCATGGACGCCTGCACTAAAACCGAGCACAAACTGACACGGGTGAACAGAAACACTTCAGCATTTATCAGCTTCATCAAAACCCTCTCTTCATCTGCTCTTTCAGTCTCATGTTTTCTCTAATGTTTTACAGGAGTCTCCCAGTAACAAACTGCTTTATGCAAAGGAAATCTCCACGTACAAGAAGATGGTTGATGAGTAGGTTTTTATTATTGTGTAGGTTTTTATTATTGTGTGTTATTACAGCTAACTAACCAGTGACGTTTTCTGTGCTCTTCAGTTATTATAAAGGCATTCGGCAGATGGTTCCAGTCAGTGACCAAGACATGAACACACATCTTGCAGAGATTTCACGGGTAAGTGCATTTATTTGTGCTTTATTTCATTTTAAATTAGATTTTTTCAGTAGATGTTTTATTGTTTTAATATATTTTTATTTTATTTAGTTTTATGAAATATAACTTTATTTTACTTTGCATTTGTTTAACTTATTTGATTTTTAATTAATTTGAATTTTGGTTCCCTTTAATTTTATACATTTTTTGTTTTAATTTTGATGTCTTTTTTTAATTTTGTTTATTTTAAATGTTTCTTCTCAAATTTTTTAACACTTGTAATGTTTAATTTCATTAAATTACTTTGATATTCATAATTTTTCTGTCATTTAATTTTATTTAGTGATCATTTGACATTTAAACTTGTTATATATTGTTTGTTTAGACTATAAATAGTTTTAATATTTACTTTGTAATTTATATATTATCATAATTTTTTACAATAATTATTATTTTTGCATTATTACAATAATTTTTCATTAATTTAGGTTTAACTTGTCTTTGTTTTTTGCTTGTTTACCTTATTTTAATATTATTTTACATATTTATTCTTTTTATTTATTTGTTTCTTTTATTTCATTTTTATGTTAAGTAATTTTTTTAATATTTTTTATATTTATCATTTTATATTGATTTATGTCTTTTATTATTTATTTATTTAGTCTTTTATCATTTTATGTCATTATTTTTTTACTTTATTTTATTTTGTCATTTCAAAATACATATCACAAACTACAGATTTTAACTGTCTACATTTCCCCAGTCTCACACAGATAAGTTGAACACCCAGGCTGCACTGCACCAGCTCTACCAGTATGCCAGCAAGTACTATGATGGGGTAAGTATTACTACACGTCACACAGCATACAATTAAAACAACACCTGTTTCCCTACTCACTCAAATACAGCTTCAAATATTTCTTAAAACACCACAAACCTTCAATCCATTTCTTCTCAGATCATCTCGTCGCTGGAGGACGATCCTGCCGCCCAGAGCAAACAGCTGACCCTCAGACTGCAACAGATCGCGGCCGCGCTAGAGAATAAAGTCACCGACCTTTAGTGCCACTAAATCCAAGACAAAGCTCAATTTACTGGGCTTAAAAAAAGCAAGACGTTTTTCTTGAGGACTCTTGAGTATAATGGAGCCTCTGAGTGAAAGAAAAAGAAAACGAATCATTTTGGATTCAGAGGGACCAATATAAACTCTGAGCTGAGGAGAATAATAATAGAAAAACACTCACAGCGGTACTTCTCAGATCAGCACCTGCACAACGAAAAAAACCCAGCATTTATTTAGATTTTTTTTTTTCGTCCCGCTATGCTAATAATCAGATGTTTGGTATATTCTTCCTGTGTAGATGAATTCAAAATAGTATTATATGTAAATATATTTTTACACATTTGAGGCTGTGAAACGGAACGGATTGATTGTTGTTCGTTTTGCCGCTTCGTTTTCCTGATCAGTTTGTGGTATTGGATGTCGCATCTTGTGTGCTCGCCGGTTTAGTTTGCGGTGCGTATGTTGTCACATCCTGTGTGCTCTCGGTTCGGTTGGTGTTTTTTTTTTTTTTTACAATGTCATCTTGCTCACGGTTCAGGTTGTGGTTCGTATGATGTCACATCCTGTGGGCTCGCGGTTCAGTTTGTGCTTTGTATCGGTGTTTGTGATGCTGACGTCCAAACCAGTGCTTATTTTGTCCCTCAAGTATTTTAAGCATATTTTTTATCATACAGCAATGTCAGATTTAGCACGGGGGCCAAGCGACTGTAATTGATCCACGCTCAGAACAAAGGCAGAAGGCACATTTATATGCCTTTTACGTTTGTGTCTGATCCCGCGGATGCATTTTCTTTTGTATCATCTTTGATTTCGTATATATGTGCACTTTGACACGTGCTTGCCTTATTTTATGACACAATTATGAGTTTGTATTTTAAATCGACACTATTGGATTAAATCAAGGATGCTTTTCTTAAAAAGAAATATGTTTTATTGTTTTGGGTTGAGATTTATCCTGTTAATGTGATGAAATGAGACGCGAACGATCACAGCGTTAGCCTTAATAGCAATAGTTTGGGCTGGGAGCGACTCGTACGTCAATTAAATCATGATCTTAATTTTTATTTTGTTCATTATCGGTACTATTCTTATTTTTAAAGATATATTTTTTTTATTTAAAGCTCACCAAAGTTGAAATAAATCTTTACGCAGCTGTCCGCAACCATCTAAAGCTTCTGTTGTTTTATATATATATATATATATATATATATATATATATATATCAAATTATCTAGTTTAACGTGTAAATTAATTCATTGAGGTAAAGAAAATAAGAAAGATATGATGGTAAGGCAGCTTGATGGTAAGTCTGTTGTCTAACTAACGTTTTTTATTTGGTCATTTATGAATGGTACGGTTTTCCTACCTGTATGTTCGGACTCAAATGTGCCAAAAGGATTTTTTTTTTATTCCTGAACTTTAGTGTGAGTGACTAGTGTTGCCTTTTTGGTAAGCGGTGTCAAAGAGTCACACTGCGACCAATCAGAGGCTGGCACCGCCCATTCTGAGCATGATGGACACAGCAGGAAACGCCTTTGAACTGTAAATATAAGCCCGACTGCCAAGATTTTCCTATTCTTTCTCTCTCGCTCCTCCTGCCAGTTCTCCTGTGTTGTCTAGCTATGAGCGTGTCAATGGCTTATTGTAAAGCTTCTTGTTTGCCTTTCTTTACCAGGTAGTGCCTTACAAAATATGAGTAATAATGATCAAGTTTGTGGTGATTGTGTGTGCATTAAAATTTGCAATAGGGACTTTAGTTATGTTTCTGTTTCAGTTTGTGTGTGTGTGCTCAAATTCAAGCATCTTTTTGTTTTCTGTCATCAACAATACTGCCAAAGAAGTCAACTTTAACTATACATGTGAGTGGAAAATGAGAATATTTTGTATTGTTTGTGTACTAGATCTGCTGATTGATGGGAAGTCTGCAATTATGGTAAAGAAGAGATAAAGAGAGGGCTGAGTAGCCCCTTCTCTTTCCATCAAGCCCCCTCCACACTGTTAACCATTTTGACTTATTTTCGAGAAGACTTTAATTGTTGTTTTCTCTGAACGCTCCTGCCTGAAGGCCTAAACTGGACGTATCTCGGTTAACTCCAACATAAAGACGAGCCCGTGACGCCATTTACTGGAAGACAACAAGCTAGGGACATCAAATTAGGATGTTGTTTGTTCACTTTCCTCTCAGGCTGTTTTCAGACACACTTCTCCTCAGGTTCTTCCCACTTAAATCCTTTTTTGGCCATTTTGTTTTACAAACATGAGGCTAGTCCACATTTGTTTACTTAAATTAGCATCAGACCTTTGTTAGTAGTTTTAGCACACTGCCCTCTGCTGCTCAAGTGTTTCAATACACACATTATCAACAAAAAAAAAAGAACGGAGACGAGTATTACTTGTGTTTCTTTGATATGCTTCTGTAATGGGGAAAGTTGAAGACAGATCCACCCCCCCATCCCCCCGACTAAGAATAGCACAGACTAGCTTAAGGTCTAATTGAAGCTAGTCTGGCCTGATGACTGTATACCATTAACTGTTCTCAGGAAGTTCTAAATGTAAGTGGAGGCACATGGTGAAGGGAAGTAATAGTTGTGAAAAGGCCAAGTGTGTGACTCATTACCAGAGAGAGAGAGAGAAATAACAAAACAAGCTATATGCTATAAATGTATCCACCTTAGAAGTGTGAAAGCAACTGAATTTGCATATGCAATGAATAATTTACACACTTTCCAAGTTTTAAAGTGTACCTGTGTTTCTCCTTAAAGTCTCGGGATGGATTAAACCAGTAGTTTTGTCTGGGCGTTTTATTAATAGAGTGTTCTGTCTTGCTCTTCTTTGTTCTGTTCCACACGACTCAGAGATCCATGTTTAATTACTCTATGTCCATACCTGCCTGCTAAACTGACAGGGAAAAAGACTGAGAGCATGGATACTGAGACATTTACTGTGGATGTGACGCCATATAAGCTACTATACTTGTATAATAGCTGTACCTTGCTAGAACCAAACCCCATTATGCCCTCAGAACTTAATTAATTCTCTGCAGCATGGATTCAGCAAGACACTGAAAAGTGTTCCTTAGAGATTTTGGTGCAAATAAAGATGATGTCATCAACACATTCATGATACAATTGTCCCATTCCAGCACATCCCAAAAGAGCTGTTTTGGATTGAGATCTGGAAATCTCAGAGGTGCTCATCTTAGCCATGGTATTGAGAGCGGAGGTTGTTCACTCTCGCAACTAACAATCCCTGCCGAACTCGAGGTCGAAACTTGAACTTGCGACCTTCCAATTACAAGTCTAACTTTCCAACCATTACGTTGCAGCTGCCCTAAGACATCAGAGGGCATGAGAACAATAAGTGTTCATCGTGGAGGTGGTGCAGGTCCAAGTAGGTCACCAGACAAGCTATAGACAAACTGAAAGGATCAATGCAGAGACGCATCCTTCACTGGGCTCTTTGGAATTAGTCTTGCAATCTTAACTCATCAATGAAAATTGCAGCCATCTGCTCTGTATGCAGGCCAGATCCAAGATTATGTGAACTGCTGTATTCAGATTTGCTCCACTGATAGCCAATACGCTATTGCCTGTTAATAACAAGGTAAATGGATCTTGACCATCTTGAAGTGAAGCTGGCAGCTTGAGTCTCATTTTGGAGATTCGCATGGATACTTTTGTGTTTAAAATTATTGAACAGTTGCAGAAGGTACCTCTCACAAATAGACTTCAGAGTATGCCAAAAGGCAATTGTGTGAAGTCTACATTGTGCCTACCACATAGACTCTATGCATACGTATAAATTCACCATAACCATGTAGAAAGCACAAGCCAGTTCCTCTCTAAATGTGCTTGCTCTTACCACAAGTTTACCTTTGAAATATGAACTTCAGTGTGCTAAAGACAACATATATGAATGCCTCATGCTGCTTTCTTTAAGTGAGACTTTCTGGCATACATCAAGTACCAAGTAATGGTATTATACTTCATGCAAGGGAAAGACAAGCCTGATGAAGTTGACCCATACTGAAATGCACTGTACTGTACCTCTCAGTGGATACAAGGCATTTAATGAACTTTCTTCTCCATTCTGAGGCTTTATTTAAACAAATCCCCAAGTGCATTGAGCTGCTTGGAAATAACTGTCTGAATATATATTTGCAAGCAGCGAAGCAGGTGTACCAAAGAAAGTAGTCAATGAAACATTTGCAAGGGCACTATTTAAAGGCACTGACATTTGTAGTGCACGCTCTCAAGTGCACTCGTTCAATCCCACAATGCACCACAATGTAAGGTGTACAACCTAACAGCACTATCGAAGGAATGCCCACAAGACAAATTGGCATCCACAGTGCAATCCTATGGATTGAAGCTTCTAAACAATCTATTACCTAATTGTTAATTTAAGCTTTGTATTCATCCCTGAACTCACATTTTCTTCATTACTGTAATATCCCCCTTCAGTTTCTAAATGTATTCACTTGTTTCGTTCACTCCTTCAAGTGAACTGCTTTAAGGCTGATATATACTTCTGCGTCAAGTGCACGTGTATGCTCCGGTGAAGCATACTGACGGTTGCATAGCCCTCGCTGTGGCTGATGTCGACACTGACGTGCACCTCGCAAAAAAATTTTATTACACGTCGCAACGACGCATAGCGCAAGCTCTGTGATTGGTCGTTTGGTAGCTGGAACCAGTGTGGGCGGGGCCGAGAGCTGCGCAGACCTGATGGAGTAAGTGTTTTCAAGTGTCAAATCCTGTGAGGAAACTAGATGGAAACATTTTGTGTTTACCTTTTGATTAAAGTTGTTGCACATCCGTCGGCGCCAGTGGTTTAGTGGTTGGTGCGTCGACACATGCACTCTGGTGCTCACGGCGACCCAAGTTCGATTACCGCCTCGCGGTCTTATGCCGATCCTTCCCCTCTCTCTGCTCACCATGCTTTCCTGTCAATTCTCTACTGTCCTGTCAAAATAAAGGTAAAAACCTCGAGAAGAAAAAAAAAAAGTTGTTGCACATCTGCCGGTTCCTGCTTCTGAATGAGCGAGTTTTAGCTGCTTGCACATTTAAGGTAGCGTTCAGAAAAAACAAAACACCCGCAAAGAAACACGACACACAGGAACATAACCTAATGCCAGCTAGCGTTTTGGAAGTGTTATTGCAGAGCAACACAAACAGCACGCAGAACTATAAATGCACGACTACGCGCAAGGCAGGTGCCTTTGGTCTCACCGATCACTCGATGCAGAAGTATAAACCAGCCTTAAGTGGACTAATAGGAATAGTGAATGAGGTTATAGGGCGTATTATTGGATTAAGTCATTTTATGCCCCTCACATTAACTAAAAGTTTGCTCTGTCCCCTGATAAAGAGCCACTAATCTAAAGGCGATGTGGTTTTGTCCACTGCATTTTTATTATTGTAATTAGCATTGCTTTTTCAACAGTTACACACACACACACACACACACACACACACACACACACACACCTACACACACACAATCTGTTACCTGGGCAACCCTAGCAGGGTGGAGGAATACATCTTACCACCTCCATTTCCCCCTCCCTTCTCTCTTTTTCTCTCTCTGTTCTCCTCCTCCTCTCTCTCTCTCTTTCCTCCAGTATAATTGTCCTGCCTCTCTCTGAGAGACTCAAGGGATGGTGCAGGAAGTATAGCAGCTCAGACACATTCAGGCTGCACTTCCGTCATCCTCACTCTCTCCTCATCCCTTCATCCCTCCATCCCTCTCCTGACTGATTCCAGTATTCTAGTCCTCTTTCCCCCCCCCTGCCATTCCCCCTTAACATCGTCCATCTCTTGCCTTCGCTGCTCTTTGATTCACTTCAGCAAAGTTTCAACCATGGGCTGTGGAAATTCCACTGCTGCCAGCACAACCCCAGGTACGTCTGAAGCTTTCTTGCTTTGATTTGAGATTGTCCAAGTCTCATATGTTGTTGTTTTTTGACACTAGTCTATTCAATTTATTGCAAAGCACAGTGTTGTGATGTTGATGTTACAAACGAGTGTCTATCAGAGCTAAATCATTCACATCGAGCCACTTTAAATAGAGGCAATGATAGTTTTGTTAAATACACTGTGCCTGGAGCTCCATTCAGACTCAATGATATTCATGAATAGGGTTTGTTTACACCACTAGGAAGGGATTGCATGTGGTCCGTGAAGCTCTTACGAGACTGACGTGTCTCTCCTGGCTGGACGTGTGTTTGTGTGTGTTTGTGCGTGTGTGTGAACGTTCTGTCCTCAGTCATTTTTTGTCAAATCAGGAGAGTTAGACGACAATCTGAACAGTGCTTTGGCACTGTATGAGTCATTTCACATGGGTTTACACACACGCACGCACACACATAAGAGCTGTGGCAGGAATGGGCATGAATCAATATGAACCCTTTTGTGGGGGTCTTGAAACATTGTCATTTTGAATATCATTGTAAGCCTCGTGGGGGCATGAAAATATGTTATTTGCATTGTTAATCAGCCTTGTGTCTCCAGGAATTCAATGAATAGGTGATGTATAAATATAGTCATGTTGATTGTAGTTTTATACAGCTGTTGTTCAGATAGATAGATAGATGGATAGATAGATAGATGGATAGATGGATAGATGGGTAGATGGATAGATAGATAGATAGATAGATAGATAGATAGATAGATAGATAGAT
>CAIGQZ010000320.1:7031124-7041124 GCA_903798205.1 Danio tinwini | reverse complement strand
TCATATTTATTGTGATTGTTTTTTTTATCACCAAATATTAATTTCTTGGCACTTTTGAAGTATCAAAAATTATAGGTGTTTTCTTTTTGAACACAAAACATCACCTTTTTGTTATTTAATGCCAAAAAAATCTCAAGATCATAACAATATTTAAATATTTAGTTTAAAATATAAACTTGATTACCTAATACTCATACACACATGCTATAAATAGCAAAATCTCATTCTCATTCTTTCCCTATAGCTGTATATTTAATCAAGCAACATGTGGCATGATTAATTGGTTTGTTTGTTTGTTTCCACAGGTCCAGCTGAGTCAGTCAAAGATGTGTGAGTATCACCAGCACAACCACAATATGTCACGACGACAACTAGTTTTCACAAAGACACCATAATTATTTACATTCAGACTTTGACTGCATTACAGATCCATATCACTTCACAGAATAATTTCAGCTATTTTTGATATCCTCACAACATCAAAACAACCAAAATATGCAAAGGCATTGACTAACAAGCACAGACTTTTCAATGCTTTTACCAATAAGTATTTTATCTACTGAAAGCACAAAGTATATTTTTCCCATACTCTTTCTTCCCCATACAAATGCACGTACATACAGTACAGACAAAGAAGCCTATTTTTAACACCACACTTAAAATTCACACTGGGTTCAACTACGATCCACTTGTATAAATTTTTTTTCTACCTGATCTGACTGATGCTGCTAAATTTCCTTAAAGTACAGAGAGAATCAAAATGACAAATATAAAATCCCTGCTATACAAGAATTGTATTTGTTGTTTGTTTGTCTCATCAAGATACAGACTTCCTAAGCACTGTAACAAAAACTGATACAAATAAATGAAAGCAGCATCTTTATAAGCCAAAAATATGAATGAAACACTGCAGAGCCTTTTGTTTGCTGAGAAGCATTTTGTTTTGTTCACTTCTTTTATTAAGTTGTACTTGTTTCACTTCAATTCAAGCTAAATAAAATGCTGTCAGAGGATGTTATTATCCCTGCAAGCCAAAATCCACTACAGCTACCAGTTCTCATGTTATCCACAAGACGGGATGAAAGTTATGGTTCCTAGATTAGAACTCCAATACAGTCCTATACAGACACAAACATGTACACAGAAAACAAAACATAAGCGTTACGTCAGCTTTGCTTTACAACTTAAATCATATTTTTTCTCAGTTTTTTTCTGCATTCGAAAAATCTAAATGATATTTCTCAATAACAGCACTGTTCTTGAAACACTTAAACATACTATTTTGCCACTATTTGAATATAAAAAGTGTTATTTATATGTATAAAGATCTAAAATATTTTAGCATCAAGGCCATAGAAGACCCATTTTTGGTTTCCTAAAGAACATTTCAGGAGTTCTTAGAATTGTGCCGTTAAGAACATTTCAACAACAACAAAACAACCTATTAATTGACATGATTATGGTGATGCAGTGTTTCAATCTACACCATCATACTGTACTTTTGCTCTTTGTTAGACATCTATCATGTTGTCTAATATTCATAACAGATTGTAAACCTTCAACTCTTCATTATACATTGTACAATAGAGTTGCTTGGCTCTCTTTGTCGGATAGAAGAAAAGCGTGTTGGTATCTGATTGTTTACAAGGCCGTCTTTTGGGATACTGCATTCATATCTCTGTATCAGATACAACAGAAAACTTTGGAGAACTGTTTCCTCTATTCTCAAAATTTCTATACCCTCTCTGTTCCTTTTGTTCAAACTGAATTGGGTGAGAATGCTTTTATATATACAGCTCTATCTGCCTAGAATCTTTTTCAGTCTAAACTGAAATGACAAAAGAAATTTGTGCCTTTTAACTATTTTAAAAGCATTCAGCAAATAGAAAGTGATTATTTGATTGTTTTAAGTGTTTTTAAACTGTAAGTGAACTCTGTCTTGCTGCCCATTTTGGCCAAGGTGCTTATGTAAAAGAGATGATTAATTTCAGAGAGATTTATTTTTAGGTTAAATAAAGGTTCAAGAAAAATTTATAAAGGCTCAAGTTGAGTTGCATATAACAAAATTGTTCTACACAGAAGTGTTTTATTGACAAATTCTGAAAATTGTCTTAAAATAAATCATAGACAATATATTTAGTTATGTAAATGCAGTATATAAGTGGGACAACTAACTTCAGGCTGAATTATGACACACACACTTGTACAGCTATCTTTATGGGGACCAAAAATGTCCACACAAAGTCAAAATTGACTGGTATTGCTATATTTGAGTCGACCATTGGTCCCCATAATGTAAGGAATACAGAGTACACACATGTACAGCTATTATTGAGGAGACCAAAAAATATACCCACAAGGTCAAACTACAGTTTTTTTCTATACATAAGTAGACATTTGGTCCCTACAACATAAGGAATACAAAGTACGCACACACACACACACACACACACACACACACATAAACACTTGTACAGCTATCTCTATGGGGACCAAAAAGTGTTCCCAAAAGGTCAAACTTTACTGCTATTGCTATACATGAGTAGACATTTGGTCCTCACAACATAAAGAATTCAATGTACGCACATGCACACCTGTACAGCTATCTTTATTCACCTTATTCTCCGCGTACGAGCAGGCGCAGCCATTTGAATCTTATTGGCTCGAGACTTCCGATCTTATTCACTTCCGTTCAAACAGCTTGTTCTGCTTCTTCATGTTGCAAACTGATATTTTCTTATTATATTATCATATTTTGTCTGTATAATCATGCAAACACTTGTTTGTAGAGCAAGTAATTTGACCGTTTTTGGCTGTTTATTATTCCTAGTGATTTTTCCCATAGGTGACTGAATCTGAAGTGCTAAAACAATTGACAAAATGAGCGCACTTCCACATTGAAGAATAAGGTTAATAGGGACCAAAAAATACTCTGCACAAGGTCAAACTTTACTGGTATTGCTATACATGAGTAGACATGTGGTCCCCACAACATAAGGAATACAAAGTATACACACACTTGTACATCTATCTTTATGGGGACCGAAAAATACCCCCACAAGGTCAAACTTTACTGGTATTGTTAGACATGAGGGCATTTGGTCCCCACAACATAGAAAATATAAAGTATACACACACTTGTACAGCTATCTTTATGGGGACCAAAAAAAATACCCCCACAAGGTCAAACTTTGTTTTTTCTATACATGAGAGGACATTTGGTCCCGACCACATAAGGAATACAAAGTACACACATGCACACTTGTACAGCTATCTTTATGGGGACCAAAAAGTATCCGCAAAAGGTCAGACGTTGCTGGTATTGCTATACATGAGTAGACATGTGGTCCCCACAACATAAAGAATACAAGATACGCACACTCACACACAATTAAACAAATATTCCTTACATATATTACAGAAGTATTCTTAAAGTAGCTATAATCGCTTCGTTATTGTGCATTAGTTTTTTATTTAGTGTATTTTCTTCTTCTTTTTCCCCTTTGTCATTTGTTCAAAGACTTTGACTTCAGAGGGAGGGGGGGGATAAGATAAACAGGAGGGAAGCCTCACAGTGTCCTTCAGTTTTTAGAACCGCCTGTCAATCAGTTTCCCTTCTGAGAAAAATAATCTAGCCTGCTTTGAACGCTGCCTGTCATTTTCCCAAACAGTTCTGGGAAATTCATCTCCCACATATGAACAACAAGCACCCACACAGCAGGAGAGACTCACGCTTGGATATCGAGGCCTCGACTGCCACTAAAAACACCCATTCAGTACACACATTCATCTCTGTAAACATCACATACTTCATACATGGCCACTCATCTCTTTTAAAAGCAATATATGGTTTCCAAGGAGGGATAATCTGCACTGTAAAAAGTATCTGTTAATTAACAGTTATTTAAGTGTTTTCAGTTTATTTCCGCTTGTGAAATGCATTGTGGGATGTTGATCTCTGCTCTGTTGACTTTTAATGTTGAAAATTGAACTCTAGAGTTTGACAAAGTGACATTTTAGTAATCTGAAATAAGGCAAGGCAAGTTTTTTTTATATAGCACATTTCATACACATTGGCAATTCAAAGTGCTTTACATAAAAATAAAAAGACAAGTGTAAGAAAATAAAAAAGCAAATAATAAGAATGATTAAAAATGGATAAAAAACAGGTTATAAAAGAATGAAAAGAAAAGAACAGTAGTGCGATCTGTCGGACGTAGCACAGTGCTCATTCAGTAAAGGCACAGCTAAACAGATGTGTTTTCAGTCTGGATTTGTTGGAGCATATCTGATCATTTCTGGGAGCTGATTCCAGCAGCGAGGGGCGTAGTAGCTGAAGGCTGATTCACCCTGCTTTGACTGAACTCTTGAAATTTCTAGTTTATTTGATCCTAGAGATCTGAGTGGTCTGCTAGGTTTGTATTCAGTGAGCATATCTGTAATGTATTATAAATGTAAAATAATAATAAAAAAATATATATATAAAGAGAGAGAGAAATAAGCCAAACAACAGAAAATGTACTGACAGCATATTACAAGGTTTTTGTAGCGTAATATACAACACCAGCCCAGACAATATTTCTCTTTAAACTATTAAAAATGTTTATAAAAGTCACTTTTTTCAACTTTTTTAGGTTAAAAGTTGTTGGAAGAAATCTACAATGCAATTCAAAAGCACAGGGAAAAATAAAAAGTGAAAACGTGAATTACAAAATACAGAAAACTGTTGATTCATGGATATTTTTTACAGTGTAGTAACAAATTAATACTCACAGTCTGAAAAGAGATTTAGTTTTAACCAAAATGTGGGAGAAAAATTAAGCAACTCTGTGACTGGTTTTTAATTATCATTTTAAAAGGTCCATATTTTTTCCCAAAGATGGGTTGCAGCTAAAAGGGCATCCGCTGCGTAAAACATGTACTTGATAAGTTGGCGGTTCATTCCGCTGTGGTGACCCCGGATTAATAAAGGGACTAAGCCAAAAAAAAAGAATGAATGAATGAAGGTCCATATTTTACCCTAACTTGGACATATTTTTTAGAGTAGAATAATGCCTCAAATCTATAATTTCATGCATGATCCCGCAAGACTCAAATTAATTGTGTGTGATACTCAAAACAATTTGTTCAGTCAAATGAAGCAGCTAAAAGACCTTTTTGATTTGATTTATTTCGAACTGAATAATCATTAAGCACGATTATTAAAACATAAATAAATCTCATCATAACCAACAAAACATCTACATATTTTTGTAAACTCCCAAATAACAAATCATTTGAACCAGTTCGAAATGGAGCGAGATGAAGCACAAGCTTAGGATTTTCTCCGTTTTTCACAGGTTTGAATGTAATTTTCCCCTCTTGAATCAGCCTGTCAGATCATCTCTTGGTTCTGTTTGTGGTTTTACAGGCAAGACGATTCCTCTATGGATGATGAGAAAAGAAGGAACTACGGTGGGGTGTATGTTGGTATCCCTGCAGACCTCAGTAATGAGACCGCCGGACAAACAGCCTCCACACACAAAGGTAAGACACAGAACCAACTTTTCTCGCACTAGAGTTTGGCTCCAGACTACACAATGTTAGCCTTATTATTAGATTTGGCTATTCTATAATGATCTACTTCTAATAATCTATTTGATGTAGAGGGTTTTGGTTATTTGTATACAAGCAAAAATACACTGAAAGTACTGTTTTAGTCACACATCATTTTAATAAACCAATAACTGCACTGTAAAAAAAACTGATAGGTTACACACAATTCATTCATGATGTCCCAACTTGTTTTTTTTTTACAAATTAAAGTGGATTGAACTTTAGAAAAGTTGTCCCTTAATGTTTCAGCTCATTTTAAATAAGTAGTTTTAACTGTTCAGTTGCTGCTCATAAATAGTTATTAAGGTACAGTAGTAGTTGCGTTTAGGTATTAAGTAGGATTAGGGTTGTAGAATATGATCATGCAATATATGTACTTTAGATGTTCTAATAAACAGCCAATATATTAATAATAGGCAGGTAACAAGCTACTAGTTAATAGTGGGAATTGGTTCTTAAACTAAAGTGTTACCATTGTTTTAAGGTGATGTTTGTTTGTGTAAAGTCTCTGTTGTTGAACCAAATGCATGACTTTGATAACTATTGTTTATTTACACTCTTGTTTCTGAATTTGGTCACTAGCTCCGCCTTCACAATGACATCATGTAAGACATTAATGAAGGGAAATGATGATTAGTTGGGAAGCAACATGTAGTCTGATGAGACCAGAAAATCAGAGGTAAAATCTGCCACAGTTGACTGTCAAAATGTGTAAGAAACATGTTGTGCAGTCAGAGCCCAGCGTTCACCCAATTATTTTTGCTGCTTGTTCAAACCATAGACTCTAAAAGATTTGGACGTAGTATCCGTGACGTCACCCATAGGTTTCTGAACACTGCAAAAGAAGCTACAAGTAGGCGCGGCCAACCGTCGCCATCCTGTTAGCGCGTCATCGCACCAAACGCGGGATACCAAATAAGGGCAAAGAGGCGGAGAGTGAGCGGAGCTACAGACGCATGCTTGATTCTCAGCATTTTGCTTAGACCTGGCTTAGACAGACTTTTTACTTTGGGAGAACGCTTAATACTTCATTACCTGTGACTCTTTTGTATTCTGACCACACGTGCTTGGTTGTAGACTATATCAATAAAGTGTTTAGACTTTTAAAAACACTGTTGTAATACATTGAACCACTAAACATTGTTCTTATGTTTTTCAACAGGTGGAAACACAATAACTATCAAACACTTCAGATATAGTCTGTGTTAATAAATGCAAGGCTGTCTATACAAATCCAGCACTAACAGTGTTTGACAACGCTTCAGATGACTGTTTTATAGCCTACAGCTTATCAGTCAGATTCTGGAGTGAATTACATGTCTAAAGAACATTTAAATGATAAATGATCTTAAATAAAACAAATCCATTTATAGAGATGGTATATAAGTATATAATATCACTCACCTGGGAAATGGAGGCAACTTGAACGGTTTGTGAGCACAATTAAGTCCACACAGCATGCCATATCATCTGATAATTGCAGGAAATAATTCCAAAAGGCAAATGACTGTGTAAAGAAACATAATCCAAAACAAAAATACGATGTATATGCCGAGATCAGTGGCTAATTAGCCAGACTCAGCTAAGGTGACGAGACAGCGACCAGCAAGGGCTAGCTGTCACTCAAGTGACCACGCCCTTAATTATGCAAACTTAATATAACTTAATAAAAACGAAACAGATGAGTTAGATAAAAATTCACCCCCCTCACAGTTGTCATGAAGGGTAATCATAGCTATATGCACCAAAGCCATTGCTTGTACCAGGCTGTAAACATGTTGTTTATCAGCTGTAAAAATGGCAGAAGGAAAAAAAATGCAGAAAGAAAGCACTTGGACTTTCAGGAGCCAGCCCCCCCAAGGCGATGAATTGCAGTTTTAGTTACTTCCGTATTGGCTACCCGAGGGAGAGCGGGAGGTTGCCGCTTGGTTCAAACTATTTCTTTAAATGAGCTGAAACATCACAATAATTTGTGTTTTGGGGTTTTGTTTTTGGGGGCACAACTCAAATGTTTCATATTCAATCCACTTACGTTTGTAACGTGTTAAGTTAACTAAATTGATTTGTTTTGGGACAAAATGAAGGAATTGTGTTGAAGCCAGCATTATTTACAGTGTTGTACAGGTATCTCCTGTATTTAAATGTAAGCATGGTTTCCGCTACATTCATTCTTCCATGGCAGGGCGCCACACCAAAATTCATCCCACCACGGCTACACTACAGCTTCTTATTCAAAACATTCAGTTGTTGTTTTTTTAATAGTGGGTTATAATCGCACCAAAACATATTAAAAGGTAAGTGAATTATAATATTACAGGGCAAACTTTTCTGTATTCGTAGCAGTGCTGTGCGTTATTTGTTTAACCCTTTAAGGTGCCATGCTGACTGACAGGTGCGTGATGCGAGAGGCCAGCAAACACGAGCTTTCAGTTAAGATGAACACAGTTTCCATAATTATACTTTATAGATAAAGGTCTATGTCTCTGCATACAATGACTTTATCTTGCTGGAGTTTATAGCCGTTTCACTTCAGGACGCATTAATGCCGCTCTGTAGGTCTATTGGAGACATGCATAAATATTTCTAGCAAATCTAATAAATGTTGAAGACTTGTTACATAAATGCATTAAATCACACTTCGGCAGTGTTTATTTGAGAACGAACAAGAAAATCTGTGCTTGAGCATCGTATATTTGAGGTCATGCGAAGACGTTTTGTGCACGAACAGAGGAAAGCAGCGTGCAAGCAAAGAGATTTGCATGCTCGTATTACATAAATGCGATCTCGACTTGTAATACTGAGCTCACAACATTTGTCATTGAAATAACGACATAGGTAGTTGGTAGATCGGTGTAAAAGGTCTGCAGCCACAGCTGGAATAAATCCTAGAGGAAACACTGCCCTGTATTGTTAGTAATAGTAGATAGAATTGTTAATAGTGACCAGGATTAACAAATGTTTAAGGTCTAATGTTCAGAACGTATTTTCAATCCATTTTTCACTTTCAGGTTGAAAAAAAGTAAATTTTTTCATGTTGCTGTGATTTGACAGTTGGTGTATGTGCACATATTTATCAACAAAATTAACTCCCGAAAGTGTATGAGAATTGGGGATAAGCTTAGTTTTTTTAAACTAATATTATAAATAGTTTAACAACAGTTTTTGACACTCACTATACAAAATAAATGTGTTCTGGTCTACGTCTGTTCATTTGATGCGGTTCTAGATGTGGTATTTGCAGAGCCTGACAGGTGAACTTAAAAATAAATGCAGGAAATGTGATAAAAATAAGATGTATACAAGTGTAAGGGAGAAGGAAGGTTATAGTGTGAATGCGGTGAGAATGAAGTTTGTTCAGTGCTGCATCGATCACCTCCTCCTGAAACTCATCACTCGCACAATGAAACCAATTTCCTCAATTCTCTCTGGTCTCATGTCAAGAACTAACAGACACATAGAGACTTCTAAAAATAAAATCTGAAATTAAAGCAATGCATTATGTTTAGGACTGTGGTGTAAGCGAGGACACTTTATGTGTGTGTGTGTGTGTTCCTGGTGAGATGTGATAATTGGAGAAGCATCCAGGGAAAGAGGAAACTGCTGAGTGCCAAAATAATGGCTAACGAAGCTCAGTGTTTGTTATTGTTTGTTAGTATTGTTAGCTATAAGTGCTTTGTACACTTGAAATAATGCTGAAATAAAATAAATAACAGGTAAAAAGCCAAATAAATAACTTTGAGTAAGGAAATAAGACTAAAATAAATCCTAATCTAATCTACAGTGTAATCTGGAGTAAATCTGCTGTTCTGGATTATACTTTATTAATTGACTCATGTTTTTTTCTTAACAGAGTAATGATATTCATACCTGGATCCACAGATGAAGGCAAGTCAGTGTTTGCTTTCTTACACTATTGATAACACAACATAGTGTTTGTTTTTGCATTGTGTCCAAACAGTGTTTAGACATTTAAAACAGAGTTTTAGCCCCAAATTAAGAATGAAAGAAATTAAAGAGGATTTATGCAATACTGCTTGGAGATAATGTTTCATCTTTTGACACAGACTTGGTCGGAAATGCTCTGTGAAATAAAATGAGGTGAAAACTTGACAAAGAACAGGACCTAAAGAAATAAGAACATTTTAAATAAAGAATACCGTCTTTATATGAAATTTGTTCATATAAGTAGTTGGTTGAATCTATTAAAATTACAGCTATCAAACAATTTATTGCATCCAAGATAAGTTTGTATTTACATAATATAAACATGCATGCTTTTGTATATTTAATTATGTATGTATAAATACACAAACATACTGTACATAAAATGGAAAAGAAATATATTTACATATGTATATTTAGATTTATATATCATTTATAATATATATATATATATATATATATA
>CAIGQZ010000320.1:6998237-7013132 GCA_903798205.1 Danio tinwini | reverse complement strand
TTATTATTATTATTATTATTATTATTATTATTATTATTATTATTATTATTAACACAAAACAAAATATTTTGAAGAATGCTGGAAACTGGTAACAATTGGCTTCCATAGTCTTTGTTTTTCTTATACTATGGATGTCAGGTGTTACAGGTTTTCTGATTTCTTCAATATCATTTTTTATTCCTTTAAAAGGGACTAAAAACTACATGCATTGTAAAAAAACAAAAAAAAAAAACTAAACAAAAAAACGTAAAACAAAATGACTAAACCTTACATTTAGGTACTCATGGAAAATATTTGAATGTAAAAACTAATTAAATGATTAATAAAAACCATAATAAGCACAATAATAACACTTCTAGACAATTAAAATGGTTTGGCATGTGACCAAAAGGTAATCATAGGAAGAGATTTTTTTAAATGTTTAAACCTCTTATTCTTGCCAAAAACAAAGAAAACACTGTCGGCTAATTAAAAAGTATACAAAATATTATGGTTTTATTACAAAATATGCAGTGTTTTCTATTTTTATCAGCTTTAAAATGTCATTTAAAGCTGAATTTCCAAATGATCAACATATTATTATTATTATTATTATTGTTGTTGTTGTTGTTGTTTTATTATCATTCATATTGAACAATGATGCACTGATTTTGGGGAAATTTTAAACTTATATAAAAATATTAATACAAATTTTCCCAAATAAATATTCTGGAAAGTTTATATAAATGTGTAAAACTGGCTCCTCTCCAATTCTTCACATTACATATGCTGTACATATTACATCTACTTTATATAATCCAGATGATTATACCAGCTTCACAAATGAACTATTAGCCTATTAGTCTTTGATTCATTGAACCGAAAAGTTTGAGGCTTTGCGTGAGATTACATTTGTTGCATTAACAAATTTCTCCACCACACGACATTGTGTAACCTTAGTAACTGTAAGCCTCTTGAAGGATTAAGTATTGATTCTGTATACCTTACACAAACTGTCAAGCGGTTACATCACGGTGCCGTATTCTGGGTCCCACAACTGCTGTCAGTCTTTGAAGTCCTGCATTGGAATGGAGCTAAACGAAATAAAAAAGCCAAAATCAGGAAGATACATATCAGGTTACATCATTTATCTGTCTCCTCCTGGGTTAAGATATTATCATAACGCACATTCCTCCCAAATCCTGGTTAATGCAAAGCAGAAAGCAGGTCTGCATCTGCAGGATCTGTGGCTTATGTCTTTCTTAAATTATATTCTAAGACAGTTTCTTATGTAACATTGTGTTCGCTGATTGGCATCTCAATTATGTCACCCTCTGTGCTTCTACAGGTTTGATATAATTGAGTTTAACCCCCACAGGCTCTGTTTAGCACCCAAAATCCACCGCCAGCTGGCACAACTGTGCTTTTACAAAAAAAAAGGGCAGAACGAGGGCACTTATGTAAGCAGAAAGACTAGAACAGCAGCCATTATAGATGATAACAGCTCTGATGGGCTAGGTAATAATCTCTTTGACGATATTATTACAAGCCATCAGTTCCATCTTCAGGTATGCAAGTAAAAAAAGATCAGTCAGTCATCATGCATGACTGAATTTCATGAAATTTACAGGCAGTACACTAAAAGTGATTATAGTCGACTACTTTTTTTTCAAAATTGACAAATATCAGACATTTTGGAATATTATTGAGTATTTATTAAGTAAAGTAAATTAGGATCCAAAATAATTATTTTAAATTAATTATTCAAAATTAATAAAATTAATAAAGAAAACAAAAAAATGCATTTAAACATAACAACAACAACTTTTATTAAAAACAATTATTAAACCCCAAACTAAAAGCCTGGTCACATGAGCTGTCACACAGTAGCAACGAATGTAAAAATGAACTATCATCCACTTATGGATGGAGCATACATTTCTAGATATTCAAGTAGAGAACCCAGTCTAATTCTTTCCAGTTTTATGAAGTGGAAAACATCATTAATTCACATTGTGTGAGTAGGTGGAGCAGATGTAGTAGATTCAAATGTTGTAGAATTGACTGGCCAGGATGGACACAAAATCTGCTTTGTATACTGAACAGTCAACTGACAAGACTTTACTTTTAATAAAGGTGAGTAAACTTGTTGCTTTTAAAGCAATTATTTGACTTATAAAAGTGAGTTTAACTATTGCCTTAAATTTATTAAGTAAATTAACTGTGTGCATAATTATATACATTTATTTGAACAAAAACAAGTAAACATGAACAAAAAATGAAGGAATGAAGTATTCAGTCATTTACCAATGCTACTTAAGAATTCATATTAACACTAGAACTGCTATATCCTTAAAGGGACAGTTCTCTCAAAAATGTAATTTTCTTCATCATTTATTCACACTCACTTAAACCCATAGCAATGTATTCATTTAGAATGAAAAAAAAAGCCATTGACATCCATAGTAAGAACAAAATAAAAATAAAAATACTACAGAGGTTAATGACTGGGTGAATTGTCCCTTTAAGACTAACACAAACAAGTGGACTTCCAGAAAAGTCACTGACCATTTTAGTGCTTTCAGAAAAGTTAATCATTTCTTATAATGCACCAAAATCCACTTGTATATACACTACTTGACAAAAGTCTTGTCGTCAATCCCAGTTGTAAGAGCAACAAATAATAACTTAACTTCTAGTTGATAATTTGAAAAAGTGGCATAAGGTAGATTTTTCAGATGAATCATCTGTTAAACTGCATCCCAATCATCACAAATACTGCAGGAGGCGCATTGGAACCCACATGGACCCAAGATTCTCACAGAAATCAGTCATGTTAGGTGAAGGTAAAATCATGGTTTTGGGTTACATTCAGTATCGGGTGTGCAAGAGATCTGCAGAGTGGATGGCAACATCAACAGCCTGAGGTTGTGTTGCCCATTACATTACAAACCACAGGAGAGGGCAAATTCTACAGCAAGATAGTGCTCCTCATACTTCATCCTCCACATCAAAGTTCGTGAAAGCAAAGAAGGTCAAGGTGCTTCAGGATTGGCCAGCCCAGTCATCAAAGATCAACATTATTGAGCATGTCTGGGGTAAGATGAAGGAGGGTGCATTTAAGATGAATCCAAAGAATCTTGATGAACTCTGGGAGTCCTGCAAGAACGCTTTCTTTGCCATTCCAGATGACTTTATTAATTTAAGTTATTTGAGTCATTGCAGAGATGTATAAATGCAGTCCTCCAAGCTCATGGGAGTCATACACAATAATAATTCTTTTTCCACTGCACCATTACTTTGTATTCTATACTGTCCATTATTTCTGTTAAATGACAAGACTTTTGTCTCAGCAAAGTCAGACCTTACTGTCCTAATTAAACAATAGAAAATCAAGGCATGATCATATTTTATTTTGGAAAAATAAGTCTAATCTAGAGACCTTTGCCACTTCTGATACCAAATGATCAACTAGAAGTCAAGTTATTATTTGTTGTTCCTCAAACTTGGATAGGCAACAAGACTTTTTGTCAGGTGGTGTAATTCCAAAAAGAAATCTTACCAATACGCTATTGAAAAAACAAACCAACTAATTCTTTCAGCATGTCATGAGTCATTTTAAACTTTTTTTTTTAAGTTTAGTGTTAAAGCAATCCCATTATGCAACTTCATGAAACTTGCTCTCTTTTCATCATCTGCTGATGTATTTAGAGTTGCCAGGAAAAAAAAGCTGAACGGCATGTACTTAAAAAAAAAAAAAAACACTTTCTTCTCAAAAAAGATTTATTGCATGCCTTGGTTATGCAAGCGTGTGTTGTGTTTTAAATGCATTCGGTCTGTCATTACTGTTCTTCCAGGGCCCTTTGGCATCACACCTGGTGAGTGACCCACATATGTGCATCTGGCCTTGTAAAACACATCACATCAGCAAATATTATGTAATACTTTTTTTAGTTTTGGACATATGCACCTGTACACATATCTCTATGAACATGTCTTGGCCTGCCAGCTCACTTTGTATGTGTTTGACTTAAATATGACATGCTTACAACACAAAATCTTTTCATGAGGACTGATAAAGAAAACCAATAAGCAAACTGTGAAACTAATAAACGTTTTTTTTTTTTTTTTTTGAGATTCGAGCTCAGGTTGGAAACCAATACTCAATATGCATAGTTTCACAAATTGTTTTTATTTATTTATTTTTAGGGGGTTGCAAAGGGATTTTAGAGTTTATAGTTGTTTGGCTCAATCACAAATCTGATTGGCAAGCAGCAAAATGGTTTATTTCTAAATACTTTAGGCCTAAAAATAAACCATTTTCCCGATTATGATGATTTTTTTTATAATGTAGTCCTGGATGAATGTTTGTAAATATATATATATATATATATATATATATATATATATATATATATTATAAAATGTGGATATAATATTAAAATATAATATTTACAATTGGGTATTATTATTGCATCAGCAAAATAATTTGGTATTGATGATGTTGCTGATAATAAGGATAATAATAATAATAAGAAGAAAGTAAATATTACGTATTAACTTTATATACAGTATGCAATTTGATATAGACATATACTGTTTACTTTCATTTTTAAGAAATTAATATTTTATCAAGCTAGTATTATTTAAAATGATCCAAAGTGACAATGGAGACAAATTAATATATTGTTATAATAAAATGTATCTTTGTGCAGCAATAGCAGCAACAACAACAACAAAAACAACAACAACAACAATAATAATAATTTTATAAATAATAATAATGATAATAATAATAATAATAATAATAATGATAATAATAATAATGCAATTAATGACATTTAATCTTAAATATGTAATTACATTTTATTTACAGTGTGTAATTTAAGATTATGTACTGTTAATTTTTTTAGGTGAGGCAAATCTTTAATTTACTTTTATTTTATTAATAAATTAATATTTATTATTAATAATACTTTCACAATCTTATAGTACATGCTAATAATTTAACAGAATTACTATGTTTACTGTACATAACAAGTTTGACTACTTATTTATCTTTTTAAAATAAGCATTTCATGCTATTTTTAACTGTATGTACAGTGCTCAGCATAATTGAGTACACCCCATTTTCATCCATTACTCAGTGAGTATAGGCAATGTATTTTAGTGCATTTAAACAAAACAGATTTATTAAACAGATATATTTATTAAAATAATATTTTAGTCACCAAACATATTTAGAAATTAAAAGATAATACAATTAAATTTAAGCAAAATATTGCACAAAAAATACAACCTACAAAATTTTAACAATTTAAAATTTGTTTTGCTTTTTTTTTCTTATATATGCTGAGCACTGTATCTTAGTTTTTTATTTAGATTTATATATATATATATATATATATATATATTTAATTTAAGTCTAAGCTCAGCTACTTTAGGTTAAAGTCCTCAGTTTTGACTCAGGTTTACATCTTCTCACCCTGTCAGCACTGCAAGTGTTCAGCCCTCCACAGCTTGACCTTTAACTTGATTTTGCGTCACATGAGGATGTTTTTTGGCGTGTATATGTTTAGGGTGGGACACTGACCACTTGTTGCTCAGAGTTGTGATTACTCTGACGTAAGATTGACCATGTGCAAGCCCAGGGTGGATGTAGCAGGATGAGCAGGCCGGAGATTGTCTCCAAAAAGCCAAACATCCTTCCTCTTCCCTCTTTTGACAGCACTGCAGGATTTCCTTCTCACTGTGGGACGATACTTTCTGCCCTCTCTTCTGGTAAATTAAACAGGATTCTGATTCTAGATCAGTGTGAAAGTACAGCTACTACCTAAAGTGGTGTGGAAGAACAGGATCTGCCATTTTTTTCTTTCCTTCATCCTCTCATTTTTTTTAGTCAAGGGGCTCAAAATGGTGCTCAACTTCCACTTGTTCTGGTTCTGTTGCTTTCTGGTGCAAATCTGTATTTGACAAATATGTTTTATCAGTTATAGTCTGTTTTCTTCTAAAAGTATCTTAAAGTCATTTAGTTTTAAAAACCTTTGTTTAAGAAAACAATTTAAAATTTCCTCAGTGACTTTCCTTCTCAATTAAATGTGTCTTGATTTAAGACAAATAAGGGGGGGGGGGGGGGGGGAAAGGTAGAATTGTCACTTTTATCTCAAAGATTAATTTATTTTATTTCTTTATTTTATATCTTTATTTCTTACAGTGTCACTTTAAGTCTTGTATCTGTGACAATGAATGTTCATTTGAAAAAAAAAAGATCTGTAAAATAACAGAAAAGATTGTTAATTTGGTTACAGGAAAAAGTACTAGCTCTATCAGGTTTTTGGCCCATAATTTACAATACCAACCTACTTAAACTAATAAAAATGTGTCTATCTACTGTATATAAATAAAAGCCACTTTGTTATAGTTGCATTTTCATCATTAAAATTTGCTGGATCTAAGATGTAAAGATAAACTAATAAACTCCCTAGTGAAGTTAAGAACAACATAATTATTGTTTACAGTGTTGTAATAGCAACAAATAAGAGATTAAGCTGAAGGAAAATGAATGTAATAGCAACTTTATATCTTTTTCGCAATGACTATTTTTACTGTATGCAGTCTTTTATAGAACCAGTCATTATAGCAAAATAGGCACATTTTGGCTGATACAACATTTATCCTGGTTTTAATACTGCTTTGATTATGGATTATCTCTTAACACAACTATCCATACAGTAAAAACATAACTTGTTTTCTTTTATGCACATTATTTCTTAAAATTTCAGAGTCCTATCTATAAGAATGCACAGCATGTAGTGGCATACATAAGGCTAGTTTTTTTTTCTTTTTGATAATTTTTTATCAGTGTAAAGTAATGTGTATAGATGTAATATTGTAATGCTTTGGCAAATATTGTTGATGTATGACAACTCTGATGTGCACTTAATTTCAGTAAGAGTAAATGTGAGAAAGCAGTATATTGGGGGGTCCATTTTGCATCATCTTTGTTGAGTGAGCTTGTGCGTCTGTGTGTGTGGCCCATTTAGTTGTAAAATTGTCTAAATTCCACAGTTTAAACAAATTAAATGGTAACATTAGCTATCAGAGACCACCATCTCACTTTCTCTCTCACGCATGCATATAAACCTGTGAAAAGGACTCTGTCAGATTAAGCCTCATTCATAAGCACATGTAAACATAGTAATGGAGCGCAAAGTTTCTTATAAGTAGGGTTTGATAGATCTGCTTTTACACAATTTCATGGAATTTTATTTTATATTATGGCCAATCGGTGGCTAATTTACACGTTTTACACTCACAATCTCCTTGTTTTGTTGCTTATTTTATGGTTTTATATGTAAATATCACACATGTTTTTTTCTGCTGTAATACTTTTTCTTTTAAAGAATGCATGAAATAGGTCAGGGTGCAAACTTGTTTCTTACAGTATGTTAATGTTTTTGCTGTTAAAAGGGGAAATGTTGGCAAAACAAAATACAATACTAGAAAGGAGGAGCTCTGATCATGAGTTGTGATTGGACGAAAAACTCTATAGTGCAGGATGAGTCCGCAATATTGATACTCTGTTTTACAAAAGTGCAGTTTCTATTCTATTCTAACGTTTTTGCTGTCAAAAGCAGAAATGTCTGTGAAACCTTAAATATAAACAAACAAATAAATAGAATAAATTAATTAATTAAATTAATTAACATGTCATTTTGCAAAGTAAATTTGAAATGAAATTCAGTCTGTATTGTCTTAACCTTAAAATTGTGGTAAACTTTAAACTTTTAATTGTGGTAAAACAGGTTTAAAGAACGTTTAAATACATCACAGATCATATGTGTGGCACGCCGTTTAATTTGTTTGTGCTATCATGATTAACTGTAATGCATTAAATGTCTATGAATAAGTGTTTCGCTCAATCTTCCTAATTATATTAAGCGGTCACGTGCGAACATTCCTCGCATCACTGTACTACATTCATACAAACCACCGGTCACCCTCTATCAATGTCAAAAAATAATAGGAAAAGTGAGCAATAATAAGTAACGGATTAAAGTGGAAAAGCCATATTTTAGGTTTGCTCTGCTGGACAGGGTTCTGAGTCGGGTAGTTTGCTTCTCTGTGGGGGTCCGTGGCCCGCAGGTTTGCTGCTGCTGATTTGGCTTCCTGGGAGGTCTGGGATGCCTGCCTTCACTGCCTCGTGTACTGGATGGTCACGGGTGGATGGAAGCTTTACTCACTGCAGATTGAAGCACATGAGGCTAATGTGGGCTAATGGAAGGAAGCAAGAAGGATGTATTTTTTGTTTTTAGGTTGCGTGTGATACTGAAATAGGCAGAGTCAATTTGAAGAGGTTTATAATACCTGAAAGAAGATGTTTGTTAATATCGTGTATACCATACATATTTATGATATACTTAAATTCACAGAGACATTGCATGCAAGGTATGAGCTAACGTAACCCTTCTGGTTGCATATACTTCCAAAGCAAATCAAATCAGCTCACAGAAGGTGGAAAAGCTAACATGTACAGTACAACTGCAGCCTCTTGGATCGGTCGCTAATAAACCTTTTGTAGCTTTAAAGAAGGATTTACTTGCAAAACATTTAACAGCTGGCTTCGAATGCTAACTCTCATCCAGGTTATAACACCATTGTAACACATTTGGATTTATTACCCTGATTTTAATATATATTAATGTATTGTTTCCAGCTTGTTAGATTGGTGCAATAACAGACTGTGGACTCTAGTGTCAGCTGCTAGTTCACCTAGGGAACATCCCATTGAAAAATTTCACCCGAATAACCCCACTGTTTTAAAGCTTAAGAGAAGACTAAAGAGAAATTCCTCTTATCTGACCTCCATTACGCTCACCCCCTCAAATCTCACTCCCATCAAGGCCATGGCAACAATTTAAACCCAATGATTCTACTTGCACTCCTGTAAGAAATATTTGAATATATGTCTCCAGTATGGGAACACCCCCTTAAACATCCCAAATAGAAGCTAGTTCTGCTAACAAGGATGCTAAAGACTGCAGCTTCTACTTGCAATTTGAGGCCAAAAGAGTGACATTTACTTGCACCATCCAAATCTCAATCCCATCTGGGTTATGGCACCAGTGTAAGCCCATTGCTTCTAATTGCACTACTGGGAGAATGATTTGAATATATGCCTCCAGTATGAGAGATGAGCATCAAAGAAGCTTCTATTAGCTAGCCTCCATTCTAATCACACCATTAAACATCCCAAATAGAAGCTGGTTCTGCTAACAAGGATGCTAAAGACTGCAGCTTCTTCTTGCAATTTGAGGCCAGAAGAGTAACATTTAATTGCACCCTCCAAATCGTACTCCCATCTGGTTCGTGGCACCAGTGTAAACACAGTGGTTCTACCTGCACTACTGGGAGAAGGATTTGCAAATATGTCTCTAGTATGAGGGATGAGCACCAATGAAGCTTCTGTTAGCTAGCCTTCATTATAATCACCCCTTAAACATTCCAATTAGAAGCTGGTTCTGCTAACAAGGATGCTAAAGACTGCAGATCCTACTTGCAAAGTAAGGGCCAAAAGAGTGACATTTACTTGCACCCTCCAAATCTCACTCCCATCTTGGTCATAGCATTAATGTAACTCAAATGGTTCTTCTTAAACCCCTCTGGAAGGGATTCAACTCTGCATTTTCGGTATGGGAGGTTGACATTAGAGAAGCTCCTAATTGCTGGCTTCCATTATACTTAGCCTCTTGAACCTCACTCCCATCCAGGTCACGGCACCAATATAACTCTTTCAGTTCTGCTTGCACCACTCGGAGTGTGATCTGAATTGGTGTCTTATGCATGAGATGCAGGATCAGTAACAAGGATGCTAAAAACTCTAGCAACTGGTTTCAACCCCTAATGTGCTTTCTGGAAGAAAGATAATGACCTTTGCTTGCACAGATCTGCCTAGCAGTCTTCTCTTTGGGGTATATTCAGTTATATTAAAATAAGATTCCATGGGCTACTTTGGACTATATCTTATAAAAATGGCTGTCGAACAATTGCAAAACTCTAAACATGTTCAGCATCACTGTCAGAATATGCTGCCTTGAGTTCTTTATCAATTTGAAAAGCCTTAAATTTAGTTCCATGGGCCTGATCTTTCCGGCCTAAAGAAAGGTGCTAAACCCTGAACAAACAGAGGTATATCTGCGACCCTTAAGGCTAGTGAAGTTCCGCTTTCTCTGGGTGGCCATTGTCAGAGATCAGTTTACACACACACACACACACACACACACACACTTACACACACACACACACACACACACACACACACACACACACACACACAGACAGTCTTTCATGCTTGCAGGGAGGAAAATGTCAGTTTCACCTCATTGTTATTTTAAGCTTGTTCAATAGTTTTCAGTAGTTTTGACAAGAATTAAAGGTAAAGAGCGTTTCTTGTTTCAGATTCCAAGTAGTTTTTTTTGTACTTGCGTAAGGCCCTCAGTGACTTGACACTACTGACTTGTATGAATTTCTGCAAGATAAGCTTTAGTGCATTTGTATATTTCCATTGTAACTACTGTGGGTCTACTCACCACATTCCAAATAGGATTTGAATAAGCTTTTTTATAAGGATAGATATGTAAAGACTAAGGCCCAATCCCAAATCTACCCCTTAGCACCTCCCCTAACCCTCATTTTGCGCATTCAGTGAAGGGGTAGGGGTGTCCCAATTCTCTTTAGCTTGAAGGTGTAAGGCTACACACTCGAAACCAAGGAGTACGAAAATTTTTTCCAGAATACACTATCTACAACAGCAGCATGACTGCACACGGTAGTCAGGAGATGCACAAATTTGTATTTTTTTGTCATTATTATGAATTTTTACAACAGGTAAGCATATGCTTTAATACATTCATAATAGCATTCGTGTTTTACCATTGTAAAAAAAAAAGCTAAAAGAAAACCAGCTAAATTTCGCTATCTATAATCCATAATAATAAATCCTGTACAGCAGTCCCACAACATACTTTCACATCTGACACTCGATGAAACTCGAATACCCTGTCAGAAAAGTCTAGCGGCTGGGAATGGCCTTCTATAGTGTCTGCTATAACGTTAATGTTGTTTTCGTGTGTTTACATAGATGAATATGATGTAAATGCACACAGTATAGTTACAAACTTATTGCCACATTTTATCATTATTATGATAACATGATATTGTTGCCTTCAATGATTTCTTGAAGATACATACCAAAAAATAATGTAACTGGAATAACTACAGCAGTAGCCATCGTCGATCTCATATGAAACAAGAGATTGCAATGACATATGATGACATGTGCAGGTGTTGTAGTGCTGTCCCATTTCTTTGGGGTAAATTTTGAAGCCCTTCCCCTTCACACTCTCTTTTAACAGCTATGGGGAAGGGGTCGGGGTACAAAAATAAAATTGGGATTGGGCCTAAAGAGTGCAGGATCTATGTTAAGTTGTATTTGGCCTCTTGAAGGCCAGATGAGTGAAATTTACTCTCTAACTAGCTGTCTTGCCTTCACCACCATAAACCTCACCCCCATGGTGACCACACCAATATAACCAGGTCTACTATCAAGCAGTGAGTTTCACTTAAGTATATCCTACTATTTAGTCTTCATTACACCCAGAAGCGACTAAGGGCACAGACACACATGCATTATTTCTTTATTTAAAATAGCTGAATGAATCCTGCAATTCCAAAGAGCTGAAATTAGATCCACGTTACGTAAAATCTAATTAGCCTCTAGCCTTTATTACTTTCGTGCATTTCAGGGTCTCCACTTTTGAACTACTGTTCACTTCATTCAAGACTTGCCTGGCCTGACCCACTTTATAAGTAGCTCCAAACAAACTTTCCTGTCCCTACACACACTCTGGACTCAGATGTTAGTTTGACCTCGAGGATGAGCCAAGTTGCTCTGATCTTATTTGATGCACTTCTATGCTGTGACTTCTACTGTTAATTTATGCTGACACCGAAACCTCATTGTCAGAGCTTCTGCACTTTTGAACCAAATGCACCTTGTGTAATAAGTGGGTCGAGGCTTTAAAGCTATTGTTTTAGGAGCTGACAGCTGCTGTGTCCTCTGATATGTGTGCGCGTGTGTTTGTGTATGTGCGCAGCTCAGGCATTTTGGCTATTACAATTTTTAAATCACATTTGGAAATGTTTTTGCGGTATCTCTGCATTGATCCTCTATTTTTTAAATTTAGGGCATACACTCTCTCTAAGGAGTTTTGTTCTCAAAATTATAGATTGGTCAATCTCTTTTGCAGTATATCTAAATCCAGACAACAAAATCTGGGTTTTTCCGTGGAAAATAGGGACAAGTGTATTCCCAAACACCTTAGTGCTCCCCGACCTCATTTCTTTTGCTATGTATATGTATGTTTTATAGGTAACTTTAAAAAATAGCATGTGTGTACTTATACATACTCACTAAATGACTCAATAAAAACTGTTAGTCATGTGACAAAGCGATTTTTATCATGCATGTGACACAATGCATTCAGACAAGAGCTTTTCTCAGGCGTTCTGGTGTTTTCCAGTTTAGTTTCTCTGTCTGGCCATTGCTGGCTTGTGTAACTGATGACTGTTAAAGTGCATGCTCTCAATGCAGCACTGACTTACCGCATCCACATCTGACCTCCGGGGCTTTTTAGTGTTTTAGACTGGTACAGGCAATTTTTCACTAAGAGCGGTCTGCGATTTAAGCCACCTGAACAAACTGGAGGCATTCAATCAGTGCATGAGTGCTTGTGTGTGAATTTGTGGTCGTGAGATGTTTATCTTTGTACAGCGAGCTAACATGGTTGTTGTATTAGTCTCCATCTGCCTAGAGTGGATTCTTACTGACAATGCTCATCAAGTGCATTTCTCTCGCTAGCGATTGCCACCCATGAAGAGAAACCCAGCTTCGAAGGAACGGGCCTCACTGTCCTCCTCAAACAAACACACATTCACACAATCACAGAGAGTTCAGACCGTCTGGGAGTCTCTCTGACACACATATCAGTCATAGTCCTTCATGAGCTTGCATGTGTCACGGTTTTTAGCAGCTGGCTTTGTACAAAACTTTCTGTACATTTTTTCATGCTTAATCAAAGCACAAAGATTGATTTTTGTAATAAAATTTACTAAACAATTGTAACGTCCATGATTTATCGCTGCGGTTAGAACTTTCTGTACTGCTTACAATAACAATGATTGAGGGATCTTCTGGGAAGGCTTTTGTTTTCCAACCACGTAATGTTCAATAGCATGTTGTCTGTCCATGTAAGCTTTAAATTCTGTTTTCATTTATTTACTCTTACAGAGACTTTCCAGTGTCTGTTTGTTGTTGTTGTTGGTGTTCAGAAAGTTTTGAATGTGGAGCAAGTGGAATTCAAATGTGTTGCTTGACATTTTATCGACAAAGATGGATGATGTCAGCAATATACCAATTGCTCACTGCTGCTCCTTAGTGACTATGGAATCAAACATCAGCATTTTAATTCACAGCACAGATCTTTGATTGCTAGGTTACATCCCTCATTATTTCTGGGTTTGTTAGATCTGCTTTATTGATGCTTGTTACGGCAAGTCTACTGCCTTTGCTTTAACATTTTTTTACTTGTAGATTGTCTGTAGGGACATTAACCAAACAAGAAAAGGACAAAATCACTGCTCTCTACCAACTTCAAAGATGCTTAAATCCTTGGAAATTAACATATAAAATTTAAGTGACTGTTTAGAAGTTTTAGGACCGTACGTGTTATGTTTTTGAACTTTTACATTCAACATAGTATCCCAAGAAAATAAGCCGTGCACCTAAACCTCACTCCCTTTGTTAATGTGCCACCTCCTATTGCAGGAAATGCCATTTTGACCCCTGATCAGAATGACTCATGTACAAACTGAAGGATTACTGTTTGTACTGTGACCTGGATTGGTGTGAGGTGTAGTGCGTGAGTGTATGGAGGCCAGCTTGTAGGGGTACAGTGATTAAGCCATTCTTTTGGTTTAAGGGACACAATAGTGACTTATGCTAGAGGCTGTGGTCTTTAATGTCCTAAAAAGTGTGTCCTATTAAGGTGTTTACATGTCTATGCTGCACTTCAATAATTTAACTAAAATAAGAATATTCCACATGTCTTAATTCGATGTCTGTTTAGATGTTTACATGAACTCTCAATCAGAGTATACTGCCTTAATCGAATTATTGGTTGTCCATGTAAACATACTCAAAGTTTGACATGTAAAACTGTTGTGTTTCCGCTGGTTGTCTACTTGATACAGCATTATCAGGTTTTATTATAATTAGGGATGTCCCAATCAGGTTTTGAGTCCGAGTTCAAGATTTTGAGTATCTACCGATACCGAAATCCGATACGATACGTCGATAATACATAAAAAAAGAAAAGGGAAACAGAAGGAACAGATCCAGGATGTTCCTTATTTTTTTAATCACCTTATTTTAACATTCAACAACTGTGTTAACAAACTGAGCACTTTTGTGAGGTAGCTTGAACAATTAAGTAATAAATAACATACGTTCTTCACTTTTGAACCTTAGTGCAACAGTAAATATAAAAATCTAACATAAAAACTAATTGATCCTCTACTTAAAATACCCAGCAGGCAATCTCAAATTTACATATCTCACAGTTTGCTATGGCAAAGTTGGCGTCATCAACTTTATAATACCTCCAGACCGCAGACATACTCGTGCTTCTGTGTTCTACTTTGCCGGTATTTAACCAATAGCCTCTCTGCAACAAAGTGATGTCATGCCGCACGCTTTGCTTTTTCTGTGTCAAGAAAGAGGTTTAACTCTGTGCCACCGCATAACTAAACATGTGTTAAAAAATAATGAGAATATATATATGTGGAGAAATATATATA
>CAIGQZ010000320.1:6949261-6989415 GCA_903798205.1 Danio tinwini | reverse complement strand
TGTGTGTGTGTGTGTGTGTGTGTGTGTGTGTGTGTGTGTGTGTGTGTGTTCAATGGCAAAGTCACTAAAGATGAATTTAAAACATTAAACTTGGTCTCACAAGTCACTTCAACAGTTTAAGGATATTGCCGAACACACAAAAAAGAAATGCTAATATGCAAATTAAACAGAAGTAACATAAATAAATTGGGGTGACTTTACTTAATTTTTAAGTTATATCTATTAAGATAAAAAAGAAGTAAGTTTAGCTAAATTTGTTTGTTTTAATCTAAACCAAATAAATTCCTTGCAAACACAAAACAAAACAAAAAATTGAGTTAAATCAATGCGTGTGTGTATGTGTGTGTGTGTGTGTGTGTGTGTGTGTGTACACTAAAAATGCTAGGTTTTACACAATTCCTTCATGTTGTCTCAACACAAATTGATTAAGTTAACTTAGTTGTTTTTACAAATATAAGTAGATTAAACATAAAACAATTAAGTTGTCCTAAATAAACTCAATAATTGGGTTGA
Organism: Danio tinwini; assembly: GCA_903798205.1. Taxonomy (NCBI): domain Eukaryota; kingdom Metazoa; phylum Chordata; class Actinopteri; order Cypriniformes; family Danionidae; genus Danio; species Danio tinwini. The sequence goes on along the minus strand of CAIGQZ010000320.1, from coordinate 6,988,902 downwards.
TTTAGCTTGTTTAAATATGTAGTTTGAACAAGCAGCAAATAATTTTTTGAGTGTATAATTAATTTGTTTGTTCAAACTAATTTAAAATGAGCAAAAACAACACAATTATTGAGTTTTTTTGGGTACAACTAAATTGTTTTATGTTCAATCCACTTAAACTTGTAAAAATTAATAAGTTAACTTAATTAATGTTCTCCCAACACAAATCGATTGTGTGCAGCATTTTTTAAAATCATGATATTTGTAATATAACATTTCAGTACCGTTGTGCTCCTGTTTTTAGTCTTAAATAGCAAAACATTGAACCAATGTTCCACAAACGTTGCTGGACTGTTATGAGAACATTTCTGTAAGCTATAGATAAGTATACAACAGGAACAATGACAAGCCACACAATCTGAGGTAACAGTTTAGGAAAAATCTACACAACAAGGTATAAGCCACATAATTTAACTGTAAATTTAATGAATAACAATAGCGAACTTTGTCTAAACACAATAATACATAGCGCTGAAAATCCTAGAATTCAAAATGAGTAAACAGAGTACTCTCACTTGAAAAATTGTCTTGTTTTGAGCCTCATCACGTTTCCTCTCCATCTCCCTTTCCAAAATATTTAGTTTGTTGCAGTTCCTGAAATCTCATTCATGCCGTGCAATAACAAATTAAGCGTGCGCTCGCAGTTTCCAATGTTCTGCCATTCTGTGTATGAACCAATTATCAACACAGTGTTGCACTTGTGATATAATTACCCAACACTCCAAACAAATAGAGTGTTTCGATAGGGAAAAAACACTCATGATTTCCCCCGAAAGCCTCTGAGTATTTATGTTAACATGAAATGGTATGCCTGATTTCTGTGTGATGGTCCGGCAGAGTTGGCAGGCATGAACAAACTTTGACCTGCCTGTGATAATTTTTTTGTGTGCTCAAAAACATCTATTTGGCTTTTCCTTTAATGGCCAAGTCAGTGGGCACAGACGGTGGAAGTGTTAGCTTAACAGCCGAATAAAAATAGCACACGCAGAACAACTGCATTCCTATGTTTTGACTTTCGCCCTGTTAGTGGAACTGCGGTTATGCAGGCATGATGGTCAGAAGATAAAGAAATACCGATAAAGCAAGCAGAGATGAATGTGCAGGCCTGAAAACAGCAGGCTTTATTTGTTTTCCATTTTCATGCGAGCATAACATAATCAGCCAGATCCTTCCTGAAGCCTGATTGGTGGAAAAGCTGCATTTCTAATGGTGCACCTGATGGCCTTTGGTTAATATCGGCTGTGTACTCACTCAGTTTTTAGTTGCTTTGATTCTATTTTTATACTTTATAGTTTCGTAACTTACTGGAGAACTGCTGAGGTGACGTCAGATCTTCATTTGTCAGAAGTCTTGACAGTTTGTAGCATTTATTTTTACACAAACTGAATAGGGGAAAAAGAAACAAGGCTATTTTGTTTCAAAGAAGTTAACTGGAAATGGAGCTGAAATGCAAAGCATGCATCATGATGAGGATATAATGAGGTTATGGGACAACAATGTGGAACGCTGCTGTTTAAACGCATATAACGTTACATAAACATTCTTCGGTTTGGATCTATTTTCCTGTTTTGCTGCATAGTTTTATTTTTCAACTACATATACAAATATACACACGCACTGACACACTTGTGTATGCATTTTATTTCAGCTAGTTGCCAAATAAAGGTTTCTCATTTACTCTGACCTGAATCTAAAAGTTAAAACTCTAACATTTTATAAAAAGTTACTTAACAGTAGCATTCAAAAACATACTAGTGGTTAAACAAGCAACATTTGAAGTACATTTTAAGTTAAGACAGAAAATATAAAAACTTAGGGCCGATTCAAACTACTAATGAAACCTAATGAAAAATTGGTAAAATATTAAATAACCCAGACCTTTTTGTATGAAGGGCCAAAAACCAAATATTATTGAGAGGAGAGCCGTAGACCAAAGATACATATTTTACATTAAAGTGGGCCATGGGTAATTTCCTAATTCATTTCTTGATATTTATAAGTAAAAAGAAAACATTACTTTGAATCGTATTAGCTAATGCAGTATAACATTTTTAATTATAACTTCATTCATTCATTCAATTTCTTTTCGGCTTAGTCCCTTTATTAATCCGGGGTCACCACAGCGGAATGAACCGCCAACTTATCCAGCATGATTTTACACAGCGGATGCCCATCCAGCCGCAACCCTTTTCTGAGAAGCATCCACACACACTCATTCACACTCATACACTACAGACAATTTTAGCCTACCCAATTCACCTATACCACATGTCTTTGGACTGTGGGGGAAACCGGAGCACCCGGAGGAAACCCATGCGAATGCAGGGAGAACATGCAAACTCCACACAGAAACGCCAACTGACCCAGCCGAGGCCCAAACCAGCGACCTTCTTGCTGTGAGGCAACAGCACTACCTACTGTGCCACTGCGTTGCCTAATTATAACTTATTGTACTAAAAAAAAACTATCACATTTATAACACACTGTAATTAAATGCTGAATACACCAGTCAAGCAGAATCTGCCTTTGCCTTGATTCGCTTCCCAAAGTCTCTGCATTGCCCTCTATCCGTCCAGCCTGATCTCACGAGGAAACGCAAGTATTTTACGTTTTGTCAGTTTAGTGGCTAATTCGTACAAATTCGTACAAGTTGAGTCGTATGAAAATGTACGATTTTAAAAAGGAGGCGTGGCACCCAACCCCGCCCCTAAACCCAACCGTCATTGGGTGATGAGCAAATCGTACTAAATGGTACAAATTAGATTGTACGAATTCATGCGAATTAGCCACTAAATCAAAAAGTTACGAATTGCCGTGAGATTGTGTTGATCCGTCGGGTGACAGCATGTACATTTTTAGCTTAACAATAAAACAAACAAATAAAAGGTTACATAAACCATCCCCATCATTCTCCCTCTCACTCAGATGGGATGGTAGGCCATATCAAAGGTTATCATGGGCTAACTTTGGCCCACAGGCCCTAGTTTGGGCATTTCTGAATAACAATAAAGCAGGTCGTACACCAGAAACGCCGCTTGGCGACGCGCCGCGCAGCGCCAGGCATTTTAGAATTCTGAACATAGGTTTCTATCAGGGTACATACGCTGGCTGTCTGTGGCGCCCAGCCACGACTCAGGACACTGTTCATATTTCTGCCATGCCACAGAGCGCCATCTGATTAGATTTGTTTTAAATAGCCTGCGAATGTGCGCATCTGGTGTGCGATACTTTCAACTGCCATGTGCGCGCCGTGTTGTGGCACTGAGCGGTGCATCCAGTGTGTGACGCCCTTAAATCATATTGTGGTTTTATTCCCAATAAAAGTATCTTATTATTATGAATGCTTAAAAAGCTGTGCTGCTGTATATGTAAACTTTGTTACACTTAATGAGAATAACATTTTTTTTTATTATGTCATTTTTAGTTACTTTTTTTTGGTAACAATATTTGATCCATTTAATTTGATAAATTACTTTATAGTTAAATAAATATTGTATTATTTTTGTATAATAGAATCTAACCGATTTCCTAGTATTACTACTAAAACTTTAATTTAATTTAATTTTGTTTTATTTTTTTCTTTCTATTTTATTTATTTTAATTGTAATGTAATTTTATAACATAGGCCTTTTGCAAAGCTGCTTTGCATTGACGATTATTGTGGGAAACGCTATACAAATAAAATTTATTTTCAGTGCATACACAAGTATCGCCTGTATCTGCCAGTCATGCAGAAGCAAAGCGTCTTTGATTAGTATCAGCAGAGTCAGATTAAGGAGAGAAGAGTCTGTTAGAGTTTAGCCACTGTGGGCCGTTCGACTGACCCACTGATTGCTCACAGAGGAATGTCAGGAATGTGTGTTTTCTCTGATCGCTGCGGGGCAATATATTGGCTTGGGGAATCTTAAGTCAACTCCCATACATCCTGAGCTATCTTTAAACGTCTTGGAATTTGGCCCCCCCTCTATGTGTCCTCAGACCTATTTGGATTGTGCTCCTGGTAGAGTTCAGTGTCCATATGTGAACTCTATACACTCTCAGAAATAAAAGGACAATAGCTATACTAGTGTGGCACCTTTTTTAAATGATGCACTTTTGTACTTTTTAGGTGATAAAAATATGTTTGTATTAGGTACGCATGTAACTGTCTGAAGAATTCATAAGAATTGAGTGAGTTTATACTATTTTTTCTAATACCCCAAATATATATACCCTAAAAGTTTAACCCAAAGTTTTTATTTTATTTTATTTTATTTTATTTTATTTTATTTTATTTTATTTTATTTTTTATTTTATTTTATTTTATTTTATTTTATTTTATTTATTTAATTTTTGCTTTGAGATTTAATGTCTTATAGTATATTTGGTAACACTTTAAAATAGTTTCATTAGTTAATGGTAGTTAATGTGTTACTAACATGAACAAATTATTAGTAATGCATTTATTATGGTTTAGTATTATTCATGTTTGTTAATGTCAGTTAATGTTCCATTCCATTCTATTCCACTACAGTCCATTAACTAATGTTAACAAGCACAACTTTGGATTTTTAATAATGTATTATTTAATGCTAAACTACAATTAATAAATGCTTTACAAGATTATTTCCACTTAGTTAATGTTAGTAAATACATTATCTAATGGACCATTATTCTAAAGTGTGACCAGATGTTTAGTTTAAATGCATGTTGATTTAAGAACGTTTATATGTGTGTGCTGTTCAAATCCAGGACAACATCCATAATGTTAAGTATACAGTTTTAAGAAGTGTTCTAAATGAGTAAATAATATCTATAATAATAAACTCCTCACTCTAATTATAACAAAAACATAAAAGTTGTTGTAAATGAGTCACTTTCTGACAGATTTTGTTTTCCAGCTCTTGAATGATTGACACTTGAACAGCCAATTAGAATTCACCCTGCTTTAATGAGCTTCATCATTAAAAGTGGCAGATGACAAATGATATGTACCTAAAATAGTCATTCAATTCAATTCAAGCTTATTTGTATAGCGCTTTTTTACAATAATTATTGTTTCAAAGCAGCTTTACAAAAGGTGCATATTATTGCATTGCAACCAAATTAAGTTATACGGTAAGTACCAATCAAATATAAGTTATTATATATAAACATAGTTAACCTGCAGTTGTCTATGTGTACATGTTTAATGAAGTGTATTTGTGTATTAAGTGTATATACTGTAGCTTTTGTACCATCATTTCTGAGAAGTGTATGATTTTTTGTGTCTTTGATGTCAAGTGGCAAGAATGTCTTTTCTTTGGCCGATGCAGAGCTAAAATGTCCATTATTCATGGCATGGACTGGAACACACCAATGAACAGTTTGCCAATCCAAGAAAACAAAATAAGGGAACAGACGAGTGTTGTATGAAAGAGTTTTGGGCAGGGATTTTTTCCCCCCCTTTCTCGGTTGCTTGTTTTGGCTGTGTTGGTCTATGCGGGAATGAAGGAACGTTGTGCTTGTGACCAGAACTATAAGGACAAACTATTTCCTTTCCATGACATTCTTGCATCGCTCAGTCAGTCTTGGTATGCACCTTCATTAGGAGTGCGGACATGAATGAATTTCCCTTCCTGCATAGTTCTATTCACTTCTGTGGTTAAACAGGAGGAGATTGTTATCATCCAGTGCCGTTGAATGAAAGCAATCGGTCCGATATGCGGCATTGGCCTAAAGACAGAAAAAACTTTACATTGTGTTTTTGCAAAGTTACATTGTTAAAATGCTTCCTGCTCACACAGATCTGCCCCCCAAAAGAATAAAAATGCTATATTATGCATGCCAGGCCAGTAGGTGGCGATGTTACTTGGTAATGAAACGCATGTCTGTGCACATTTAATCCTGTAGTCCATCACTGAGTATGTTTACATGGACACCAATAATCCGATTTTAATATGATTAAGACATTACTCTGATTAAAAGTCTACCATGTAAAAAGCCATTTTTGATTAATCAAATTACGATCATAATCAAACTAAACAGACATTAAATTAAGACATGTGGAGTATGCCGGTTTTAATCGCATTATTAAAGCACAGTACAGACATCTAAACACCTTAATCAAACTATTACCATAATGTAGGACTTTTCACTGCATTTTGCGACAGGATATTTCATACACACGGCTGTTTGACACTATTCTTTGCACCTATTGAGTCAGTAAAGGACCACAGACACATACATTGCAAAATGCACAGTTTTTTTTTTTCTCTCATTTAGCGTGCGGTATCAAATTCCATTTAAACAACATCCAATACTGTTTGTCTCGGGGGCATGAATGAAATGTTCCTGAATGAAAGTGAAACTGCCCAACTGCAGTTAAAAACGAAAAAATTAAAGAACGAAACACCCAAAATTACATGAACATATGGAGGAAATGTGAATATTGTGGTGACAATGATGTTAATCGATCTATGTGCTATAACACGTAAAACTGGATCATGAAAGGAAACTCATATAAACACCTTAATCATATTATTGTCTTATTCAAATTAAGGCAAATAATTTGATTAATAATGTCCATGTAAATGTAGTCGTTGTTTTGATTGGAAAAAAAAATGCAGTCTAAACATGTGATAAGCTTGAAATGTCACAATAAAAATAATGGTTACAAAAGAGTTGTCATAGCATTTATGTATATTGCTACTTTCTGATGATTTGAAGTGTTGCTTTTATCTTCACGCTTAAGTTGCTTTGAAAAAATACATCTGCTAAATGAAAGTGCATGTAAAAAATGTAAACGTTTCCATTTCACTTTTAAAAACCTGTTTTAAAAGTTTGTTATAACACTCCAGTTTACAAACCCATTTTTACTAATTACTAGTGGCGTATTACTTGCCTTTTATTAAGATATTGGCAGTTTATTTGTACTTATAAAGTATATATTCTGCATGATCTTATTCCACAACCCTAATCCTATTTTCATGATACCTAAACCTTTAAATGCTATTAACCCTTTAACTGCTGCATCTACCTAATGGTTAACCATATTTTGACTGTTAAAGTCGTTTAAAGAATGATTTACACTTGATTCTGGTGTTATTGTTAAAAAAGCAAGAAAACATTTTAAATGAGAATCTGAAGTATTTAATGGCATACGTCAAAAAATAAAGATGGTTGAATATTCATCTTATTGAATATTCATATTATAATATAATTTAAAATGTTTTATATTGATTGTTTTAAAATAAATTGGTTCTTACACTTCATACTTTCAGATTTTCCATAGTATATGTATTAATTACAGTACTTTTACCATAAGCTGATGTATCAACCATTTGGTACAGGATAATTTTTTAGAAATGATGGTTATGTGTTAAAAAAAATGCATTGAGTGTGTTAACTAGTGACATTAAGAGTTAAGAAATGCAATCCAAAAATTGTTTTCTTGGTGGGGAAGTTAAAGGTTTATTAAGCAGCTAATTAGTCGTTTATTGAGTTAAAAGTTATAGTTCATGGTTTGTTAATGGTAAGATTTGTACCTTAAAATATATGTATATTTGTAGTTTATTTTGAACTGTAACTAAATTTCAATTTTAATTACTTTTGCACATATTAAAGGTAATTATTTAATTAATGTCAATGATGTTAAGCATAAAGAAAAAACCAACAAAATTCACAAAAAAATAGAGTAAAGCAATCCACAGCAATTCGTAATTTTTGATTTAGTGGCTAATTCGTGTGATCTTGATTTACTTATCCTCCGATGACAGTTGGGTTTAGGATTGGAGTTAGGTGCTACATCTTTTTTAAAAATTGTACATTTTCATACGACTGAATTTGTGCAAATTCGTACGAATGGGCTATATGCACAGCTAGTGTTTTTCAGCCATTGATGAACGTCTGGTAAAAGCTTAATGTGACTATTTTCAATTTCATAAGGTTCCTTTTACAGCATCAATGTTGTGATGTAGTTACAATACATTCAGTTAAATAAACTTAAGTCGTCGTTTTGCTGTTCAAGCGTAAAACATGATGAAAGGTGAATGCAGAAGCTCCATTGAAAATACTGGGGTAAAACAAACTGTTGTATTTGAAAGACATGGCGATGGCGGGGGAAAATGGAGTTTATTGCAGTGCTCCTTGTCTGGTCTGAGACCCATTTTACAGTATATCATATATCTATGAGGCAAGTGCTGAGGCTGAAATTAAAAGTCTGTCCATATACCCCATTATAGGGCCATACGGAATCTGCGGACGTTTTTTGTTATTTCTGCTGAGAATTTTGGTAAAAATCTGCAGATTTCTGTGGAATTATTTTGGAAGTATCATAACTAAAACCTTAATATGTGAAATAAAAAATTATATCTTTTAAACTTTTATTTAATGCTTAAAATGCAAATCCAATTACAGTAGATTAACTGTAAATAGTTGACTGTAAGTAAATAAACATAATTAATGATGGGCTAAAAAACTAGGGAAATCTGTGGAAAATCTGTGGAATTCTGCACACGCAGATTCCATGTGGGCATACCCATTAGCCACTAAACCGACAAAACGTAAAATAGTTACATTTCCTCATGAGATTATGCAGATTTTTTTTCTCACCCCACTGTGGTTTTGATTAGGGAGATTGCACGGAGAAAACTTTCTTCCATATTCAAACCTTTCCAAAAATGCAAAAGCAAAACATTTTTACTTCACATTTGTCATGTAAAGCTTTATAAACTGCATGTGCTCAAGCCCAAATGACTAAAAACGTGGTTTGCGTATTCCCATAACGCCTTGTGTTTGTAGCTTTTGTCTATAGTTTGAGGTGGTACAGATCCAATGCTCAATATATTCCAGACAGCTCAGAACTAAATTAGACTTGCATGTTTGCACAATTATTGGTGCCGTTTATCATTCCCATGCACAGTGCCAGCTCATTTCTCTCCAGGCTATGTGTGTGTGTGTGTGTCTGTATTACAGCAGTTTACTTCAGCTCTGCTAGATCTTTTTCAGCCAGTCTGATGCTTTACTCACCAATCTGTCCTCTGTTTAATATGAGGTCTTCATCAGCAGGAATGTGGTGTATGTGGAGTATTTCCCGTAATAGAATAAAAAGTGCACATACTGGCTTTAGTATTATACTAGTGTATACTCAGTTTTAGAGACAAATCAAGGACCAAGAAATAAATGGAGGTAAAATGTGAATTTCTTTGCATATAAAATATACCCTTCTTTTTATTTGTTTTCAAGAGAATTTTGCAGTGTGTTTTGCAAGAAATGACCATTTATTTTTAACATTTATTCTTAAATACCATTTTTTCTTTTTATACTAAGAATTTTAATTGATGTTACTCATTTATTTGTAATCGTTTGAAATTTACTAGTAATTTATTAGTGAAATTGTTTCCAAAGCCATTTTTATTTTCAGTTTAGGCAAAAGTATGTATATTTTCACATATAATGTGATTTTGTGATTTTTATTTATTTTAGATGCAGAAATTATTTGCCTAAATTCTGTAATTATTCTAAGGCATGCGCCTTTTTAAGTTAAAGTATAGTAAAATATATAACCATATACAGTGCTCAGCATAATTGAGTACACATCATTTTGAAAATGAATATATTTATTTATTTCTCAGTGAATATAGGCAATGTATTTTGGTACATATAAACAAAACATAATTATTAAACAGATGTATCTATTAAAATAACATTTTAGTCACTGAGCATCTTAAGAAATTGAAAGATAATGCAATTAAACGCAAGCAAAATATTGCAAAAACAATTACAACCTACAAAATTTCAACTAAATTGTTCAATTTTTTGCTTCTCTTAATTTTTCCTCATTTTAAAACTGTATTTAATATTTTCTATAACATACATTTGGTGTATTAGTTTTTGGACTGTTATCATAAGTTATTTTGTTAGATAAGTTTCAGATTTGGCTTCAGTACTGACTAATCTAATGTGCACAAATATAATATTGTGTAGCTTCCTATTAAAATTTTAAATTTAAAGATAGATTAGTGAGTGGTGTACCTATATATGCTGAGCACTGTATTTGGCAACTTAAACATTTAAAGATTAAAAAAGTTATTAAAAGTTCAATGTTAGTTATCATGTTATTATAAAACATGGTTTGAATTATTCAAATGTAAACATTATCATGTTATTATAACACATGGTTTGAAAAATGTATAATGAATTTGAAATTTTAGTTTTAAATTAAATAAATGAAATAAATTAACGAAAATAATTGTTGTAATTAAAGTGAACTAAAAGATTAAAGTGACTGTTAGATGACGCAAAAGTTATATAGTCATAATTTTTAATAATAAAAAATAATAATAATTATTTAAGTAATAATGTAATAATAATGTAATAAGTATTAATGTATAATGTATAACATTATTTATTGTTGTTGTTGTTGTTGTTGTTGTTATCAACAAACTGTATATGCAATTTAAAATCAAGATATCTTATTTTGGTGTCTGAATAAAACTATTTTCAGTAGTTTTTACTTTAATATTTCAAATAATTCTGTAAACAATACAATGTAATAAAAAAGTAATGTTCCAACTTCATTTAGTGTAACATCAATATATGTAAAAATGAAACCCATACGGTCTTAAAAAATAACTGTGCAAAAGCTGGGGCAGTAATTTTCTAAATGTTTTTTCTTTTACACTTTTCTGTTATTATTTCCATTTGTATTACAGTTTTATTGCTTTGATATTTTAAAATCACTTTGTGTTTTTGAACAATCTATTCATTCATTAAGTTCCATGACTAAGTGTGTGTGTGTGTGTGTGTGTGTGTGTGTGTGTGTGTGTGTGTGTGGAGATAAGCATGTATGTGAGCGAGTACAACATGTACAGTCTACACCTACAGTATAGGAACATTTTCAGCAGTCAAAACAACAGAGATCAGGACATCAGATACAATAGAGCTCACAATACAGCCAATACCTACACAAATCTCAGACTGAATGTGTGGCCTGTTTTACATGTATACCATTAGCTGAACTTTCACCAGCTTTTCTTTCTTTCCACCGTTGAAAACATTCACAGAATGCAAACGGTTGTCCAGGAGGAGTATAGGATAAGAGGAACTTGATGAAAATATTTGGAGGGCTTTGATACGGGTGTGAAAGCAGAGACAGAGGGGATTATGAGATAAGGATGAGGATGGAAGTATTTAGGACGACCCCCATTATTCATCTCACCTCATAGGAGATATACACCCAAATATATATATACCATATACCAAGCACTTTACCATACAGTTTGCCTAATAAGAATAATTATTAAGGTAACTTTTGAAGCAAAAGTATTTGTAGCTGTGCATAATTTGTACATTTTAGATAATAAATATTTATGTTACTCTAAACTACTTTATTGCTATTTAACATAATCAATATTTCTTCAACCACATGTTAATGTAAGGTTTGAAATGTATCTTTTTGACTCTGAAATACATTTGCAAAAATATTTTGGTAAATGAAGATAATTAGAAAGAGAAATTAAGTTTTTTGTCAGTTTCAGAAATTAACAGCACTGTGCAAAAGCCGTAGGCCACTAGTATTTTCACTAAAACAAAAGGTTTAAGCTCTGTTATTTATATTTTTTTCTGTAACATGTCAGTTGGAAATATCAACTTACATTTCCAAACATTATTTTGATCATTAATTGTAATTATGCAGTGAGATTATTGTTTGCACAAGGGGTCTGACAACAGCCAGAGATCTAATCTGATCATCATCCAGTTTGTCTGGAATGACATGAAGCAACTGAGACAAACTAAATTCAGAAGAACTTTGGCAACATCTCTAAGATGCTTCAAAAAACCTACCTGCAAAGCTGCAGTGTTAAAAGTTTTAGACACTTGTGTAAAAATGCTGTAAAATGTGTGAATGTTAGAGTGTATAGGGTATTTCACAGCTGGTTTGCGACTGGAAGGGCATCTGCTGGAATATTTGGTTTAGCGACCCCTGATAAATTAGGGACTAAGCCGAAGGAAAATGAATGTTTAAATACATTTTTTTTATCAACTAACATATATTAACTAAATCAAATCAACATTTGGTGTGACCACACTTGACGTTCAAAACACTTGGTACACTTGTCCATAGTTTTTCAGTTAACTTTGCAGGTAGGTTTTTTGAAGCATCTTAAAGATGTTGCCAAAGTTCTTCTGGATTTAGTTTGTCTCAGTTTCTTCATGTCATTCCAGACAGACTGGATGATGATCAGATCAGATCTCTGTGTGGAGCAAATGTGTGGTGAAAATACTAGTGGCCTAAGACTATTGCACAGTACTGTATGTATATATAGTTACATTCTGATCTGATAGCAGTTTTCTTCATGGTTCAGCCTATAGTCAGAATAGTAATCTAATCTTAATTCAGCAATAAAGCACAGCTATCTTTGATGCCGTTGCAGTGATTGAAGGAAACTCCTGCAGAACAAAAGGGGGTTGTTTTCAATCAAGTCCAGATGGGTTGAACGCTGGAATGACAGAAAAAGCTTCTTTTTTTTCTTGAGGAAAGAGAAAGCTATCCCGTTACGTCCTATTTGGATTTAGACATTCTGTTTGGATGGACCACACACAAACCTAAACAGCAAGCAACATGAATTAAAACACTGAAAGCAAAAAAAAAGAAAAGTGTAGGAGGGGAATCTGCTGTTCTTGGCCTTTGTTTTGTGTCATTCTGTTCTGTCAGTAGTTGTAGTTTTTATGTGGTCAGAACAACATGTTCTCAATCCTAACGTGTCACATTTTGACTCGGTCAGGATCCATTGGTGTTACTTTTTTGGACACTGGGTGCCCCTTTGGTGTCACTTTTCAACAAAGTCCACTGATGATTTTAATGAGAATCCTTAGGGGTCAATACATTGATGTATAATACTGTTATTATATTCATACTATCACACTGTTTAGACATTTTTGAGCACCCAATCACAACCATTTCTGAATAGGAAACACAAATTTGTCAATATAAAGCAAAACTTGTTTAAAAAAGGACGAGACCTTAAAGGAAAGATGGATTTGAATGCAAAAATATGTACATTTGCAGTCTGAAAAAAGTGTTTCTGCAAGTTTAACTGTGAAACGTCATTGGCACTTGTGTTCAGCTCTGCACAAGAAGTTTGATCTGGTTTCTGGTGAAGGTTTTTTCCTTCACTTTTGTCAATTTGGTGAAGTTTTGTTCCTCGCCACTGGCGTGCTTGGTTTGGGACTTGTGGAGCTGCGAATTAAAGGATTTGCTCTTTAGTTGTTTGGACTTTCAGCAGTAAAATATAACCACACTGAACTGAACCACACTCTGAAAACTGGACTGAAAGTTTCAATTCACTAGAACTTCTATGTTAAGCTGCTTTGACACGATCTACATTGTAAAAGCACTATAGAAATTAAGATTAATTGAGTTTAATATTTTTGAGCAGCCGTGTCATGAAAAAGCCAATTAGGACTTTTTATCTCACAATCTCAAATTAGGCTCATGATTAGAACTTCTTCTCAGAATGTTTACTGTACACTGTTACCAATTTCCTGTAAAGTCTACAGTAACTTTCAAGCAGCAGTTCACCAGTAACTAACTGTAAATCAATTACAACAAAACAATTATATTTACATTAGCACCACCATTTATCTTGCTGTATGTATTTTCAGTATTGTATATATTTACTGTAAAATATACAGTAATTTTCACAATGCAGCTTTAAAATACAGTACCATACTGCATAACTGTCCTACAGTAAAATACAGGTTATATTACAGTTAAATACTGTGTAATTTGCAAAAATCGTTAACTGTGTACATATTGCAGTTGTAAATTTGTGAGTTCTGAATTTTTTTTTTCTTCGGACTTGTGAGTATTTGTAATTCTGAGGTTTTTAACTCGCAATTATAATATTTTTTTTCATTGAATAGCTACTTTATATACTGTATGTATCTTGTAGTTTTAAAGTCCAACACTAAAGCTGTGTCCGAAATCGCCTACTACTCCGTAGGTACTGCATTTGAAAAGTACGTTCTATACAGTATGAATGTCAGTAGTATATATGGAACTCTGACGCAATACATCCCACATTTTGTCTTCTGGATTGTACGAGTTGCAAGTTAAAAGTCACAATCTTTCTTTTCTTTCTTTCTTTCTTTCTTTCTTTCTTTCTTTCTTTCTTTCTTTCTTTCTTTCTTTAAATACTGTTTTGTAAACAGATTTTCATAGAACGAAAGTATTTCCACTTTGGAATAAAAAAACAAAACACTTTACATAAAAATAGTATATGGATTCAGAAGAGAACATTCTGTACAACAAGTTTTTCTAATATAATACTAATGTTTTCTTGTCAGTTTTGCAATAAATACTGTCTTTTACATGTCTGTTTTTCATTTGCTGGCCATTGATGCGATCCAAGACCTGTGAAGAAATTATGCTAAGGTATCCATAATCCTGGACCAGACCGTATCCTAATCTAATGCTGTGGTGGTCATGGAGGAATAGAGTGCATGAGACTGATTCCTGAAAGACCACAGTGACAAACGAGTCCCTGCATTGATCCTGTGGGTCAGCCTGATCTCCTGCCGGTGACCTAATCACACCTGCAGTTCTCCACAATAGATGTCCAGCAGAGCCTGGTTTCTCTCAAGTTTTTTTTCCCTTCACTTCGTCAATTGATGAAGTTTTTTTCCCTCGCCACTGGCTTGCTTGCTTTGGGACTTGTGGTGCTGTGCATCGATGGATTTACTCTACAGTGTTTGAACTTTCAGCAGTGAAATCTAAACCACACTGAACTGAACTAAACTGAACTTCAACTCTGAAAACTGGACTTTACTAGAACTTCTATCTTAAGCTGCTTTGACACGATCTACATTGTAAAAGCACTATATAAATAAACATTAATTGAATTGAATTGAAGGCATGTAGTTAAGTACTAAATGTGCTAAAAATAAATCTATAGAACTCTTAAGACTAAAATAATTTCTACAAATGCATGCAAACAGTTAAATGTGTCTGACAGCGGAAAATAATGGAGCTCGCCTGAAAAACGACGTTGAGTCAAGCATTCAGAAAGAGTATTTGACATCAACTGTCCGACTGGAAGTGCTTTCACCTTTCTTGTCTGTTCATCCTCCTCTTTTATTCTTTGTTTCCATGCCCTTTCTCCGTTTTCTCTTGGTCTTTGTAGTGGTTGCTGCTCAAAGGCCAGACATTCCTAAGAGACAAGAAGCCCAGACTTCCAGAGCAGCTCATGCATTGATGCAAACTGTGGGCAGACGCTGAGCTAAAATTAGTGGAGATTTATGGGATCTGTGTTTGTGTATGTAGAGAAGGTGCCGACACAGAAGATTTTTCACAGATTCTTGCACAAACCCACAAACATAAACACACACACACCTACTTAGTCACAGACGAGAGACATTAGGACATAAATAATGAGTTTCACACCATATATCGAGGCGAGTGCCCGGTAAAACAGTCAAACACACACATACACGGACATTTAAACTTTGCTCTGACAGTTTCTTGATTGTTTTTCCTGCCTTATGAAGAGACAGTCTCGCCTTACCCATGCTTTTACACACAGGATTGTGCTTGCTTTTCCATCCGAAAGTCCTCCATAAACATTTTAGCTGCGCCTTTTTGTCTTCTTTCAAGTTAGTTTATTTTTACTGTAGTTCCTTGTACAATGCATATTTTTTCTGCACAGAATAATATATATTGATATTTTTTTATGAATAAACGTTAGAATTTTACTATTAGGGACATTCTTCTAGAAACATGCATTTTCATTTATAAAAAATGTGACAAGGCCTGACCTTTAAGCTTGTCCTTCTCAAAAAAGCATACTAAAACAAGCATAAAATCATACAATTCAATGATAAAATGCATCCTTGATCACTGTCAGCTTCTCCTCCATCAAATGATGTCACCTAATGTCACAAATGTGACTTCCTCTGAGTCTTAGAAAATGTAATGCAAATGTGACAGGACTGACAGAAACATGGGGACAATTGTAAAATAGTGTTTAATTGTAGAATATATTTCTCATTTCAAGTTTTTTATCAATTGATGTGAATAATAACAACTTAAACTTGCTATTTCTAAAGTATTTGTTTATTGTAAATAACAGTTTTTAGCATAACAAAACTATTAAAGCTGTAGGTTTAATTTGGCTGAGGACAAGGACAGTGACAGAGTTTGTAAATTTGTAAACTGTTTTTAATAAAGAAAAACCATCTGAGAACAAAATGAATGGCATGCCCCTTTTGCAGAACAGCTCACAGAAATCAACCATCAGTCCGTTTTAGATTTTTTTGGGGGGATTAAATACTTTTTATTCTCTCTATTTATGTTTTATTTCAAGGACAGATAATGTATGATTCTGGTACATTTCATCAGAGTGTAATATGTTTATATTTTTATTTTAATGTAGAAGGGTCAAAGACAAAAGGCGGTATTCAGTTGTCAAAACATTCAAAGTGTTAAAATTAAAATGTCTCCTGTTTATTTTCTTCAGAATATTTTCACCCATCATTCAGTGTAACAATAGTTTATTTATTTAGCTAAATAAATGCAAGTTTATTGCACTCCTCGCTAAATAATAATAATAATAATAATAATAATAATTCAGCAAGGAATGCAATAAACTTGCATTTATTTAGCTTATTAAATAAACAGACAAACATATCACATGTTTTTTAATGGTCATGTGACATTTATAATGCTGAATATTCAGTTTTGTCACCACTAGAATGAATTAAATTTTAATTTAAATATATTTTAAATTAAAACACTTGTATTTTATGTTGAAATATTTCACAGTATTGTTTTACTTTTGATTACTTTTGATTGCAAAAAATACAGCGCTGGTGAGCAAAATTTCAATCTAAATGAACCCACACTTTTTTTAAAATATTTATATAAAAACCCAGTATATTTTATGTGACCATGTTTTATTTAGAATATTGGCTTCTGTAATGCATCTGAAAAGTTTCCTTTAGCTGTTTATAGGCTAAAAATATTTTACATGCGTGAACATGTGGGACTCGGCTGTTTTGGAAATAGTAAAATCATTACTTTGCAAAATATGTGCTTAAATTGCAGTGCGATAATGCGGGCTCAGGAACAAACATCAACAACAACAACAAGAAATGTATGTGGCCTAGCTAAAAAAAAAAGGTCAGCACAATTTACTGTAAGCTGTTGCCCACACACCCATTAAGACCAGCACCTGTTCCTGGATCAGGGAGAAAATATATTGAATTTTTAATAAATGTGTTTAAACATTTATATATTTATTTGTAGCACTGTTCCTGGAACAGCTGGTTTGTTAAGTAAGAGGCTTTAAACTTTTATGAGTGCTTTTGTGTTCTGTGTTTAATGGAATGAGTGGAGATACGCAGACGTGGTATTTAGATGGAGACATTTATTAAAAGAATCTACAGTGTTTTGCACTGAGCACAAACAACACTTTATATGCTGACCAAATGTGCTCATAACAAACCCTTCAGACAAGCTTCTTTTCCATCAATATCTATTTAAAAACTCTTACGCAATACTGCTAATTACTGTAACTGAGAATAACATTATCAGGACAATCTTATGTCAATGAAGGCACAAATCAAAACAATCATAAGTCAAAGTAAAAAAAAAAATTACAGAATAACAAACAGCCGTGAAAATGTACAGACATTATATAATACACAATTTATTAAATAACACAATTTAAATATGTAGTATATCCAGTCAAGTTTTCTCAATGGTCTATAACAGATATCCTATAGAATAAACACATTCCTTTTCCAGTTCATTTTATACATGTATACGTTTAAATGGTATGTACTTCATATGAAACTTTCTAATTGATGCTGAAATGCCTTTTATCCTAATATATTGTAAATATTAAGCACATACTTTAAAGTTCAAAGCTAGACTAAAGTAATTCAGGCTTAGCCAACAGGAAAAATGCCTTATGCAAACAAGGTTTTGAGCAAACAAAATATAATGAAAAAAAATGGCATAGTATCTATCTTCGATTTATCTTGTTATTGTGTGTGTTGAACAACAAAACAACTGCACATGCACAATATATACACATCCTCAAGATTTTACAGGTCTATAAGTAACCTTTTGATTCACCTTCTCATTCTTAATCTTTGTTTGCATGATCTACTGACTTCAGAATGTGTCTTTTAACACCCCGTCTCGTGAAAAGATTTGTTTGGCATCTCTTTCCTGTTTTAAACGACATGTGTTGTTGAAAAGCGGTTCATTTCTGGACCAGAACTTACACCATGGGTCAAAGCTTGTCCTTCCACACTTTCATGCCTCAGGGAGCTCATATAATTGCTCAGTTGTACTAGCATTGTGAGTGTGTGTGTGCATGTGCATGCTTGAAAGAGAATGACAATGTACGGTATCATAACACTGATACAACCTTTGCCTTTTGACCTTTGTGTTTCACTAGTTGCTGTCTGGCTGATCTCCGAGATATGGCGATGTTTGCTTGACCCTGTCTCTGCCAAATAGGCTAAAGATAAGCTTCGGGATAATGATATCCTCTCTGTGTTTCTGGTACCCTTTGTAATGTCTCGTTACTTCCCTTGCAAAAAAAAGGTTACTTAGTACCATGGTACAGTGATGGAATTAGATGTGGTACTATGATTTAGTACTGAAATCACGAGGTAGGGCTATTATAACTCTCATTTGCATTTTTTATTTGACTTATGTGGGTTTTAGTTGGAATTTCTTAGATTATTTTTGTATTTCTTTTAAACGTATGTAAGGCTGCCAAAGTTAACTGGTATTATAAAAAACTGAATTTTTCAAGAATGCCTTGGTACCACCATAGTATATGTTCAGAAATCCATGGTGGTACCATAGTACCATTTGGTACTTTTGTTGTTGGTCAGAAAGTGTATTAAAATGTTCCTTTTTTCATGTTTTTTCAAGGATAAATCCTTCCAAATCCTTAAAAAACAATGCTTTCTTAATTGTTAGCATTATTTACCATACTAATGTGCATGTACTTTGCTGAAATTGCTGGTATTATACAATGATAATGTATTGTACAGAGCTTTATCTAACACTTTTCGGATAGGATGACCTGTATCGATTGAAAGCACTCCCAAAAACAATGAAATGGCTTTGTCGTATTCAATTGGCCGAAATGCAAACGACTGAAAACTTAATTAACACGGCCTCAGCTGTCATGTACATTGTATGCTGCATCTCAGAAAACAGCTGCTTTAAAGTGCTTCCGTTGTTCCCCCTCGACTGTCGAGTTCAAAACGAGAATACCATGAGAAATGCTCATCAACGTGGGTTGGTGAATGGAGATTTGATGCTTCTCGACCTGTAAACATGTACCCTGCAGCAATGTGATGAGAAGGACAAGCTGGCAATCATTCGCTCTTGCACTCTCTTCGTACGTCCAAGTCTAGCTCAGCTGGCTGCTGAT
The DNA here is from genome assembly GCA_903798205.1 of Danio tinwini. Taxonomy (NCBI): domain Eukaryota; kingdom Metazoa; phylum Chordata; class Actinopteri; order Cypriniformes; family Danionidae; genus Danio; species Danio tinwini. Next base: position 6,969,442 of record CAIGQZ010000320.1, on the reverse strand, counting down.
GTCCAGGGCTTTCTGGTACACCTGGGTAACATCATCCATATCACCCAGCAAGGAGAAGCTGCCATTGTCTCCAGGAGAACCAGGAGGGCTACGGTTGCCTCTTCCACCGTGCAGGGGTGCAACAGTCTGTAGACCCCTGAACCCAGCCATCTGCAGCAAGTCTTCAGCAGACAGTGAGCCTCGAATGTTGGGTTTTGGAGAGGTGGGTGGCCAGTCCAAGCCAATGCAAGAGAGACCCGTTTCCTCATAAACAATACTAGAAGGTCTGCTCTGGCTTCGCGAGAGAGTTGCATCTGCTTGGATGTCCCCATGGACTCCGTGGGAATATTTCCCATTTCGCTTCAGTATACCCTTCCTCCCAACAGACCGTTTGGTTGGTGAGCTGTTCGGAGGTTGCACAGTAGAACCCCCTAACAGTTCCGAGGACTCGCTGCGTTCTGGCGAGGAGTAATACCCGGACTCTCGCTGCTGATTGTTTTTCAGAATGCCTTTCTTGGGTAACATGGACACCATTTTTGCTGGTGAGCCTCCCAGGGTGTCCTCTCTCTCCGGACTGGACCCTGACTCGACATCTTGGTAGCAAATTGTCCGTCTGAGCTCAACTTCGCACAGACTCTGAGAGCGCTGGTCTCCGCTGGTCGCTCGAGTCTTCAGGATGCTCTTTGGTCTTTTGAGGCCTGGCTTCTCCTCTGCGACACCCCACATGCCAGCATCATTCTCCTTCATGGACTTTCTCAAACGGCGGGCTGGAGTCAAGGTTGTGTTATTGACATTCCCAGGCTCTGGCCGTTGAACTTTGCCAGGACGAACGTCAGTGCGATTCTGCCAGTCAATGAAGCGGGCCAGCATTGGCGAGCTGTTTTCCCTTTGCGTTTGGCAGTCGCACACACTGGTCTTCCAGCCCCAGTTCACCCACCAGTGATTTGCAATGTCCTCAACTGTAGCTCTCCGATCTGGATTAACCATTAACATCCAGCGGATCAAGCCACGAGCATCTGAATAAGATGGAGAGATTTAAACAACGTTAGTACATCTTAGGGTAAGATAACCTGGGTATTTCTATTAGTAAGACCAATGCAATCTCATTGCAATTTTATACATTTTTTACTTAGTGGCTAATTCAGGTAAATAACGTTCTTTCCTTGCATTTAAAAAACGTTTTGAAAACGATCTGCATTTATTTCCACATCCATGAAAATGGTCTGAAACGCTCTATGCCAGACCAGTATTTGGCACAGTCGTCACCTTGTTCGTAAACAGTGCCTTTAAGGAAGTGATGACGTGTTGTTGGTGGTTCGGCTCTAGGGACTTTGCCATGTGTTTATGGTGCATCTCTACTGTTGTTTGCAATGTAAAGTAAATCCATACATTGCTGATGAAGCGTTAGCATGAACATGAATTTGTTGCTTTAAAAGACTCTCATTTTAGAGTGTTTACATTGCAGCATTTTCAAAAACTTTCACATTGTAACCAATTTTTTGTCCCCAAAACAGTATTGTCATTTAAACTAACAGGCAAGCACATAAAAAGTTTACAGTTCCCTGTAACCTGTTCATGCCCCCAGTGACTTTGTTTTTAACAGTGTGTTTGGGATAGGTCTACTTTTAAGTATGCATACAGTTTTGTGCGAATGAAATTATACATATTTGTACAAATTAGCCACTAACTCACCAATACGTAGTTACATTTTTCCCATGAGGACTGGGAAGACCCACATACCTGACGACTGCGGGGGTTCTCTGTACTCTCCATTACTGATCTGTCGAATGAGTCTTTGGTGGTCTCCTCCATCAAAGGGCATTGTTCCGTACACAAGTGTGTAGAGTAATACACCCAGCGCCCAGCTGTCAACCTATCAAAACAACACCACTCTTGTTAATATGTAGGTCCAGTGGGAGATACCATTTTGGAAAATTGTTTATAGAACATTTGAAATGTAATGTTCAATTACGCAAAGAATCAACAGTGCTAGCATTTATTCATTTCAGAGGTGTATTCAGATACTTATTTAAAGATTTTATGGACTCAGGAGTTTGCGTGGAGTTCATTCCACCATATTGGAACAGAGAGTTAAGGTTTTGAAAATTGACTGAAGCTTGGTACTAGTTCGTCATGTGTCTATATTCACCCTCCTCTTTAAGCAATATATTAAAAGGTTATGTTATTTTATTTTCCTGTAAAGGCCATAAAGCTAACTCCACCTATATTTATGAACATTTAATCAAGCTGTCATTGTACACCTAAAATGTATGAGAACAATAGGCAATCTCACATATATCTGCACAGTAACTGCCATCATAATTCCTGCTTGTTATTTAATCATTCCTCGTGCATGGCCTTGTCTGATCCCTGCTGCACCTCTGCTGATTAGCCAGTGGTGCTGGCCAGGAATGAGGAGGTATCGAGGGAAACAATGGCTGATTACAGCGCAGGAAGTGTCCACTCCCCTAACTCTAGACCTGTCTGACCCTGAGTAGATTTGAGAAGCTCTGTGATTGTTGGCTCCATTCCACTGATCTCTGACCAGCGAGAACAAGAATGCTGCCTTTCTCATGGTTTAAGACGGGGGGTCTGTTATGTAAGGAAGATTGAGGGACCAGTGGGATCATTATGTGTACGATTGAATATCAAGAGGCTTGAATGTGTCATCAACACTAAAACGGATGGGAATTTTGAAATATTCCTGTGTTCCAGACAGACTTTAAAAATTAGGAATCGTGAGGGGTGTATAAGAATGGTTGAAATCCTGAAAATAGCATTGAGATTAGTCCTCATTCTTTTTGGCAGGGTCTTTGTTTCTCATTGGATTATGGAGGATGTTTGGTATGCTGACTGACTTGGCCCGTGAAATGATTACTGCGTTGGGAGTGACTGAGTTTGGATGTGGAATGAGGGTTAGGGGTGGTCTCACCTCCCTTGGATATGAGTTAAAACACTTTCTCTTTCTCTTTGTAATCTGTGTTTTGCTTTCTGTTATCTTTTGAGACAGCAAATATGTGATTGTGTTACCTAGCCCACATTTTTCTGAAGCGAAAAATAAAGGCTTCTTAAATGGCACAGGAAGATTGCATAACTGGGAATTTTAGTTCATGATGTACCTCCGGGCCTCTATATGGTCGTCCGTTCACAATCTCAGGGGAAGCGTACAGCGGACTGCCACAAAACGTTTGAAGAAGCTTGTCTTTGTGGTAGAGGTTGGACAGACCAAAATCTGCAATCTATAAGATAAAATCAAGTGAGTAATAAAGGTAACACCCTAAAGTTTACATTTGCAAATTTTTTTTTTCTTGTATCATGTCATATAACTGAAAACGAGAAATATTTCCCTGACAAATATCTAAAGTAAAGGAAATTATGTAATGTTTTACAGCCAATTTCTATTTTATTTACAAAAAATTGTTTCATTTCATTCAAATATAATACAGTAAACTAGATTAAACTAACAATTGTAAAAAGTAATTATTTTAATAAATTAACATATTACAACGTAATACACAATATTAATATACTGTAACAAATGTAATAATCATTATTAATCATAAATTAATAAGTGCAGTAATTAATAAAACAAATATAAGATTTAAGTGTATCAAAATATCACTGAAAGAAAATCGTAACATACCTTAATGTTACCGTTGTCATCCAAGAGTATGTTTTCTAGCTTGAGATCTCTGTGTACTACTCCTTTCTGTAAGACATTATAAAAATAGTTAATTGATAAACCAGCCATTAAAAAAACATCACTTTTCATGCTCTTACTGAAATTAGCATTATTACGACCATTCTTGACAACTAATTTTGCCATATCTGACATCCTATAACAGGTGTAAAACCGCTTCATCTGCTTAATATGTTAGTTTAGGAAAAGTACAAGTGACATTTCCTTTCATCCGGTGTAAAAACCCAACTGTCAAATGGACTGATCTGTGCTTCTCCTCCCCCATTTCCATAACGACCTCTGACTCTGCCTGATCAGAAGGGCTGGGTTGGAATCCCCCAACAGAGTTGATGACATCATCACCCCAGCTGTATAGAAACAAAGGCCAGGCCCAGCCTAAAATCCCACAGGACGTTCTATTTTCCAGCTGACACGGCCCTAGGTCCTGGCTGACCCTTTGTACTGATCTAGGAATGGCATCTCCTTCTTTAATCCTACCTTTTAAATCTTCATAAAACTAGAAAAATATGCTCTAAAAATGTGAAATAAAACAGAAAACAATAAAGAAATTATGGGCTGGATCATTGTGAAAGTTCAGTCAGAACAATCATGCTTGGAAAGTGGGAAAAGGAGAGCTGAAGAGAGATTTGGCACCAGGACAGGAGAACACAGCTGCTCTTTGGCTCCAAAACCTTTCGTATCGAGACATTCTTGGAAGTTTAGTTTATCCCTATCATATCAAGTCCTCCTTCATACAGTAAATCATATTATTTACTTCTAGAGAGCACATGCGAATCATGTTGGTTTCACATGAACACTGCACAGATGTTTAGTTTGAGAGGCTTAGTTTAAGGTACAGTACGAGACACTGTACTATATAGTTTGAATGCTGTAAGCAAAGCAATTAACAGGACAATTAGCATGACATGCAATCTTCACCATACAGTATGTTTGCAATATCCCTATTGAAGCTAGTTTAAAGTCTTAGCTAGTTGAAGCTGGTCTCCCATCAGCCCTCTACTGATCTAGCTAGGGTGGCCAAGCTGGACAGTCATAAAATTTATCTAAAAAATCTCAATCAATCAATAAAAAACCCCAAAGGCTAGCTTAAATAGATTGGGGGACAAACCAGCATATGTTGTATTGACCTTCATGCCATTCCAAAACTATGTGACTGTCTCTTAACAGAACACCAAATAATAATATTTCAACTGTCTATACCAGGAATGTCCAAATTGGGTCCTGGATGGAACCTGCCTTGTTGAGTTTTCTCTCCAACTTGCCTCACCTGTCTGGAAGTTTGTAGTAGATCTTAATTAGCTGGTTCAGTTGTGTATAATTAGGGTAGGAGCTAAAATATGCAAGACAGTGGCCCTCCAGAATAAGGAGTGGACACTCCTGGTCTGTACAATGAAAGTCAGTGGGGTCCTACATAACCCATTTTACTTTCACTCTAGAGTCAATAAACACTTTTTTCAAAGAATAATCTCTTACATTCCACAGTAGAAACACTTCATGGATATGATGTTGTTTGAGTCTGTCCTTACCTTGTGGCAGTAATGGACAGCAGAAACGATCTGTCTGAAGAAATGTCTCGTCTCCCTTTCGGTGAGCCTTCGGCGCTCACTGATATAATCGTACAGCTCACCCTTACTGGCGTATTCCATTACGATCACAATCTTATCCTTATTCTCAAAGACTGTAAAAAGAAGCAAATACAACAGCAGCTGATTAGATTACTCAACATCATTGCATTATAGGCACTTGCGTGTTAAAGGGACTGCGCCTGGAAATGAAAACAGCATATTTCCATTATGTCTGGCTCACTAGCTAAAGCTCTTCGTCAATGACTGTTAACAGTTTGGCTCGCGCTTTGGTTGGGTCATTGCCAACATGTAGGAGTCAAAATCGCCAGCGAGTCTGTCTTTAGTCAGGGTCATAGTGATTAGAAGCTGTCTTAGCAAGCGAGACCACAACTGTTAACAGGTGCTAAGTGCAGAGAGGAAGTGAGATTTGGTATACACGAGCTCAGATGGTGGCATAAACATTCCTGTTCTAAGAAAAGGTATGTGTTTTGCACAACACTATTCTTAGTAGCGGTGCTTAGATTAATAGCTATTATTTAAACCAATCAGAGGTGTTTATCTTGTAGATCTTGATGGATAAAACTATGCAAATCTTACTTTGCAAGGTGTTGCTCATTCATTTCCTCTTCCACCATCTGCTGAAACAGATTGCGGATCTCTATAGTGACCCTTTATTGTTTAGTTCCCAGCGGCTTGTTGTCACAGTGACGGTCAGTGGACCGAACAGTCAATGAAAAATCCCGCTGATCAGGTGCAGTTCCTTTAACTCTCTTGGTGTAACTTTCAACATTTGTATTTGTGTTTGAACACCTGTTGTATGTCTTGGGTCAAGACTAACCAAGCTTGATGGAATACCAGTTAAGTTCAAGCTCAAGGCACTGAACTCAGTCTCAGGCCAGCGCTGAGTAATTACCTCTCTCGGCTAATCCGTATTAGACACAAGAGACTGAGCGCACTACATTTTGGCACCGACTCTCAGACCAATCCAGGGTCAGTAATAATGACCCCTGGCTGAGAGCATGGCATGGGTCCACAGCCGTGGCGTCTCCCTCTGTCAACATGGAGATAAAGCAGCTTTGTCAAGTCTTTCTTTTGAGTATCCTGCTCAAGGCATGCTGCACTCTGGGCCTAATTTGATGTGTTTTTGATTTATGTTCAGAGAGGCACAGCTACATGCGTGGGACATTTCAAACATGCTGATTGAGGACTACAATGGCCTCAGCCCACCCGCCTCATCTCTATTAAAGAGTTTACACCCCCAACAATGATGTAAACTGGTCAACACCCTTGGGCTTGCAGGGTGCGGTTAGATTGTATAAATGAATGTGAGGGTAACTAATACAAAGATTATTGGAGGTTGAGGAAAAACCACAATCAGCAGCAAAGGGTGTGCCGTTTACACACACTGAGAATCAAAGTCAAGGGGTCTGAAGAATTTTCACCAGTAAACACAAGTGTGATCTCAAACTGTGCTCTGTTTTCTAAATAAATGACACTTGGGGGGGGCGGCACTCTCAAAAGCACTCTGATCGAATGACTACCTTTGAAAGTGTTCAAAAGTAGACAGCCTATTTAGATACTTGTATTTTGCATCGTCTCTTTGTGATTTGGTTAACAAAATTACATCCTGCAATTCCAAGATCTGCACCATTTTCTGAAATGTAGTCTGTTGTCTTTGTTTTAGATTTGAGGACACTAAGGACCATGCCAAATTGAAACACAAAGCAGAACATTAGACCCACTGAAACCATGAAATGATCTCTTGGAAAGAGTTAAATTGAACTAAATTTTTTAGGAGTAAATAAAGACTAAGCCTACCTTCATATATAGAGATGATATGTGGATGGCGGAGAGAAGACATGATCTCGATTTCTCTGCGGATATGCACCATGTCTTGTTCATCTTTTATCTTTTCCTTACGTATGGATTTTATCGCCACCTAAGGAACCGACACACATTATAAGAATCATTAAAACATTTTAAAGAGTAATACTTTTCGATTCCTAGTTTAGTAGACAATTTCACAGTTGATTGAGCAGTACTTATGAAGACAAGGGTCAAAGGTTAAAAAACATTGATTGATTATATTAGTGTTTCAGTGACATCCCGTTGTGGAGGTCAGAGATCATAGAAACAGAAGAGTCTACACCCTTTTATGGCTCAATGAGTTGTTCATGTCAGTCAGCTGACCCAAAAATCTGCCAGTCTGGTATTAGTTTAAGTATTTTTAAAAAGTTTTTATCAAAGATGACAGACTAGCTCTGCAGTCAGTGACTCTAACCTTGAGCAAAAATGGGTTTCCGTGAAGGTGAATGGCTTTTTTGGGTGAAGGCGCACCACAGGAGTTATTTTTAAATGTCCCACTTACAAGCTCCCTACCAGATTATATTAGAGAGTTGTGTCAATGCTCAAAAACCTGCTTTCAAAGAACCTGTTTTTTATTATCTAGAGGATTGATTGTCTGGTAAACGGTAGCCCACTGGTAGAAGCTGGTAAACTAATTATATTCACTTGATATCTTGAAATCTTGAATTCTTTGTGTTCGTTCTTAAAGATGCAGAGAAGATTTGTGTCTTGCTAAGTCTTAGTGGTCATGAGGAGGGATTAAAGTCGCAGGAAGTTTGCAGCATGTTCCTTCACTGACTCATTAAACACGCAGAAGAGGAAGTGGCGCTGACAGAGCTGACTTCCTGTCCACCCAGTGTTGTTCACGGCCCTGATATCTGCCAACCCAAGCCTTTTAGGGGCAAAATGGCCATGTCTGAACAGGGTGTCCAGACAGTGTATTGTTTTCTCGCATGATACATTGCAAGTTACAGCCTTATCAGTCACTTATGTAACTCTCGGAGTGCAGAGCTTGTGATAAATGTGTTGATCTCGCCACTTGGGTATGATCTGTCTGGTTTCAGTCTGCTGTTTGTCACTATAGGATGGTGAATGAGACTCTTAAGACTGTGAATGTGTACCTGCTGTCTGCCACTTTAGGACCTCGATGTTGTATCCTCTCATACTTATCCCTAATTACAGTGAAAGCATAAACTCATTAAAATTGCATTGCAGCAGACGGACATGCTGGTGATTCTTTAAGCTCGCTGAAGGAAGTGCACATGGTTAAGAGGTATTGTTACTCAGCCCGTGGTTACAGATCATTAAGCTAACCTGTGTTTGATGCCTATGCCAGCTGGCTGTAGGCTTTGCTCTTCTCTAACCCCTGGCTAAAACTAAAGGCTTCTCATTGTCTCAAAGACATAGACCAGCCCATTGTCTGAGTCTCACACAACAGCTGTGTTGTTTTACCTGTCGGCCATTTAAGGGGAAAAGCGAGCACCTTTACTCACTGAAGCACCCATGTGGAACAAAGTTTTGGAAAAATACGTCATAGAAAGTTGAACACAATGCACAAATAGAAAGGCTGTTACTGCATTTGTTGTTTCTTTCCAACTTCCTCTTCATTTTAGGTTTATTTCTCTGAAAACCTACACTCATCTACACTAAATTTTCCTTAAAAAAGGTTAGGTCATAGAAAGACAACTTAAACAAATAGAGTCTAGTCTATAATAAACATACTCACTGTTGAAACAGTACAGGCATTTGAAATATGCATGTTAAAATTCTTGCAGTCTGGAATGTTTCCGTATACAGTATATTACATTATCTGATATTATCACGATGCCATACAAAAATAGATTCCTGAAGTGACTATAACAATTTATTAAAAAAAAATAACTAAGATTCAAAACTTTTGCGGAGCCCTGAATACTCATCTGTTTCTTCTTTAAATATGCATTAAATCCATTTTTGGTCGCACTTTCTTTTTTTTTTTTAAATGGCGCCAATAACAAACCAATAACTAAGATTATTAACTCAAACTACTTATTAGCTGCTTAATATTAGTTAGTAAGGTAGTGGATAGGATTAGGGATGTAAACCAAAATCATACTTTATAAGTACTGATAAACAGTTAATATATTAGTAATAAGCAAGTCGTTAGTTGTGTGAATTGTTACGTAAACAATAATACCCCATTTTTACGCATATATTGTAAGACTAAATCTATATGTGTAACCCTGCTAGTCATACACCACCCAACCTGCTCTGAGCTAAGATCGAACCAGCGACTTTTCTCATGGGAGTCGGTTGCTCTACCATGGAGGTTAAAGACCATGGCCTCTAGCGTCTGTCGCTAGAGCACCTGTTTTGGTTCAGAGGAGTGAGGTTTACCCACTTTACTAGCTGGCCTCTGTTACACTCACCCCCATAAACCTCACTCCCATCCAGGTCACGTCACCAATATAACCCCACTGGTCCTACATCACCCAACCTGCTCTGAGCTCGGATCGAACCAGCTACTTTCCACATGGGAGTCGGTTGCTCTACCAAGGAGGTTAAAAACCATGGCCTCTAGCGTCTGTCGCAAGAGCACCTGTTTGGGTTCAGAGGAGTGAGGTTTACCTGCACAGCATTTTACTAGCTGGCCTCTGTTACATATGCCTGCCTGTTTATTATAAAATTGTATATGAAATCTGTTTGCATGAGCCGAGACTGTGATTATAAAGAAGCAAACAGTGGGTATAAATTAATTCACAGTGCAATGTTATGAATACTTCCCTTCACTACTAGCGTGAGTCATGCAATCTTAAGATTCAGCCACTGGTTCATTCTGACAGACTGTGACTCCAGCTCTGCTGAAAGTGTTTTTGAGTTTATGTATGCTTCATCATCTACCCCAGTCTATAATGTCTCTTTAAATCCCCAAACGCCCATTTAAACCAGAAAGTTCACATTAGCAAACAACAGAATCTCATTCACAAGTCCTCATACTTGTTGGAGGCCAAAGCTTTTAAATGCATATGCTGCTGGAACATTCTTTGCTGCTGCCAAAATCATCACCACACAAACACTTGAGTTTATCTGCGCCCTTTAGATTTAGAGTTGGCCATCAATAAAAAAAAACAACTGGCTGCATTGGTCTCCAAAGAACGCATGTAATGTGTCTGTCTAGTCAACCGTTGTTAATTCTGCGGAAATACTCATAAGTGGTTCCTTATTAGGTTACCAGGTCCCGGACGTGACTGTGTGCATCCTGTGCTCGAGCAGCTGTTGACATCAGGCCACGTTTTGATTTCTCGCCCCCAGATCTGACCCACTATATGTCCATTTCTGTCCTACTCAAGATGCAGATCTGTCTCTGGATTAATGCGCTGACCTAGTTCCAAAGCAGAAGTGGTTTATCCTACTTTTTCCCCCAATTATCTTCCTCTACAGATGTTATGCATTTCTTAGGGATGTTGGCGAGTTGAGCATGATCTGTAAAGGAGCTTAGCTTTACTTAGGTCTCGTGATTTTGACCTGCTCAACTCCTGGATGACCTAATTGAGCTGACCCCTGTTACTGAGGGCCGGAAGACAGCACTTGCCTTGTGAAATTGCGCATGTAATGATGGCCTTTAATGGCACATTTACTTTCACCAACATTTCAAAGGAATGTTTAATCAGGTCAACTGATAAAGAGAGAAACCTATCTCCCATACGAAAGGCAAATCACTAATTCTCTTTGAAAATTCTGTCATTCAATCATCCTCCTAAAGTTTTGGGAGAGCAAACTTTCAGTTATGGGATATAAAAATGTCTTTGCTCTGAAGTTCCTGAAAATGTTTTGAAGATAAATAACATTAAAGAGAGTAAATAATGACAAAGGTAATTTTGAAGTAAACTATTTTTAACCTCTTTCCTATCGCATATACAACAATAGAATTTCCACACTTAAAATTAAAAGTTCTTTATTGATGGTTTTATAAAAAAACAATAACATAAATGGAACCTATTTATCACCACAAAAGGCTCTTTACTGTGAATTTTTATTTATTTATTTATTTATTTATTTTATATTATGAAATTGATCATCAGACATTTAAGAAATGGTTATTTGAAGTAATTTTTACTTAAATGTTCTTAGGAGAACCAGAAAAGTTTCTTTCATGGCATCACTGTGGAAGTTCCTGGTTCTTGCTGGCACTTTTTATGATAGGAAAAAATATCACTTTCTCAACAAAATTCAATTACAGAAATATTAAATATTGTGAAGATTTCAAGAATGCTCCAAATGACATGCTTAGCATTTAATAGCCCCTGATGTACTCCTGATGTAATGTTTATTTATATTAAATAATTTTAGGAAAACATCTGCATCAACGTTGATACCAGAATTGTATTTGGTTTCTTTAACCAAGCACAAATTGTAAGTCTTTTTTAAATATAAGATGGTCAACTCACCACTCGTCCAGTGTGCCTCTCTATGGCTTTCTTCACTTTTCCATATGTTCCTCTCCCGAGGGTCTCGAGCAGCTCGTAGCGGTGCTTCAGGTTGTGTTTGTGGTGATGTTTCTTGACGCTGGACCCTCTGCGCACACTGAGAGAGGCTGGCATCTCTCCTCCCGGAAAGTCCACCGGTAGAAGATCACTTTCGTTCGCTCCGTTACTCCCCAACTGGGACGATTCAGTCTCCATGGTTTCAGGGATGCTCGGTAAATCGGCGGTGAGTTGCTAGATAAAGTCCCAAAAATCCCGAACTGAGCGTTCAGTCGTTATTTAAGCTATGGGGATGCGTCTTAAAGGAGAGCGATCCGTCAGTCGTTTACTCTGTGTCAGGATGCGCTCTTCTCGCCTCTGGCAGCTCAAATATGCGCGAGCGACTCCATGCTTCAGCCGTCCATCCCACCGCCGGCGCGTGTCCCTCCTCCCTCCGCTTCTCTTTCTCCAGAGTAAAGGCTACAAGAATCAAGAATGCAGCATGCATAAAGCCGGAGGCGGGGTTATAGAAGCAGGTCTCTCACTCTCTCTATCTTTCTCTCTCTAATGGTATAATGGCGTAATGGAGAATATGTAATTGTATTTTGTCAGTGCTTTCCGTTAGTCACTTTCTCTCAAATATTCTTCAGTTGAATGCGCTTTATTGAAATTATTAGTAGAATAAATGTGCATTTTTTTGGACTAAAGAATTTCCAGTAGCAGTAAAAGCGTAGTTATTAACATATTAACATTACATATGTTTTATGTAATTACATTTACATTTACAATTACATTTATTTTTTTTAAATGCATTAAATTAAATATTTGCTTGCTTGTTTGTTGGTTGGTTTGTTTTACTAAAATGTTTAAATACAAGAAAAAAAATATTTTAATGATAATAACAACAACAACAACAACAACGATAATAACAATAGTAATAATAATTACAAGATTTTAAAGGTACAATTCACCCCTAAAATTTATATTTTTTCATCATTTACTGACATTTTACTTGTTTCAAACCTTCATGAGTTTCTTTCTTCTTCTGTTAAACACAAAAGAAGACAAAAGGAAACCTGCAGCCAAGGACTTCCATAGTATTTGTTTTTCCTAAAACAATAAAAACAACAAAAGTTTTCAGTTTTCATCAAATTATCCTCTTTTGTGTTTAGTGGAATAAAGAAACTCATAAAGGTTTGGATCCACTTTGAGTAAATTTTTATTTTAGGGTAAACTATTTATTTATTGCACTATGGAATATTCCTGCTATATTTCTCTCTGTTTGAGTACATCTAAGTACAGCTTTCAGAGCTGATGTTCACTTGTTTAATGCATTGAGCAGGTGCCATAATGACTTTTTAAATAGGGAATGAAACTCTGATTAGCATTTCCTTGAAATCTACTAAACATAGCATCATTTCCTGGATGCCTTATTGTTGTTCCTCTGTAGTCCGCTGTTAGTCTCTGCTTGTGTTGTGATCCTAAACTTTGGTCATGCTCTCAGAATAGTAAGTAAACGTTAAACAGGAGAAATATATGGCTCAACAGCGCCCTCTAGCAAAAACACAATAATTGTACAATCATCCTAACCCAAGATCACTGGGATGTACTGCCATACTAAATCAGTATCCGTCTGTCTGTCTGTCTGTCTGTCTATTTCTTGTTCTGGAGAGGAATGCAATTTATACAAATAGGTTATTATATTTATTCTGTTAATTTATAATTATTCTGTAACATTAATATTCTAAAATTATTATACTGTATGATAATACCATATGCATCAAATGACTCGATCACTTATTGCGTTTTTCATCAATTATATTTAGAAAGAAACGGTAGTACGCATACAATATTCTGCATCAGTTGTTACAGTACCCACAAGTTTTTGCAGAATTGTCAATATGTATTGTGTCACTAGAGGGGGCTGTGGGGCAATGGAAATGTAAACCTAAAGTGGGGAATAAAATTAAAGAACAACTTATACAGCTTAATAATTTTTTGTGCTTTCTGATTTTTTGTAAGTAAAACAAGAAGAAAAAACTCAAATTAAGTATTACTCTTTCAGATTTCTTCCAGTTATTGGTGTTAATTTGGCACCTGATTGTAATTTCCTTTTTGTTTATTTATTTAGAAAAAGCCCATTTAACGGGCAGCCTAACTTTCCCATTTTTACTGACTTTTGCTAGATGGTAAGTCATTTTAAAGTGAGTAAAAGCCGACAGCAGGATGTCAAGATGAAGAGCAAAGGGACAGCCCTTTCAGCCATAGCAAAATAAGTAATTTTTTAATAACTAGATTATTCTTGATTATTACTATATTATTAATCTTTGCTGAATAACGTGATGTGTTCAATATAATGAAAGCAAGGTAAATTAATTGGTTACAAATAAAACTTCAAAACTTCACTGTCAAACTAAGAAAAGACCCAAAGTGTGTAAAGGAGTCACTAAAAGTGACGTGTCATGGTTTGCTGTGTTTAGCTTTTCATTTCATCACACAACCAGCAAGCAATTTTTACAAGGGACAATAATCCCTGTTTTATGACGAAAAAGATAAAGAAGTTCCTTGTAGCAGAAAATACTGAAATAACATAATGGAAAGCTTAAAGTCCCGATGAAAACCTGACAGAAAATCTCTCGAAAATGGCTGAGAAACACTAGCCAGTGAATTGTAGAAGAAACTGAAGAAGAGCTGAACAAAGACACAGTAGAGCAGAAAGTGACTATAAAGATTTGCAGAGAGAGACCAGTTCCTATGAGAGACCAGTGAAGCCTGTTAGAGGCGAGTCTTTTCCTATGAGCGACTAGTAATGTCCTTTGAGTGAATGAATGGTTTGGCTCTGGGAAATACAATCAAACAATCTGGATATGCATACTTTTGTTAGATATTGACTTGCAGGCTAGGATGCAAGTCATGTTTACTTACCAAAACCATTTTTTCTTCATTTTCTTTAACTTTTAAAAGTCATTTTTACTTAGTTACCTGTCTATAGGTTATATGAGATTTAATCAGATGCTTTTAGTCTGCTTAAATAAAAAAAATAAAAAAAACATTTTTTATGATGTGAGAATGAAATCTATTAGTTGTTGTTCATTATTATTATTATTATTATTATTATTATTATTGATGTTTTAAAAAATATAAGTTATGGCTGACGCTACATTACAGTGAAAAAAACTCTAGAAGAGCATAACAAGATCACAGTAGAGCAGAGAGAGTCTATTGATGCCTGTTAGAGACTAGTGATGTGAGAAATTAGTGCTCATAAACTTTTCTGTCATTTTAATTGGCACATATATTTTTTGAGAATCTGCTTAGTATAATAAAGTAAATGGCAGACCTGAAAAATATCCTCCAGTCCAAACTGTTGGTCTGCCTGATTGTTTAGAGCCTTTATCTGGCACAGAAGTGGATCGTTATCCTCTGGCTTTCTGAGCTATGCTTTGATGGACAGCTTCTAAAATCATATAAGATGGCTGATGCATAGCTTATGTTGAGCCACCAGTCCATCTGAGAGCTAAGCATTCTGGGGATGACAGTCAGATGGCTAGTCTTAGCACGCTGACCTTTCCTAGCGAGCTGAAAGGTCATTATTCGATAGTTAGAAGTCGCCAGGGTCATTAGCTCATACATCATCAGTCATATCCGCACAGGAAATGAATAATCGTACTTGCTGAGTATACTGTGACTGTCACTACTGTATTGCCAGTGGCATGACATGCACTGAAGATGGAGTGTGTATTACTGCAACATGCTTGATTGATTAGCCTTGATTAATGATTTGCCTCATACAATAAAACAACCTACTGTATATGTGCACACTTTTATTAGTTATTCTTATTATTCTCAAATCACATATTTATCAAAAATACCAAAACTATTTTTACTTTATCTGTCCATATAGATTGTATGAGATTTAATTAAATGCCATTCAGTTCAATGTAATATAAATTGAAATGACTTGTAATGTTAATCTGATTCAAAGCAATGTTAACAATGTGAGAATGCAATATTTAGAAATATTAGATTTTCTATTATAGTTTTTATTTTTGTTTCATTTATATTACAATATAGATGTTAATGTGTATAATAATAATAATAATAATAATAATAATAATTATAATAACAAAAGTATAAAACTAAGAGTTTTGGAAATCTGGAATATTTTTCTTTTTGCTTAAAATTTGCTTAAAATATTTTAATGAAAGTTTTACAGGCTTAACAATTCAGATATTTTAGTAGCTAATCAGTTGTCATTATATTTTCAAAAAAAAATTAAATATTTCAAAGGATTTGTGTCCTATACTGTACTGCACACAACGATAAATGTCTTAAATTGTACCAGCATCATTAGTCTGGTGACAGGAAGTGGCTTCACTCCTAAAAGGAAAGTGTTCTTTGCCCTTTGCCTGAGTCACTGACTTCCAGAGACAGACAAGACCTGAGCGATCTGTCATCCAGGAACGTATGAGCAATTCAAAACACTCACACACACACAAACCCTCCAGCTCTGGATTTCAGACAGACAGCAATATTCAGATTTGCTGATGTACATTTTTCTATTCTTAGGTTAAATATGGTGTAGTAATACCCGCATCACTCTTGCATCACTCTTACGTACATATACGTCAGCAAACTCGTGTCTCAGTTTAAATCATCCCTTGAAATGGTTTGCCATTTTATGTGTTTACACACATACATATTTCCCTGATTTCTGTTTAACGGAGAGAATATTTTTCAACACATTTCTTAACATAATAGTTTTAATAACTCATTTAATTTCTAATAACTGATTTCTTTTATCTTTGCCATGATGACAGTACATAATATTTTACTAGATAGTTTTCAAGATTCTAGTATTCAGCCGGCACTCAAAAAAAATATATTTTTTGCTTGTTAAAACTACTTATTTAAAATGAGCTAAATCAACAAAATTCTTGAGATTTCATTGGGACAACTTAATTTTTTAATGTTCAATCCACATACATTTTTTAAAAGTGTTAAGTTAACTTAATCGATTTGTGTTGGGACAACATGAATAATTATGTGGAATGCAGAATAATTCTGAATTTTCTACAGTGTAAAGTGTAGTTTAAAGACTTAATCAGGCAAGTTAGGGTAATTAGGCAAGTCATTATATAACGTTGGTTCGTTCTGTAGACCTGGGGTGCCCAAATGTTTTCTTATGAATGGCCAAAAAACAAACTTGATGAAGGGTGGTGGGCTGAAAGTAAATATACCAAACTATATTATTAAAGTTGCTATTAGGGATTTCCTAATTTATTTAATATTTAAAAATAACCAGAAAACATTGCTTTATATTAACTAATGCAGAGCATATTTAGAAAATTTATAATGAACTTATTACAGTAAAAACTCCCATTTATAACAGAATGGAGTTACATTAGTCAAGCTGCACCTGTTTCTTGCCTTGATTTGCTCGCCATAGTCTTCTGCATTCTCCTTTATCTATTGAATGTGTTTATATATTTAAAAAATCGGATTAATTTACAGCATTTAATTGAAACATTTATTTTCATTTTTTTGTAACTCAGAAATAAAACAAAAAAACTAATTAAGTTATGTTAAATTAGAATACCTAATATCTGTTTCTTGCACAGACTGACCCAAGAGCCATGGGGTCACCTATACCTTGGATGGCCTGAAGTTGAACAGCAAATACATATTTTTGGTTAAACTAGGTCTTTAATGTGTTCTCTATATCATTTCAAAGCTGTTTCCTCCTCGAAGATGACAGCGCTCCGGATTTTGTGAAACATTTCCTGGTAAAATGTTAAAGTTCAGGCCGAAGCACTGGCCTCAGGCTGAGACTGAACTCTATCTTAACTGAAGGCCTTTCTGTCCTGCTGTATGAAGAGAAACTTGTCATTACATGCAGAGGGCAAGATGAAGACACACACAACTCCTATCTGGAATATCAAATTTCATTTTATTACATTATTATTATTATTATTATGCCGCTCAAAGCACATGACAGTTTGCCCAGCATTTATTAGAGAGTGATTATGCAGTATGACACTTTTTTCCAACTACAAATGGAAAACTTTTTATGCATTTTGGCTTATCGTTTACACAATAAATGCCTTTGAGGGCCTGTAAAATGCTTAATAGTGCACATTTGTGGAAATGATAATGTAATCGTTTCAACAAAAACATGATTTTCTGAAAACATTTGTGAAAATAGTGACGTCAATTGCATGCGTATTACGTGTTAAGTCTACGCGTGTGGCACATAGTGTTTTTGTACAAAGTGACATTGCCATCTACTGGCCTGGCATGCATAATACAGCATTTTGAGTCGTTTTCATGAATCCATGCGAATATATAGACAGTACAGTTATTATATATTAAGTTTAATATGAAATAGTTAATTAACTTATATAAAATGGTCTACGTGAAGTAAAATAGAAAATGTTTATATTTCAAATCATGAAAAATATTATAATATAAATGTAAATATTTTGTTTATTTAAAAATAATATTGTATTTAAATATTGATAGGTTTTTTCATAATTTACTCCAACCTATTTGAGTTGATGCTGAAAATAAAAGACGTTATTTTGAAAATTGTCATAATGTTAAAACCAGTAACCATTGACTTCTATAGTATTTGTTTTCCCTCTAAAACACATTTTTCTAAATGTCTTCTCTTGTATTCAACAGAAAAAAAGGAAAACAAATATATGGAACCACTTGAGATGAGTAGGTTTACTTTTGGGTGAACTTTAAATGAAATATGTAAATAACCCAAAACTTACTTTACCTTAGCAAGTTTCCATGACAAAACTTTTTGCTTTCATTTAGTCATTTACCTGATATTCAAAAATAACTCAAACTAATATCCATATTTTCACTGTCCAGTGTGTATTCATAAATGTTCTAACACCATGTCACAATTATGTAATAAATACAGTAAACATTGCATATTTGCTGAAGAATCTACAGTTTTATTGTCCTTTTCAAACTTATTGTCTGTTCATTCAGTGAAAATTAGCTTGGCAACTGAGAACATTTAAAACAAACACATCAAAATGTCTTGAACAAGAGTGTAACTCACAGAAATATAAATAGAAAGCACATGGTAATTAGAAAAATATGAATGAATAAGTATGAAGCGAATTTCCTCTTAGAGGCGAAACAGAATTTCTCCCTCTTCTGTTTTAATAATTACAGCAACGATTACTAGAACATGAAGCGATGCAAAAGTCAGGTTTATTTACTGGGATTTACTTGTGGACCAGAGTGTGTCCATTGTGCTGTCCTTCAGTGCAGGTGAAAGGCCCATGTTTTTTTTTTTTCATCCTCTAACAGTCATGTTCGGGTACAATCCTGCACTTGAGGATTTTGAGATAGTTCTGGACTTTGTTGGAGTCACGGCGAAAGCAGTAAAGAAGATCGTAGTCACTCATGGCTTCTCCGCTGTCAGAAATCGGAAGCATGGCTTCTGCTGCAGACAGACCTGTCACTGAGTTCCCAAGCATCCCCAGCACACGCATCTGACAGAGGACACAAACACTGAGTCAAGGAGCAACAGACAGGGTACAGAACATTCAGTCTGTACTGTCAATTTTTATTTTTCCCCAGGGATGTTTAAACCAAATGTAAACTATTTAATAGTGTGTGTGTGTGTGTGTGTGTGTGTGTGTGTGTGTGTGTGTGTGTATATACAAAGACAATAGAAGGGATCTTAAATAAAATTTCTGAATAATTTGATATATTTATCATGTTTTATTATAGAAAATCATTTTTATATATTGCTACAATAATGTTTTTGGATTCAGTATTGCTCGCATTATTAGATAGTTGTCATTAGAAAATAGATAAGTGGTTGAAGAAATTAAATGTTTTATTACTTTATAATTGGTGAAAAACAGGTTGTAAAAAGTATTTCAATTGATCATGCAAATGATTTGTAGTGTGAAACAGTTTTTCGATAAATATTTCAGTGAAATAAATTATATGGTAAAATATAAAATATTTTCCATACAATGTATAGAGTAACATCATTGCATTTATATACAGTTTTATCATTTATTTATCATTTATTTTACATTTTCACATTATGAAGGCTATGCTCTCTAGAGGTCACTTTATAATCTGTAGGAAGAAGAGACAACGTTGCAAAGTAAAAAAAATATTATGAATTTATTATTATAAATAGTTATTATTATTTATTATAATTTTATAACTGACAAGAAATTGCTTCCCCCTCATAATACACTAAACAAGTTGTAAACATTCTCATAAACACTATACAAATGATGGGTTTTTGTAACCCAAATTTGTGTAAAATATATACCAAATATGTCCATATTTGTTTAAAATTTGGGTCAAAATTACCCATCTAGTTTCAGAGTGTATATTTATCAACAATATTCAGTCCTGCAAAGGTGTGCGATGTGGGTGTAAAAAAAAAAGAGAAAAATATATTTGTTCAATTTTGAACAAAATTTTAACACCTATAACTTCAAAACTAATTTTACAAATATTTTTTCACACCTAGTTGTAAACAAACCCAGATCCAAATGACCCCAACATGTGATTTTGCTTACAAAGAAAGAAAGAAAACAAATCTTATTTCATTTTACAAAGTTACATCCAATTATATTACATGAATACAATATATATA
>CAIGQZ010000320.1:6923286-6939261 GCA_903798205.1 Danio tinwini | reverse complement strand
GGATTTCTAGTTCCCCAGTACTTTTCCTAAATATATATATATATATATATATATATATACTGCCTTGAAATGTTTTTCTGCACTTTCTCAATCAACCCCAAGCTCTACTCTTTGTTACTGCTTCATAACATTAAATTTTAATTTGTGTCCATTAAACGTGTACAAAAACGCAGAATAACACTTAATTTCAGTGCTTATTTTCAGTATACTTTCGCAAAACATGCTGGGAACTAGAAATCCACTTCTCAGTTATTTTAATACATTAAATTTTGAATATGTAACTTATTTATATTAAGTATAATTAAAATTAATATTGAAAATGAAAATATAAATCAGATGCAGATGTCAAATGAAAAAGCAATTAGTTTAATTGAAATTGTGAGTAAAGCTGTTGTATCTGGGAACTGTTAAAAGTTGACTCGTTGGTTTACTTTTCAACAGGTTTACTCAATTTTTAAAGCAAAGTCAACTAATTGCTTTAAAAGCAACGGGTTTACAATTTTTTTTCCAAGTAAAGTCAACAAATCGTTTTTTGCAGTGTTCTTTGAATCAATATAAAGCATTTAATGCAATAAAAATATTTTTTGCTTTAAAAACAACAACCATTCTGGCCTCAAACATTAGTCTGATAAAAGCTCTTTGATGATGTTTAAGAACATTACAAATGAAAAGCCTTCATTACTGTGTGTTACATAATGTTTTTTTCCTGTGGGGAGAAATTAAAATGGCTTTGCTAAGGTGTATGGGGAAAACGGGGGTCAAAGAAGTGTATATTTAGGATCTTTTAGCTCCACGTGAGGTTAGTTGGAATTAATGACTAAGTCTATGTCCATACACAGGACAACGTGGAGAAAAAGAGACCAAACGGCCAGCGGGTAAACATGCGTTGGGTTTTGGGTTATGCAACATTATTTAACACAGGGCAACGTCTAATATTGTCTGATATCTGTCTCTCTCAGTGCTGCGTCTGCTTATGCTGACAACGAGTGTCTGAAGAATGAAAGATTGATGTGTTTTGACAAGATACAAAATATTCACCAGTCTTAAACATCCCAAATCATTCTGTAAGTATCAATCTTTTAACTTGTGATTATGTAAAATGACGTTTAAAAAGATGGTAATTTAAAACCCCTAAAACATAATTAAGAGAAAGAAAAGATCCACAAATTCTTGTTTTGTTCAGTCATTCAGTACCACAGGCATAAAATGCATATTCTGTTTTGTTCCGTTCCTTTCTGTTCTCATTTCATAGGATAAGTGAGTTTAAAATGGTTTTGAGAATAAACCTTTAGCTTACCTTAGTATTTGATTTGTTCTCTTGTGCCAGATTTTAAAACATTCATTTATTTTCCTTCAACTTATTTGTCAGGGGTCACCACAGCGGAATAAACTGCCAACTATTAGGGCGTATATTTCATGCAACAGATGCCCTTCCAGCCAAAATTAAAAACAAAATATTGCTTATAGCTTGCTAAATACATTAGTCTCAGCACCATGGACAGCAATTCTGTGTTATTTAGTAAAATATTTCATTTTATTCCACATCTTTAGGGACACGTGTTTTATAAAATAAACCTTTAGAACCATACAGTAAATTTAGTTTAGTTCAGTTTTTGTATATGTTTGATTCAGCACCATGGACAGCAATTCTGCATTATTTTGTAACATACTATAAATAATTTGATTGATTGATTGAGTTGAATTTTAACTGGCTTGTTATATAAAAATGGCCATGAAATTGCCACAGTACTTTAAGAACTTGGCAAAACACTTTCATAAACCACTGCAATGTGAATTGAAATGCTACAATACTTCTGGAAACCACTTTAACACACAAAAAGGCCAAGACTACTTCCAGAAAACCCTGCAGTGTGTATTAAAAGGTCAAAATACATTTAAAAACCACTGCAAGGTGGATGAAAACACCAAAATACTTCCATAAAACCACTGCAATGTGAAATAAAGTGCCACAAAATATTCAGTAACCACTGTAACATAAAAAATCCAAAATATTTGCAGAGACCACTACAATGTGAATGAAAATGCCAAAATACTTTCAGAACTTGAATTAAAATTGCAAAACATGTTCATAAATTACTGCAATGTTAATTAAAATGACACAATACTTCCAAAAAAACCCTCTGTAACATTAATAAAAATGCCAAAAATGCTTTCAGAAACCACTGCAATGTTTATAAAAAAATATCAAAATAAACTTAAAACATTTTTTAGCTAGCAAACGTCTGCTAAATATGTTACATCCAGCACCACGGACAGCAATTCTGCATTATTTTGTAAAATATTTTAAATAATTTGATACATTGATTGATTGAATTTAATTTAAGTACTACAGTATTTTAAGAGCTTAAATTAAAATGGCAAACACGTTCATAAACCACTGCAACGTGAATTAAAATGCCACAATACTTCTGGAAACCACTGTAACTGTAAAACGGCCAAATATACTTCCAGAAAACCTTGCAGTGAGTATTAAAAGGGCAAAATAGATTTACAATCCACTGCAAGATGGATGAAAACATACTTCCAAAAACCACTGCAATGTGAAATAAAGTGCCATAAAATATTTAGTAACCACTGTAACATAAATAAAAATCATTTTTGCAGAAACCACTACAATGTGAACGAAAATGTCAGAATACTTTCAGAGCTTTAATTAAAATACAAAACACATTCATAAACCACTGCAATGTTAATTCAAATGACACAATACTTCCAAAAAATGCTGTAACATAAATAAAAAATGCCAAAGATGCTTTCAGAAACCACTGCAATTCATAAAAATATCAAAAAGTAACATAGTGATACTAGCAGACACTAAAAAACATAAAAAATATATATTATTTTAATTTCACAGGACCTTTAAGGCAATCCAGTGATTGATAATTGATTGATTGGTTTCTGATATGAGCAGTTTTTTGTTGTTGTTAAACTCCTTTAAATACATAAGATTGCTACAACAAAATAAAGCACATTTTTCAACTTTTATATTAATGGGAAGAAGGAAGTTAAGTGGTTTCAGCACCATGGACAGCACATCAATAAAACGAAAATCAGAAGCTTTCTGTTGAAAACATAGGGAAGGCAAGTCTTGAAGACAATAATCATTGCTTGACATGAATGTACTGTAAATGACATTCAAATTATACATTAATATGTTCACCTGATGACCTAATGATAACAATCATGAACCATTTTAATACATACATGTACAAAATCAGTCAGTCATACTTTGCAAAAATAAAATAAAAATCTAAAGAAGAACTTGTGCCGTCAATCAGCAAAGAAAGAACAAATTAACTTTTCAAAAGTCATAATGAATCATACATGGAGTGGGTACATAGAGCGAAATTTCCACCCATAAACACACATGAAGATGAACAAGTGCACTCTGAAGTATACTGCTGACTCAGATTAGTCATAGTATATATACAGTAATAGGGTAAACATATTCTAGAGCCTTTTAAGTATGAAAGCAATAGAAAAACTATTTCAGAAATGATTGCTGAAATGGAAAAGTTTTTGGTTGAGATGTCCAGTTAATGACAATATCTTGAGTTTTGACCTCTTGAAAAAGCTGAAGGATGTGACTCATTTCCGACCTGCTTGACAGTGCTTAAAGGTTTCACGTGCATTTGAATTCATCAACATCCTTACCTTCAATTCATCATCTGCTTTTTATAGGCAGTAAGGCTGAATTAAAAAAATAGCTAAATTTAACATAAGCCATGAGGAATGATCATGTTTGATATCACTATGAGCTGTGCATGATGTAATTGTGTCATATCAAAACCTGTTCATGTTATGCAATATAAAGTCTAATTGCATGGACCTGAAAAGACTAATTTAGAGTTGCAATGTGCAATTAAAATATCAAAATGTTTTCATATACCTCAGCAATGTAAATCAAAATGCCAAATACGTTCAGAACTTGAATTTAAATGGCAAAATACTTTCATAAACGAATGCAATGTCAATTAAAATGCCACAATACTTTCGGTAAACACTGTAACACCAATAAAGGCCAAAAATGATTTCAGAAACCACTGCAGTGTTAATTAAAATGTCAAAATACATTTAAAAGCCACTACAAGGTAAATTAAAATGCCAAAATACTTCCATAAACCAGTGCAATGGGATAAAATATAAATAAAATATAATAAGATATATATAATATAATATAATAAAATATTTAGTAACCAAATTGCCATAATACTTTCAGAACTTGAATTGAAATAGAAAAACACTTTCATAAACCTCTGCATTTGTGAATTAAAATGGCACAAAACTTCTGAAAAACCATTGTAACATAAATAAAAAATCCAAAAATGCTTTCAGAAACCACTGCAATGCTAATTTAAATGTATAAATGTATCCAGAAAACATTTGCATTGTGTATTAAAATGGCAAAATACAATTACAAACCTCTGCAATGTGAATGACAATGTCGAAACACTTCCAGAAACCACTAGAATGTGAAATAAAATACCACAAAATATTCAGAAACCTCTGTAACATGAATAAAAATCCCAAACGTATTTGCAGAAACCACTGCAATGTGAATGGAAATGCCTGAATAGGTTCAGAACTTGAATTGAAATGGCAAACCACTGCAATGTGAATTACAATGGCACAAAAATCTGAAAAACCACTGTAAAATAAAACAAACTCCAAAAATGCTTTCAGAAACCACTGCAATGTTAAATTAAATCTATAAATATATCCAGAAAACAATTTTAGTGTGCATTATAATGGCAAAATACAATTACAAACCTATACAATGTGAAGGACATTGTTGAAACACTTCTAGAAACCACTGGAATGTAAAAATAAAATACCACAGAATATTCAGAAACGACAGTAACATGAATAAAAATCCCAAAAATATTTGCAGAAACCACTACAATGTGAATGGAAATGCCTGAATAGTTTCAGAAGTTTAATTAAAATGACAAACCGCTGCAATGTGAATTACAATGGCACAATACTTCTAAAAACCACTGTAACATAATAATAAAAAAAATGCTTTCAGAAACTACTCCAATGTTAATTTAAATGTAAAAATATATCCAGAAAACACTTGCAGTGTGTATAAAAAATACAATTGCAAACCTCTGCAATGTGAATGACATTGTCGAAACAATTCCAGAAACCACTGGAATGTGAAATAAAATACCACAAAATATTCAGAAATCACTGTAACATGAATAAAAATCCCAAAAATATTTGCAGAAACCACTGCAATGTGAATGGAAATGCCTGAATAGTTTCAGAACTTGAATTAAAATGGCAAAACATTTTCATAAACCACTGCAAGATGAAATAAAATACCAAACATACTTGCAAAAACCACTGCAATGTGAATGAAAATGCCAGAATACGTTCAGAACTTGAATTAAAATGGTAAAACATGTTCATAAACCATAAAATGCCATAAATGCTTTCAGAAACCACTGCAATGTTCATTAAAATATCAAAATATTTCCAAAAAACACTGAAGTGTGTGTTTAAAACCATCGCAATGTGAATGGAAATACCAGAATACCTTCAGAAACTATAGCGTGAATGAAAATGTTAACTTTCTATAAGGTTTTGCCCTTGCTGTAGTTTTTCTATATACTCTTGAATGGCCTCTGTTGGTTAGCAGACACGTGTGGCCTTTCTCTGACATTTTCAATCCAGTAACTTTCGCATGCATTCAGTTCAGATTTATTCGACAACTCTGCCTTTCAGAGGCTGCGGGTGAAATGGACCACATGCGCAGGACTGGCACACATTTTTGCCTGCATATGAAACCGCCAGACCGATCTTACATTAAACCAGATATTAAACGGAAGCAGCCTGCAGGGGAAGTCTGTGAGAAGTCTTGATATTAGTGAAGCAGTTAGTTAATGTGGCTTGACAGAGGTCTTCACGTTTGGCTGCGTGTTCATGTTAATGTTGTGGCAGGAATGAGATTCACCTCTGGCTCCTCACATGGATGATCACGATGCCGCACGCTGGGCTGATGTCAGCAAACATAGACAGAAAAAGGTGAAGATTGTAGTCATAATACATAGCTATAAGTTGTATAGCTGAGATGTGGATGAATTCTGGGTGAGTGATCATGGCTAAGGTTAAGCGAGTCATGTTTGGATTTGATTGCCTATTTATGCTTGTTTATTTCCTGTTTGTTTTGTGTTATCTGTCAAGCAACATAAAATATACAGACTAAATGCATTGGTGGTGCTTTTTAAGTTATATTTCATTCTAGTATTAGATTTAGATTAGTTGCAGCAGTAAAAGTTGCAAGCTGGCACTCTTTGTGTTTACACACGCTTACACACACACACACACCACCCATTTGAAATGTTATCACTCCATTCAATGTGGATGGATGATAACAGCCTTCTGAGCCTACCAGTAAGCACAAAAGGCCCTATTGGCCCATATCTATCAGCTGATAACCACTGATAGCGCCCATTTAATCAAGTGATAACACACATACTGTACACTGTAAAAAGTGAGTAAATCCATTGCAACTTAGAACTGTAAAGTTCTATAATTATGATCATGACTTTTTTTTTTTTTACTATTAGTTAATAGTTTATTTACTCAATTAATTTAATAACAGACATTAATTATAAGGGCATTTTAAAAGTGAAGTCTCACACACACAACATGCTTTATTTTATGCTTGTGTTTAATAAATCATGTATATAAATTAACTTGCTAAATCTATTTTTTTAAAGGATTAATTATGCATTTATATTGTATATACAGCATATTTTTTACATTAAATTAAACCCATGGGTATTAAATCATTAATATTTAGATTCAGTATGTAATATACATCAAGAGCAATCCTCCATCTCTAGCAAAAAAATGAATGTGTGTTTGTTTTTCCACTAGATGTCAGCATTGTATCTGTGCATCTTTATTCTGCCAGCATTGCTTCTTTTTACATTCACTTTACTGCATTAAGAAAACAAAACACAGTATTAGGACGATAATAATAATAATAGTTGTTCACTGTAATAAATGCTGGGTTCCACACAACTGATTTGTGTTAAACATATTCATTTTTTACTAATTTAAGTGGATTGAAAAAAAAAAACCTTAAGAATTACATTGTTTCATTTAAAATAAGTAGTTTTAATGTGCTGGTTTTTTTTGTATTGATATTGTTGTTATTATTATATTTGGTTTAAATGTTTTTATTATTTGAAATTTTAACAGACATTTACTTGTAAATACACATTAAACTTACATTTTAACAATTAGACATAAAAACTGTAATAATTAAACAAAAAATAAACATGCATTGCCCCAACCAACCACCCATCAGTGTTTTTTTGAACAACAAAACCTTGTCTATTAGGGTATACCGGATTTTTTCCAGAAGTAATGTACTCAATCCCTCTGTCAGCCATAATTTAAGAGTCGTTTGGCTGCATTTTCATGTTAATGTTGTGGCAGGAATGAGATTTATCTATAATAATAATAATATTTATAATAATAATAATAATAGTTGTTCACTGTAAAAATAAAATGCTGGGTTTCACACAATCTATTTGTATAAGTTTACTCATTTTTTTACAAATTTAAATGAATTAAATACAAAACAATTAAGTTTTTGCAACAAAAAAACCTTAAGAATTGTGTTGTTTCAGCTCATTTTAAATAAGTAGTTTTAACAAGCAGCAAAAATCATTTTTTAATGTTGTTGTTATTATTATTATTGTTGGTTTAAAAAAATTTATTATTAGAAATTTTAGCCAACATTCACTTGTAAATACACTTGTTCTTAAAATATAAACATAAAACTTACATTTTAACAATCAGACATTTAAAAATAAAAAAAAAACAGTCATGAAAATAATAATTAAACAAAAAATAAGCATGCATTCCCCCAACCAACAACCCACCAGTGC
This sequence comes from Danio tinwini, assembly GCA_903798205.1. Classification (NCBI taxonomy): domain Eukaryota; kingdom Metazoa; phylum Chordata; class Actinopteri; order Cypriniformes; family Danionidae; genus Danio; species Danio tinwini. Next base: position 6,931,330 of record CAIGQZ010000320.1, on the reverse strand, counting down.
TATCTAATGGTAAAAGTAGGTACTAAAGGCAAAATAAATATATTCATCACAAGTTTGTAGAAAGGATATAAAAGGCGACCAAATGTTTTTCAAATTACAAAACCTTGTCTGTTAGGGTATACCAGATTTTTTTCAAAACAAAAGGATAAGTTTTTTTGGCAGAGATCAACCCATATGAAACAAACTGTTGTTGTTGTACCTGTGTTAGTCTCAAAAATTCTTCGGAAACTTGAAATATAATTAATATAGGATCTGGTTCAATCAGAATGTCTAATGTGTCTGAAAAAACTTGAAATACTTTGTTTCAGAAACACTTTAATTTGGGACACATAGCATAGGAATGAATCTAAAAGCTGACATCTGTCACACAATGGCGACACTTTGCTATTATTATTTTTGTTATGAGATACATATCCCATAGTTAGTAGTAGTAGATGTTGTATTTTGTAGATTTTGTATTCAGAAAATGTTCTCATTTACTCACGTTGCTGCAATACAAAAATCCTAAGTAGTAGACCACATAGATGCAATAGTCTTTATATACCAGCCTGCATTCGTGAGTCACAGTGTGTGTTTGTTTGTTTGAGTGTCAGACTGCAGCTCCTCCACTGTGTGATGTGAGCTTGACTCTCCTCATCCTCTTGTTCATGTCAGAAGTGTTTTTTTCCTTTGCTCTTGAGTATTTTTCAGAGAGTCTCTCCTTCAGCACTGAGTGTTGTTTAAGTGAAGAGTCGACATGCGGATGAATAGATCTGCTGTCGTCTTTGAGTGTCTGCACGAGGGTTAACATGACTTTCTGCTGATTCATTATAAACACCGATGTGAAGGTGAACCTGAGATTTTGACTGTATTCTAGTCATTTTTTATCAGGTTTAGATGGTGTCTGTGTGCATATGTTCGTGCCAACCAGTATCCTATTAGAGAATAAATTAATTAAAAACCAGCCTAAACTGATCTTGACTGGTTTTAGATGGTTTAAGCAGATTTCAGCTAGTTTTATATGGTTTAAATCAGGGGTCTCAAACTCAAATTGGCGGGAGGGTCATATAAGTGACTGGCAATTCATAGGAGGGCCGTTTTAACATTCAAGCACAAGAAAAAAGTTGAAACCTAATGTAATTGATGCACTTAGACATTCTTCCCCAGAGTATAAGGCTTCTTCTTTTTGTTTCTTGTTGTACATATTGAAGGGGTAGTTTAAATTGCTACGAAAATACTACAATTTAATAATAGGCATGATAATAATTATGTCCCAATCAACTGTTGTTTAACCAAATGTTTAACAGGTAGCGTAAAACAGCAGAAAAGAGTTTGGGTAACATTGTTTACTTCACTGGCAATTGTTCTTCTCAATATCTTTCTTTTTTTTTTGTAAAACTATAACAAAGAGTGGGAAAGTATGATTATGTTCACATTTACTTCAACATGTTCAATTTAGCCAGCAGTAAAATTTTACTAATGCACATTATTTATACAAATCTTAATATGCATATGAAGAAAATCTATTAATGAGACCATTTGAATCGAATATTAGCTAAATGATCATATTTTCACTCCCAGCATAACGTGTAAGCCAAGAATATGTGTTTGTACAACAAAATATAGAAGGTATAAAACTGATTATAATCAAATAACTCTTTAGTATTAACAAAAATAGAGCTTTAGTAAAAATAGAGCACTTACGGACATATTTAAATGGTCAAATCAGCCCCAGAAATAATATGCATGACCGCACGCTGAGAGAAAGCAATGCGAATGTAGTACAGTACTTTAAATGTCCAGTAGGTGGGGGGTAAAAACCACAAGTGGCTAAAAACCATTTAAATATGGTCATGTCATTGGCCCATGAACATTTGCTGCTTGTTATCAAACTATTTCATAACTGTAATAAGAGGCAATTCAATCATAACTTAATGTTAAAACAACTATCATAACATTATTTATCCATATGTGACTCTTTGGATTCTCAGAAGCTATACAATTAAAATGTGAAACAGGAAATACATTGGGACCATTGTTTTTGTTTACATCCCTCAAAATGGTCTATGTGTGACTGCACAACAATGATAGTGATTCAAAAATATATGTTTTGTTGGGCCTAATCTCGTTATTTTTTTGACGGCAGTCGCCGGCTGGAGGGAGTAGGGGGTGGGGGCATAAATGGCCTGCGGGCCAGCAGTTTGAGACCCCTGGTTTAAATGAGATCAGATGTGCTCCAACATTAGCCACGTTCAAATCAAGACTTGACACATTTGTTTAGTTGTACCTTTAGTGAATGAGCACTGTGCTACGTCTGACAGTTTACACTACACTCTCAAAAATAAAGGTACATGAGCACTGGGGTGGTACCTTTTCAAAAGGTACACATTTGTACTTAAAGAGTCCATATTGGTACCTCAAAAGTATATATTAGTAGCAAAAAAAATTAAGAGGAACATTTGTGTACTTTTTAATTACTTGTATGTACCCTTGAGGTATTAATATGGACCTTTTAGGTACAAATTTGTACCTTTTGAAAAGGTACCACCCAAGTGACAGCTCGCGTACCTTTATTTCTGAGAGTGTGTTTTTTTTTTTTTTTTATTCCTTTAAAACCGGTTTTAACACATTTTAATCCGTTTCTAATCATTTTTGTTCTTTGTTATTTTTAATTCTTGTACTTGTTTCTTTTATTCTTGTTTATGTAAACCACTTTGAATTACCATTGTGTATGAAATAAACTTGCCTTGGCTTGCCTTGCCTTAAGCTGGCTATTTGGCAGCAAGGGCGAGTTGCAAACGAGTCAAAACCCACCCAATATTTGTGTAGCTTGTTAATTTTGACACATTTAATTATAATTTATGTAAAATAATACATTAATTAAAATGATACATTTAGAGTTGTTACAAAAAAATGTATAACTTCAATTTGTCTTGTTTTCAAGTATAAACTCTCTTAAATCTAGATACAATATGATTAATTAAAGAGGAAATGATCTGTTTTCATAAGTCCTTTTTGCTGTTTGTACTGGAAAACGAGGAAGAAAATACAGAATAGCAATGCCTTTTTTTCTCTAGTTTGTATGTGGTATATCATCTTCTCTGCAGTTTCCAGATTCACATCCCAGTCTCCAACTGCTGCTTTTATTAGAGGCCACCAATGCAGTCCTGCTGGCAGGCTGCTGTCTGAAACACTTGTTGTTCAGTAGTCAGAGGACAGTTTTCTCCCTGTGCTCTGCTTTATGAGCTGCCTTCTGTCTGACTGATGCCTTCAGCTGACACTGAGCAAACTGAAAGAAACTGCATCCAGCAGTTTCTCACACACCATTTCTGTTTTTACTGCATTAACTGTACATCAGAGCAACGCACTGCAGGTAAACTAGGTAAAATTATTAACAGTTTTCATCATACCTCCTCGGTTGAATGATTATATTAATAATTGCAGATATTTTTTGGTATTGAACATTTTTAAAAATGTTTAAGTTTATATATTTGGCTTTTTTTTATTTAATATCTACTAATTTGCGTATTTATAGCACCAAAAGATTTAAAAATTGGATGAAGTCAGCATCTAAATTCCTGTTTAATTTTGACATAATTACTAAAAGGTTTTTAAAAAGGGGGTAACAGACACACCATAATAAAAAAAATACACTGTTTATTACAAAAAAGTACTGTGTATATATGAATGTATCCCTTTGTAACAACCTCTAGAATACAGATATGAATAAAACTGTAAATTTTGATGTAAGACCTGTTGAAGTAGAGATTTGCGGCATATATCAGAAAAAAAAAGCCCAATAAAAGGGGATGTTTTGTATATTTTCTTTACATTAGACTGAAAGCAAAAGACTTTAAGAAAAGCCAAAAAAGCACAAAATCGCAAATTGACAATTGCATGAAAAACTACATTTCCTGTAGTATCTCTCCTTAATATCATGCATAGTAGTCTAATAAATAAGTTATGGTGGGATCGTGTAATCAGATTTATAGGTTTACCATGCAAATGATTCATTAATAATTCATGAGCCATTGCATGCACGCACAAACACGCTGTTTTATTTTCCTTGCATAGACATAATTTTATGCATGCATTTTTTTTAGAAAGCTAAATATTTTACCGCTTGCTGAATTCATGCTGTTTGGTTTGGTCGGTCCTGCAGTTTTGAATTGTGCCTCGTGTGACCTTCTTCTTTGACTCTTCTGCATATGCAAATGCACTGAGGATGCCTTGGCAACATGTCTTAGTTATTTACGTGCCATAATGTTGGATATCCAAGCAACAAAATCCTGTCCATATGCCATTAGTGGAAGAATATTTAATTAATTAATCTCTACTGATTTACATAAGTTACTTTAGGTCGTGCTAGAGAGGTGTTAAATCATCAATAAAATCATTATATATTGATTTGAAATGGTTTAAATAATTTTCTTTGAGGACTGTTTTAATTATAATATAATATAATATAATATAATATAATATAATATAATATAATATAATATAATATAATATAATATAATATAATATAATATAATATAAAATATCCAAAACACACACACATACACCTAATATGTGTGTGTTTTGGATATGTTATAAATATAGTTATGATTTATGGGTGTACAAATAGGTTTATGCCCACACAAAAAATGATTCATTGGATTTATTAAATGTATTATTTAAAAAATATATAAAAAATAAACAAATTAACTTTTAATAATTATTTAAAAAAAGATTTTTTTTGTTACAGTATACTGTAATTTCACTGTAATTCACTGTAACGTATTTGTTCATTTGTTTTTTTTCTTTTCTAAATATTGTTGAAGACTACTAGATTATTTGTATGCTATTAAACAACAGTACATTAAGCCATAAATAGACCTGATAATACAGTAATTATAAATAAATATATAATTGATGATGATGAAATAAAGTCTTTATTTGTCACATACACTGTTACATGTAGCGAAATTGGACCCCTCCAACCATACACAAGCATCACACATGTCAGGAGAAGACAGGTCAGACGAGAGGTAGCTTTAGAAAGAGGAAATAAGATACATTAGGCAAAAGGGAGGCGGAAAAAAAAATTAACGGACTGTCCTTAAAGTAGGGCAATAATAATTGCTAGTTTTTGTTGTTGTATCCACTTATTTCAAAATATGTTTTAAATATAACAAAAATACATTTAAAAGCATTAAAATATTCTAAACTATGCAATAAAATTACACACACCACATTTAATTTAATTGACTATTTTCATTTAAATTGTGTATGCTCTAAATTATATGGTATCTGCAAACTTCATTCTGTAAGTACATTGAAAAAAAAAGATTCATTTGATTTACTGTAATTTTTAAGGTTATTGGTTGCAAACAATTTTTATGGGCTGAATGTAAACAAACAAATTAAATGTAGTAATGTTCAACTTAATTTGATTGTTTTAATTCAGCCCATATAAATTGTTTGTAACCAATAACCTTAAAAAAATCATAAATCCAATAAATAATTTTTTCAGTGATAAAATATTATTATGACAAATGTTTAAATTGTTAATTTAACTTGTAAAACTAAATTAACCATGCTTCAACTTAAATTTTAAGTTATTTGAGCCACTTTTAGTTTAATGTAAATTAAGTTCAAATTATTGAAATTGACTCAACTTAAAAAATCGAAGGCAACTAAAAGTGTAGAGCTGTTGTTTGTGTGTTTGACCAGCAGGTGTCATGACTGCTGGTCTGCAGGTGCGCTTTTTCAGTCTCAGTATCTCTCCGTCTCTCTCTGTGTGTCTCTGGCCGTCAGGAAGGACAGACGCACCTGCTTCTCTCCACTGACCGCTCGCTGTCAGTCGGACTCTGCATCTCCTCAATCTCAGTTGTCTCCTGATGGAGTTTGCGGTCTGCTTTTCTATCATTGTGTTTACGTGCTGAAGTTCAGCTGAAGTGATGCGGGTTTGAGGACTGTTTCGCTGATGCGCGTCTCCATCAGAAGAACAGCAGAATGAAGGAATAGGCGTTTCTCTCTCCTCCTTCACAATGGGATTATTCAAACTTTATTTTGCGCTTTGCACGATCGGACTTTTCTATGGTAAGCTTAGTTCTTTTGTTAGATCTGTAACCGTTGAAGTGGATTTTAGTGAAGGAACGGGTACTTTAAATCCAGTGGTTGCATTTTATTTATTGGGATGTACGGTCACAACTAACGCTTGGACGGGTTGAATGTTCAAATAGGAAGATTGTATAAAAAATATTTTGGTTAAGCTGTTTAAAAGCTATTGGTTAGGCTATTTTTTGTTTAAGCTATTTTTTGGTAGCCTATATGCAATGGTAGATGTGAAAATGCAACAGTAAATACCTGTTAACTGAGAGCTATAGCTACAGAAAGAAGCGGATACCGAAATCATAAATGACTAATTAATTATTTATATTATATTCAAGAAGACACACACTGCAAGTTGAAAATATATATATAATATATAAAAAAAAAAAACACGGAGAATATCCTTTAACATTTTAATGTGAATTTTATTTTTCAGGATTATTAATGTATTTTTACTGTCAAATTCTATTCATTTTTGTTGAAAGTCAATATCTAATACATCAATTATTTATTTAATGTTTAACAATACCACACTGTAAGTTGCAAATGAATATGTTTTAGGTTACCTAATTAAAAGATGTATAAAGTGCAAGAAATTGATGAAATGTATACAATTCAATGGATTTAAAAGATTATAAGTTATATATTACAGAATTTGGCTTCTTATTTTACTGTTTGAGCATTAATTACTTTATATAAATATGTTTTATGTTTAACAGTGTATTGTAAATAAATACTTTTAGCTGTGGGTTATTTAAAAGTTATATATTTAATTGTTTTGTTGCAAAATAGCAACAAAAAATTTACTGTGTACTGTAGGTTGTATTTTTCAGGACTATGGATGTTGTTTTACAACACAATGAGTTCTGAATGATTATGCTTTAGGTTAAATGAATATGCAACACTGATATCACTGAATATTAAATCAGTGTTTTGTAATTTATATTTTCCAGGATGTCATTTTAATGTTAAATGACAATTTGTTTGGTTGTTAAAGTGGTAATTTATTAAATTATTGACTTAATGTTCAACAGGAATGCATTGTAAGTTGTAAATGAATATGCTTTAGGTTGATTAAAATCTGGATAATCATGGTAAATGGTATTTCCCAGGATTATGCTTATCATTTATGTTCCCTATAGCGTCAGGTTTGGGTGTTGATCCAGCCTTACATGTGGATATCTTCCAAGAGATCGACCTTGAGAAATCAAGCGGCGGAGTTTCCCAAGTCCAGGGGTTCCACAACGAGAGCAGAGCGTATCAGTTTGAAGGTACGATAAACTCCCATTTCACAGCTCAATTGAACTGCCATGTGCTTCTTTGCTTTGTTTCGGCATCAAAGTGTTGCTGACATTCCAGAAAAAAGAAAAAAAAGCATTCGCAGAGAGCTTCATCAATTTAGAGGAACTGGAATCCATTGTCAACATCTGGTGCGATGAAACAGCCAGGCAGACAGCTGGTTTAGAACGGCATAATTCCAGATCCCACTTAATCTCTCATGAAAAATGGATCAGCCCAACAGTGAAGCATCAATCCCAGGAGTAAACAGACTCCTGTGTTGAGCAGCAAGTTCTTGCCCATCAAAGAATTGTCATCCCATTCAGGAGATGCAGTTAATGAGGACAGCGAGCAGAGGAGGGAATAACATCTGGCTCTGCTGCTCACTCCCAATGCCACTCTGGTGCTGTTTATGGCTGCAGAGTTTCAGCATGATAAATAGATTCAGCTATCAGAGAAGCCACTTTCTAGGGCTTTTTCAAGTTTTTCTTGTCATTGACTGCTGGTCATGTTCTTTCTAGTTGTCTCAGCTCTACTTTACTTTGTCTAGAATTATGTTCGGTTTTGTTTTGTTCTATTTTGGTCAACTATATTCTGTTTAGTTTTGTTCTATTCCTTACCTGTTCTATTCTGTACCACATCTTTTCTATTCTATTCTATTCTATTCTATTCTATTCTATTCTATTCTATT
>CAIGQZ010000320.1:6899252-6923276 GCA_903798205.1 Danio tinwini | reverse complement strand
ATTCTATTCTATTCTATTCTATTCTATTCTATTCTATTCTATTCTATTGTTCTGTTTTACGCCACATCTGTTTTTTTATTCTGTTAGAATTTATTCTATTCTATTCCATTCTTTTCCATTCTATTCAATACTGTTTTGTTGTAATTTTTTCTGTTCTATTTACTTAGTCTACTCTCTCTGCTCTATTCTCTTGTATTGTGTCTGGTTTACTGCATTCTATTCTATTCCATTCTATTCTATCCCTGAACTCATTACTACATACCAGCATAGTACTTTTGCCATAGAAAAATATTGTAAAATTAGAAAAAGTATTATGTAGTTCCAAATTCTCTGTTCCACTCTGTTTAATGTGTCTATTGGTTGTCTGTCCTGTTCTCTTCTATTCCTTTCCACTCTGTTCATACGGAGGGCTGTTTAGCGTACGTTTCACTAGCATTCTGTGCCTCTGGTGATTTATAGGTGGTTGTTCATCCAGATTGACATCCTGCTTTTTAGCAGGTTGGGGTTAAGCGTCTCGCTCAAGGGCACAACAGTGATGCTCGTCCTCAGCTTTCCAGCTAAACCACTCTTCAGCACCTTAGAACAAAACCACCGAGCTTTTAGTTTATTTAAGCTGCCACCAGTCCAATGACCTATAGTGATGACAGATTTTTTATGCGTGCAGGAACATTCAGGGTTTGCAGTTAGCCAGCATCTGTGTCATCACTTCTGTTCCGCACTGCAGTATGAATGGTGTATGAGATTTGCAGCTCTGGGGAATGAATTCATACTGTATGTATTGTATGTGTGCCACTGTACACCCATAAACACACGCACAGACTCAAACAGACTTGAAGTGCATGCAGATTTTGGCACAGAAAAACAGGTCTGACATTCTAGAATAAGCAGAAGCATTTGATATGTGTGGAAGCGGTAGTCTTGTTCTAATTTGGGCAGGTGGCACCTCCACGGTATTGATTGGCGCTCCAGTAAATGCCAGTGGGATTGCGGAATTGGGATCTTACAGACAGTCTTCGAGACAAGGTCATAAATGTGCAGAATGCAGATGAGAGACCTATCAATGTCCGTCAATGACTTCCGTGCTGTGCTGTTTATAAGGCAGGGGAGAATAGGAGAGAGAAGAGAGGAGGATGGAGAGATATTAGAGATAATTCAAGGCTTTATGGGGACGCTGTAGTCAGACATTGTGGGCGTTACGAACAAAATCTTATGGCAGGGTATGAGTAATTTCACAGTTATGGTTATAAATGTATGTAGTTATGTAAGTTATGTACGCTGGTTTGATGCGAGAGATAGTTCATCCAAAGATATAAGTTGATTATTATTATTTACTCATCATTTCAAATGCTTATGACATTTGTAGAGCGACATTGTAATATAGTGAAGGTTATTCTCATTATAATGAAAGTGAATATATAAATGGATAAAGAATGTCAGGATAAACACCGAAAATGCTATAAACAGTTCACATAATCTGAATAAATAATTTGTTAATTGGACTAGTCAGGTTCTTGTGTTTAACTCACTGACGGCACACTTGAAAAATTACATTTGAATTAGTTGAGATGCAAAAGTTTCTAAATGCCATCTGAAATCTTCTTCTAAAATGAGTATTTTTATCAGGCTCCTCTGTGTAGGTTCAGTAATATTACTTTTATGACATAGAATAAGCCCTTTTTGTGGTCTTTAAAATGAACTAACTTAACATAAACAAAAGAGGCTGAAATTTTTTTTATTTTCGATGAAAATTTTCAGACAGCTCTTAAAGGTTTTTGCATCTGAGCTCATCATTTGCTGTTTGTTCAAACTACTTGTACCGTATAAAATAAGATGAAACAACACAATTCTTGAGTTTACTTAAATGTTTTATGGCCTGTTTCCACTGAGTGGTACAATACGGGTCGGTACAGGTCACCTTTATCAGGCTTGAGTTTCCACTGCCAAAAGGGTACCAATAGTGTGGTTTACGACAAAAAGTTTCAGACGACGTCAATCTCACTCGAGGAAGTTTCTAAGTAAATCTGAGTCGTTCACATATTGTATGAGAAGCACTTCTTACAAAACAGATGCTTTATACACATAAATACTTGTGTATAAATGTTTATTAATAACCTTTCTATGAACATGATTTGATAACTGCAGATCAATGATAGTGTGAAATAGCCTACAATAACGTCTGTGATTACATAAAATAAATAAATAAATGCAACATATAAATACATCTACAGCCCCTTACAGTCTCCGATTTCTTACCAATCACAGAAAAGCTGCACACAGCATACATTTAGTTCTTATTTGGGTTCAAAAACAACATAAAACAACCTACAGTCAGTGCAAACCTCTCATCTTTAATCTTCACCAGCACATGTAACCTCTGTTAGAGAGTAATTCCGTCATTCCGAGTTCATAATAGTCCAAATGGTGATGATAATAGTAAAACATGGCAGTTTGCTCATTTTTTAGGTTGCTGAAAGAATCATTTGCTCCTTTGTTTTTTCCCAGCTTCTCCTTTGTTTTTCCGCGCATCACTCTCGCGTTTGTTTATTTCTGACAGGATCGGATGTCAGAGGCACTTCAATAATCACACGCATGTTGTTATCATCAGCTCAAGAAGTTTGTTATTTTAAATATAGATGCGTAACGAGAGCAAGCAAAAAATCAAAACTGCTCGCGCTTTAGATGGCCTTGTAAACAACTACAGGGCACAGGGTAGATTCTGCGCTTCTTCTTGGCTTTGTGGCTGTTCATCAAGACGATGACAAGGTTTGTTTAAGCCCGGGCCGACCATGGCTTGGCATTATATGTGTATATTATTTCGGTGTAACGTCTCGGCTGTGTATTTAAAAATTGTGCTTCCTGTGTTTTCACTCTATCTGTTTTTAAAAAGCTTCTGAAACTCCACCTTTGTTTTTTAGCATTTGAGCCTTTTTAATGATGAGGGGTTTGTCTTATGTTTTATTTGTTATGTATGTGATGTAGGTTTTATTTTAATAGCATTGATTGTGTTCAGCACTTTGGGCAGCGTTGTGTTGTAAAAAATGTGCTATATAAATAAACTAACTAACTTCATTCTCCTAGGTTGTGCACGAGCTTGTAACGTTTCTCTGTAAACCAATATCGTTCAGTTGTGTGACTTGCTCCGCCTTTTGGTACCCTTTTGTTGTGGTAGGTACCTTTTAGAAAGGGTACCCAAAAAGGGATACAGTACGGTTTGCTTTTTGGTACCTTTTGACAGTGGAAACAGCCATAAAAGTGTATCGAACTATAGGAAAACGGAAACGGGCCATTATGTTCAATATACTTAAAATAGCAAAAAATAACAAATTAACATAATTGCTTCTTGTTGTCCCAACAAAAATCTATTGTGTGGAACCCAGCATTTTTTTGTGTGTAAAAATAAAAAGTTTCATAAAAGTGGTCCATAAATATCATAGAATGAAAAAAAAGGTTGTTCTTTTCAGTGAATTCATTCAATTCACAAAATCTGTGGTAGAAAAAGTACTGAAACTGTGCTAGAATAGTACTCAATTACAAGTACTGTAAAGCACTCTTCTCAAAAATGACATTACTTGTGCTATACTAGTCATTGATATTTAATGAATTATCAATGGCCACTGAATCAGATTGAAGAAGATTTATCTTATTGAGGAAATTCCTAGTCGACAAAACAAATGATTAATTCGTGAATTTGAGTTATTTTGTTCTGCTGATATTCATTCCAAACTCATATGACTTTTCTCAAGTAAAAAAGAATTGAATTGTGGTGTGTTTTAGAATTAGACAATATGAAATGTTCACAGCTCTACTGTGTCTTATGACTTAAATATATTTGGAGCACCATTAATATATTTGCATCCTGGTTTTGCATTCAAAAGTGGAATGGCATCACAATTTTAGTATCAACTACTAAATTAATGAGCCGTTATACTGTTAATTACATTTGATTATACATTTTAACCTGATGAATGTGAAACACAAGAAAATCTATACTTTAGTTGACTGTGTTTTTGCTGAGTTGCTGACTTTGCCTAAATGAATTAAAAGCAAATAGGTGAAACATTTGCAACAGCAAACCATAAAAGAGGTTAAAAGTTTGGCCCCGGTTGTTGGTCTTCTGTCAGACCTGGTGCTGACTGGCTCTGTTAAGTGCCAGGATCGGATTCCTGCTCATTCATCAGCTATTTGAGCATGCAGCATCCAAGAGGGACATCAGCTAAGTGTTTCTCCTGTGCGCTGATGCCGTCTGGACCAGGCAAATACTCAACATCACTCGTATCACTCAACCTGCATTCCCCCACTGAGATTCCATGGCTCCACTTTGTGTCTGTAGGACGATGACTTACTTTACATAGACTTAAAGGCATAGTCCACCCAAAAACTTGATGTTGTTGAGAAAACCTAGCCTGAAAGTTTAGTATGCAAGTTTAAAAAGCTTGCTTTAACACATTTCTAATATGTTTCTTACAGGGTTTAACCAATTGTTGCCATGTTTTAGAAATTACCTTTCATGTTAAAGCAAGTTGCTAGCATGCTTGTTTTAACATTGCTAATATTGCTGATGTCCTTTCACAGAGTGCTAAAAAAGCATTAGTATGCTAATAAACAATAATTTAACACATTGCTTACACGATTTAGCATGATGTTATCACATTTAGCATGTTGGTAACATGGTGTAATGTTTTTGAATACAGCTAGCATGCGTACCAAATCAGTAACATGCTTTAGTACCTTGTTAGCAATCTTTAGCGCCTTGTTAGCATAGTAGGTTACATGATTTATCATAGTGCAGCATGTTTAGCAAGAATTAACGTGACTAACATTGCTAATAGCCTTTAAACAATTTGCAAGTGTTTATTAGCGCATTTATGATATGTTTCTAGCATGGTTATCACATTCTTAACACGTTACTAACATATTACTTTTTAGCATTGTTAACAGTAAGACATGATAAATGATTGCTATAACATTGCTAATATATAAACAATTGTCAAGTGCTTGTTAGCACATTGTAGCCTAGTTTGTTTTCTAGCATGGTTTTCTCATTGCTAACATGATTACCATGTGAATGAATGAACGCTTTTAGCATTGTTAACATTGTTAATGTGAATCAAAATCTTGGAGTCATGTTAGCATGTGGCTACGTTTTGCTAATTGACAGCTTTCTGACATTTATTCACCCTTCTGAATCTGCAAGACTGTTATTTGGGACACAAAATGAGATGTTTATAAAAATGAAATTGACAGCGGTGTGAGTTATGAGAGATTTTTAATTTAAGTGTGAACTATTCCTTTAATACACACGTCTGTGACATTGCACTAACCCCAGCCACAGTTTCGGTCTGACAGCTTTTAGGCAAGCAATAACGTTATGTCTTTTGATTAATGCAATGTTAATTTGAGGAGAGACACTTGTTCATTTTGTCATTATAATAGGTTGTGAATAATTCATCAGTTGTAAATGAGGCTTTTTTTTTTTATTTTAATGTTGGCTTTAAACTTTCATTAAGGTACGTTACGACGGTGATAGGACACACTTTTAAGTGCTTGCATCAGAAGTGGCCTGACTTTTGATCGTTTTAAGTGCTTTTTACATGTAATTGCTCAAATTATTGTTGACATGGATACTGAACATAATTAGGAAAACTCTCCAGCAATGTTCCCAGCAAAGGTTTTTACATTTAAATTCTGACTGAATAGTGTTGAGCTGCTTGCATAATTTGCATCACACTGTGTTTATCTTGCTCCCAGGAGCCCAGTTCTCGTTTATCACTATTGAAGTTATCGGTTCTCTTGAGGTGTAGCTGGCCTGTGGTGTTTGATAACTGAAGGCGATTGATTACAGATTCAAGGTGTAAAGAAAAAACTCCCAGTGGGGGGTTTAGTATATTTTCATGGTCTGAAAATGAGGAAATTGTTGTATCTTTATTTATTTATTTATTTATTTATTTATTTAAATGCACCACTCCCTAATACATTATATATATAGTTATGTTATTATTATGTTATTGTTATATGTTATGCATATGTATATTATGCATTTATATTTAAAGATGTAGCTAACTAAATTTGCAGATGATTGTTTGATTCTACTGTATTTGTTCATTTATTCAGTCATTTATGTTTATTTAGAGGCTTAAAAACTTCATATTATTCATATTATTAGATTTACTTATGCATTACATTTATGATTCTGTATTATGCATCTATTTATATTTAAATGTTATGCATTTTTTATATACTCTTTATGCATGCAGATTTTTATTGATTTTATTAAGCGACCTAACCATGTCATTTATTTAGTATGTTTTGTCTATTTTTATTTTTTTATTTATTTATCAATTTAGAGAGTCATTACCGGGTAATCTGCATAATTTTCTAGCAGATAATCATCAGCAGTCCCCTGGCTGCTCTCTGACCTTTAAATGCTGCCATCAAACGACTAGCCTTTGATTTATCGCACATTAATACAAGCCTCGATAATGAACGCACAGAAGGATAGCACATCTGAGACAAAGTGTCGATCCGATGGGAATTACGGAACCAGGCGAAGTGTCAGAAGGAAAAAAAAAAAGTGTTTTCCAATCCCTTCCCCAGGAGGACTTTAATGCTGACACTTGTGAACTGTCCTGGAATCCATTAGACGGCTGGGTGTCCTCTGCGGATGGTAGAGGTTAGCAGGTTAGCTGAAGCTCACTGTCATACGATGTATTTGATTAATGACGCCGGTGAAACTCGCTGTACAATAGGCTCTCAGCTGCGGCTTACAGCTCCCCTGAGCTTCACTTGACAATAGCTACACAACATTACTGTTCCCTGGCTGGCCTTTATGTGTGTGCGACTTGATTTTTTTTCATATTTTGCCCCGGCATATATCTCATGTTTTGACAGGACTGATTTAAACATTCGTCAGTTTCTGGGTTCTCGTCGGCAGATTGTGTTTCTTCCTTCCTTCCTTCTGTCTCTGTTTTATTGCTTTACTTTTGCTAGACTCGCATCTGTAGGCAGGTTTCCATTACAAATTTGTGCAAAGCAATTGCAATATTTTCAAAATGTTGTTCAAAATAGCTATTAATTAACTATTAAATTAACTATTAAATCACTTTTATAAGTGGTTTAAACACAGTTGTGTGGCAACAGTCTGTTGACATAACCAGCTTCTAATAGAAAAAAAAATATATATATTTTTATAATCACACTTCATAAAAATAGTCTACAGAAACACTTTGATTAAAATTCTTCCTTAAAGCCCCGCCCATTAGTGACGACCTTTCCCTCATTAGCATAAGACATTAGTCTTGTTTTTGAATCTGCCACTATGCTGAAACATAGGCATTTGTAGCTCCACCCTCTTTTGAAAAGAGGGCTGAGAGCACAAGCTCATTGAAATTTAAAGTGACAGTCACCAAAATGGCACAATTAGGATCAAAGTCTAAAAGGGGCAGTTTCAAAGAGTTATTAAAGATTATTCTGGGGGTATTTTGAGCTGAAACTTCTCATACATACTCTAGGGACATCGGAGACTTATTTTAGATCGTGTAAAAATAGGCATAATAGGTTCCCTTTAATTATGGTGTTTACATTAATTGGGTGTTATGCAACTAAAACTCATTCTCTTGTGATAGATAAAAAAAAATCTGAATGACAGGGTAAAGTAGGTTAACTTATATCGCAGCCAACACATAGCAATTATTTTTAATAAAGAGATACGTGTCTGACAAGCATTGATGAGTAAGCAGTTCTCCTGTATTTGGGAGGACTTACAAATGTATTTTGGAAACTATGAATGAATACAAATAAACAAATATCCATATCTTTAAACACTGATCCTGTGATTTTTGAAGTGCAATGTATGACCTAAATGCAAAAAAAAAAAAAAAAAGTTTCCTTTGCAGTTTTGCTAAATATTGCCTTTTCGAGTTGCTTGAAATATCACCTCACATAATATAGAAGCTTTTTTGTTTGTGAAATATGGCCATTTTTGCAAAATCGGCATGTTTCCAATTCAAAATTTAAATTTGTGCAGTTGTAAGGGAAATAATGTCATTTTAGCATTGTCTTTAAATAAATTAAAATTGTCCTTCGAGTAACTGCTCCAAGGGATTAACATAACATATTTTAAGATGAGTTAGCTTGTTGATGGCATAAATTAGCATGTTTTTCATGAAGTGAGAATGTTTCTTGCATGGTTTAGATTGTTAGCATGTTAGCATTTTTGCTAATGACTTAGCTTGTTAACATCTTGCAAGCATGTTTCATCACATTGTCTGCATTATAAAACCCTGCAATCATGTTTTAGAGGGCAGCTCATTGTTAGCCCGTTTTACCAATATGCTAACTTACTGTACATAAGCACATTGTTAGCATGGTTAGTATAGCCTACTGCTAATGTAAATTACTATGTCACAAGCTTGAATAAGCATGTTTATCATGAATGTTTCTAGCATGGTTTACCTAGCATGAATTGGCATTTAGCGGCTTGGTAATAACACATCATCTTCAACACATTTTTAGCAATACTTAAAGGAAGCTACACAACATTAGGTTTCCCTAGCTGGCCTTTTGGTGTGTGCGACTTGATTTTTTTTTCTTACTCTAGCCCAGTCGTTTCATTTTTTATTTTTATTTCTTTCATTTTAACAGGACTGACATAAATATTCGTCGGTTTCTGAGTGCTCCTAAGCAGACTGTGTTTCCTCCTTCCTTCTGTCTCCTGTTTGATTTCTTTACTGTTGCCACTCACAGTGTCAAGGCATGACCTACATGTCATTCTAGCATCCTCATTAAAACAGATCAAATTGAATATCATCCATAAAAATGTCCTCCAAGTATGCCCCGAGGAGGTCTATAATACCTGGAGAAAATCATTCTGTTAAGAGTTCTCATTCTTTTCAAAGGTAATTGCTCCACCATATTTTAAATATTAATTCTATTGATTTATATAAATAAATATTAAAAATATAATATAGAAAAAATTCAATCCAAAATATTTATTTTTGAAATAATTTGTTTTATTAATTGATTTATTTTTTAACATCAATTAATAATTTTATTTTCCTATTAAGTTAATTTAGAAATGTACATTTAATTGATGTCTTTGTATATCATGTCTTTTAATATTTTTTAAATTATAATTTTTTAACCAATCATCTGAGCAATAATTGTCATTGCACAATTACAATAATTGTCAAATAAATAATTGTTAAATAATAATTGTTAAAATTAATTATTGTACTAAAATCAGTAGCAGCTATCCCTGTCTTAAATGTGAAAAGGCCTCAATGCAATAAAATGCATGCAATTAGCATGTTATTTTCAGCATACATAAAAAAGGCAAATTAATAATGAAAAAAATGCTTTTTGGGTGCAGGTGGTTTAGTTTCTAACAGCGGGTGTTAAATGGTCTATGCTAACCAGCAAAACATTGACCCCTTGATATTTATCATGCTCATTCATTCCGCTTAGTTCAGTATTCACATTGGCTCCAAAATGGATATTTAAACATAAATATCACCAGATGGTCACATTGGCCCAAAGCGGCTATCATAGATCGTTCCATTATGGTTTGGAAACTAAAGCTTCCTGCCTCCTTGCCACATTCGCTTGGTACTGTACCATTAAGAAAATGACAAATTATGAACAAATTCAATTACAAGCTGGTGATTGTGTTATACATATTTTGAGCAGACGATGGTGTAGTGTTAAGAGCTAGCTTGAACATATTTTGTCTGTTTGATCTGTAGTATATTTGTTTTAATATTTAGTCTGAGTATGAGTTGAATGAGCAAATGTATCAGAATGACACTGAATTTTAAAATCCTATACATTTTTCAAATGATTCAACAGTGATCGAGTAGTTTATTTGATTTGAATGTCATGCATGTTCAAACTTACTTCTTTATTTCCGGAACAGTCCAACATCTATTGACAAGCCTTGCTGTTAATGGCCGGCTCTGTATTGAAGAAGATTCTTATGCCTCGATCTGTGTTGGGTAGTGTCTGTTTTTTAATGCATTTCTGTCTTTTTCTGTCACTCTTTCTATCAGGTTCATCAAGGAATGCTAGAGCTTCTCTCAAGGCAGCAGAGAGGATTCTTCAGAAGTTAAGAGGAAGAACTGAGTTCACTCTTCTGCTGACGCTCAAACAGGAGAAATTCAGCTCAGGAGTGCTGCTGTCCATACACTATGGAGAACAGAGGTGTGTGTACTGTATTTATGTATCTACTAGACTGTCTATACATCTGTTAGCCTACCCAAAAGCCTCTCTGTCCATCTACATGCACAAACACAAAAAATGGTTCTTCAGCATTTCTTTATTATTGAGGTGCTATTTAGCACTGCTAAGTGTTTCTTTGGCTCATAATCATAGAGCAAACAATTAAAGGGCTATATAGCCCCAATATTGGTTCTTTAGTTGTACTTTGGGGTTGTTAAGGTTCTATTTATCCATCCATCCATCTATCTAATTGTATTAATCTGCAAGCCAATATATTCATCTAACTCTCAAACCAACGCTCTAATCCATCCATCCATCCATCCATCCATCCATCCATCCATCCATCCATCCAACCAACCAACCAACCAACCAACCAACCAACCAACCAACCAAAGGCCTATCCATCCATCCATTGGCCTATCCGTTCATCCATCCATTGGCCTATCCGTCCATCCATTCATTGGCCTATTCGTCCATCCATCCATTGGCCTATCCGTCCATCCATATATTGGCCAATCCGTCCATCCATCCATTGGCCTATCCATCCATCTTTTAATCTATCTATCAATCTATCTGCCTGGCTATCTACAGATCCATCCATCCATCCATTCATTGGCTTGTCCATCTGTCCATCGGTCCATCCATCCATCCATTGGCCTGTCCATCCATCCATTGGTCCGTCCATCCATCCATCCATCCATCCATCCATTGACCTGTCCATCCATTTATTGGCCTATCTATCCATCTTTTAATTTATCTATCGATTTATCTGCCTGGCTGTTTGCAGATTTATTTTGTTCAGCCTATCAACTATAAATTTGTCAAATATATATCTATATATCAGTCAATCTGTCCATCTGTTAGCCTAACTATTTATCTGTGCTTTCATCCATCTGGTATAGGCTTTTGCTAAACTAAAACCTTCTCATCATTTATTTTCCATCTTTTTTTTATCGTAATGTCCTGTTTTCCCAGATGAACACATGATTTGTTTTCCTGAGGAGAGGCATGCAACGTTTTGGAATGTCCACTGACATTTCCTAAATGCACACAGTATTGATTATACACCTCTTTAAGGTCAACACAGAATCCAGGCCAGCCGATTTATGGATCACCGCTCCTCTTCACATTCATACAGAATTCACATATTCCCAGTGGGGCTTTATTCCCTGCCACATTCCAGAATTTAATAAACACCGTTCTTGCAGCTTAACCTGCAGACGTCTAATGCACGAGAACCTGAGAGCAAAACATTTTGGCAGCAGTCGGTTCCTGGAGTTCTTAGATTGTAAGCAGCTGAATCATGATTATGACATTTCAATGACTAAATCTGTCGTCTTGGCTTCCTTCTCAGATTTCTGGAGGTAGAGAGCAGCGGTCTGCGTAATGAGATCCGTCTCTCCTTCCAAACCCCAGACCAGCGGCAGCAGAGAGAGGTCTTCCCCTATAGTCTAGCAGATGGACACTGGCACAAAGTCTCGCTGGCATTCAGTGCCACCCAAGTGGTGCTCCATATTGACTGCAACAGGTGAATAGCTGTTGATAACAAAACAGCCACCAGCAAGGTTATTTTAGTAACCAAAAAATAAAGACTGAAACTATTGGTCAAAAAACATTTTCGCTAACTAAATCGAAATGAAAATGAAACTAAATTCAACTTAGTTTTCAGAATTAATAAGCACTGATTCTGTGGCTGTTTATAGAAGTACCTTTTTTGCTGCTTGTTCAAACTACTTATTTAAAATGAGTTGAAACAGCACAATTGTTAAGTTTTTTTGGGAATTGTTATATGTTCAATCCAATTAAATTTGTAAAAACTAATAAGTGAAATTAATTGATTTGAGTTGGGGCAACATGAAGGAGTTATGTGGAACCCTGCTTTTTTTTTTTTACAGTGTATTGACCTTATTCTTCAACGTGGAAGTGCGCTTGTTTTAGCGATTGTTTTAAAACTTCAGATGTAGTCGCCTATGGGAGAAATGACTAGGAATAATATATGGCAGAAAACAGTCAAACTACTTGCTTTACAAGTGTGTGCATGACTATACATAATAACTCAAGATTTTTCTTTTATTTATTGCATTTGTACAGTACGGTTTTGGATTCAGTGTTTATTTAAACAATTATTTCATTTTTATTACTATGAGGTTTGCAAAAGAGTTAAAGCTGTCCAAACACTAAACTTTGCTCTGGTCAACGCCAGATGTGAACTAAAATAGAATTTTAAAACTAAATATTTACAACCTAAATAGAAATATGTTCACAAAAAAAACTAAGTAAAACTAATGGAAGAAATTAAGTAAAACTAAACTGAAATGTACAGCAAATTTAAAAATGCAAAACAATTTGTTTGTTAAGTGTGACATCTTGTGAAGTGGCTTGTGGATTTAAGCACTCTATGAGTACGCTTACATGGACTCCAATAATCCGATTTTTATATGATTAAGACGATACTCTGATTAAGAGTCTACCATGTAAACAGCTATTTTTGATTAATTTAATCAGATTAAGGTCATAATCGAAAAAAAAATCGAATTAAGACATGTGGAGTATGCCGATTTTAGTCACATTACAGTATTGAAGTGCAGTGCAGACAATTAAACACCTTAATCAAACTATTACCATCATGTAGGACTTTTCACTGCATTTTGCGACAGGATAGTCCACAAACACACACACACACACACATGGCTGTTTGACAGTATTCTTTGCACCTACCGAGTCAGTAAAGACCACAGACACATACACCGCAAAATGCAGAGTTTTTTTTTTCTCCAATTTAGCGTGCGGTATGAAATTTCATTAAAACAACACCCAACAGTTCATAGTTGTATCCAATATCTTGTTTGTCATGAGGGCATGCATGAAATGTTCCCGAATGAAAGTGAAAGTGCAAAACTGCAGTTTAAGTTGACAAATTACAAATGAAACACCCAAAACTACATGAAACTCCAGAGGAAATGTGGATAGCGAGATAACATAATGACGTTAATCAAATTATGTGCTATAACATGTAAACCGGGATCATGACAGGAACATTCAAAAAGCATCTCATGTAAACACCTTAATCATATTATTGTCTTATTCAGATTAAAGCAAATGATTCGATTACTGATGCCCATGTAAACGTAGTCTATTAAACTGTGAATGGGGAGACTTAACCAATGGTAATAATAAACGTTTTCAAAGCGCTGTAATACTTTAAAAAATTATGATTGCAATATATATACTGTATATATATATCCATGCCTAATATTTGATGGCCAGAAAGTGATTAAATTTTTTACAAATTGTTAAAATGTTTGTATTTATGATGCAGCAAGTCCAGAGACTGTTGGTGTACACCATGACTTTATATGAAATTCATTTTAATGTGTGATATGACAAAAAAATTATCATAAACAAATATTATCTCAATGACCCAGAAAATATTTCATCCATCACGACTTAACAAGCGGATAATAACAAGATGGATTTAAATACATTCTAAAAGCAAATGTTTATTTTTTTTTATTGTATTTGTCTTCAGAATTTATGAACGGATTGTGGAGACACCATCTATGGACTTCCCCAGAGGAACAAACATCTGGGTTGGCCAAAGAAATGATGCTCATGGATTTTTCAGGGTACAACATCGTTTTGTACATCAAAAAAATAGACCATAAATCTGTATCTATTTGCCTCTCTGACGATTTGTCTTTTTCCTTAGGGAGTGATGCAAGATGTTCAGCTAGTAGTCGTACCTCATGGATATGTCGTCCAGTGTCCAGATCTCAACCGTAGTAAGTGCTTGCTTTTGGTAGATGACATTAAAAAAAGAAAAGGAAAAAAAGATAAATGCACTTTGCAAACTCACTGTTCTAGAAATGCCATTAATGCACTTCCACTTTACTTTGGCAGCGTGTCCCACTTGTAATGATTTCCACGGGCTGGTTCAGAAGATCATGGAACTTCAAGATATTTTGGCTAAAACGTCAAACAAGGTAAGCTTAGAATTATTAGCAAAAGAAATAAATTGTGCAGCCTTTTTTTAGTTTGTTTAACATTTTAATATTTAATTAAACTGACTTAAAGACAAAAACAGTTGTTTAACAATTTCATTATGTGAAAAATTAATCATTTGTAATATTGAAGTATATTTTGGATTGAGTCTGCATGAATGTCCCAGCATCCTTTCCTGAATGCTGTCAAAAATTATTTGAGAGTTTTTATGTTTTGAGCTAAATTGTAAAAAATGCTAATTCTCTTTGTGGTGAAGAGTGATATTTTAGCATGCTAATCTTACTATTGCAGGCTAGTAGTTAATATAAAGGGATTCAGCCAGTTTCATGTGTCCCATTTTATTGGGATTTACTCACTTCATTTTCCGCTACATAAGGTTTATTGTTTTTGTGTTGGATATGGCCATTTTCTATGTTTTATGGTCTGTTTAAATGCTGCTTTTACCATAAATCTCCTATTTTCCTCTCCATCTAACATTTCTTTTTTGCCGACTTGTCATTTTTTTTTATACGATCGCCCGCTATATTGAACATCATCCCCCTCTTCCTCATATCTTCATTGTGCTGTAGTTGGCTCTTGCCGAAGAGAAGATGAAGTACTTGGATGGCTGTTACTGTGAGAGGACCTGCACCCTGAATGGAGAGATCTTTAGGGACAGCGATGCTTGGATTGATGGATGCAGAAACTGCACATGCTCAGTAAGCACGTGTACTGCTTGGATTGAGCTGATTTAGGAATATTTGGAAAGGATCACTGGATTTAAAGGGGTAGTTCAACTGAAAATCATCCTTAAGTCACCTTTTACTTCTTTCAAACTTCTGTGAGTTTCTTGAACACAAAAGAAGATATGTTGAAGAAAACTGAAATATCTATTCAAAATATCTTCTTTTGTGTTCAGCAGAAGAAAGGAACTCATTAAGGTTTGAAACCACTTGAGGGACAGTAAATAACGATTTATCCCTTTAAGTACAGTGATGACTTCTCAAACTTCAATCTCAGGGGCTACTTGATCATTTTTAACAATAAAAGTCATTTTCAGCAATAAAGCAACTGGAAAACTCTATTTTCCATGTTGTGATAGTTGCTTATAGGGTGAACTCATTGGTGCTATTTCTGCGAACAGTTTAGTAAAAAAAATCTGAGAATTTATCCGGATTGATTTTGGGAGTATCATAACAAAAAAATGAATATATGAAATAAAACAGAATACCTTTTTAACTTTTATTTAACGTTTACAATGCAAATCCAATAAGATCCACTTATTTGGTAAACAAAGCAAGTCTCTTATATAATATATCTACTAAAGGACTCAAAATATTACTTTACAAACTGTATTGTAAATAAATCATATGGACATTTTCATATTAGTTCATAATATTACTGAAAAAAAAAAAAACTGAATGAATATGAATTTACACATTGAAACAAGTAAATAAATAGACTGGCTGTCTAATGATGGGCTGAAAATCTGCAGATTACTGTGTGCGCAAAATTAGTGTGGGCAGTTATGCAAATGAGCATTAATATGATTGATATACATACTGTAAGCTTTTTTTCCCAGTAAAACAATACCCTATGGTGCCATTTAAGGGACATAATGTAAAGAGTGGACGATATGAGATCAAATTATATTCCATTCACTCTTAGAAATAAAGATATGTGATCTGTCACTGGGGTGGTAGCTTTTTAAAAGGTACAAATTTATACCTAATAGGTCTATATTAGCACCTCAAGGGTACATATTAGTACCCAAAAAAGTACAAAAGTGTTCTTAAATTTTTTAGGTACTAATATATACTTTTGAGGTACTAATATGAACCATTCAAGTACAAATGTATACCTTTTGAAAAGGTACCACCCCAGTAACAGCTTGCTTACCTTTATTTTTTGTTTTTGTGTTCTCTTGCAAAAATATTGTTTCCCATTAAAACAAACAAATGCTTTTTCTTACAATCCAACTGTTGCATTCTCCAAAAAAAATATATATATATTTTTGATCTCAAAAGCATTGTGAGAACACTGCAAAAACTCTTAATTCCTCCAAAAATGTGCAAAATGCTCCCTTGCAAATGTATTTCATTCCCCCTCCAAAAAACAACTGTATTATTTTGCACACTGTTTGCTATCTCTTACAAAAGTATTGCATCCCCCCCCCAAAAAAAAATAGCAAAACATTTGCATACTCTCCCAAAATTTTGCATACTCTTTCTGTTGTCTCCCCCTGAGAAACAGTGTTTGCTTACAAAAGCACTAAAATCCTTTTTTTTTTCATCCTCATTGTATTTCCATCACAAAGAGCGAATTCAAAATTTCTCAGGGGGAATGCAAAAGTTTTGCGAAAGAATTCAAAAAGCTCTAAAATGTAATTTATAATCCTCCTATGTGGTTATATAATCATTTATTTTACCATTGCAATGTCCCTTTAAGGCAGGGCTATCCAAACTCGGTCCTGGAGGGCCGGTGTCCTGGAGAATTTAGCTCCAACCCTATTCAAACACACCAGAACCAGCTAATCAAGCTCTTACTAGATCAGAGGTGCCCAAACTCGATCCTGGAGGGCCAGTGACCTGCAGATTTTATCTCCAACTTTGCTCAACACACCTGCACAAATATTACTAGAAAGCCTAGTAAGAGCTTAATTAAGCAAGCCCAGATGTGTCTGATTAGGGTTTGAACTAAACTTTGCAGGACACCGGCCCTCCAAGACCAAGTTTGGGCACCCTTGTACCAGATATACTATAACAGGCATGGGCAAACTTAATCCTGGAGGGCCGGTGTCCTGCATAGTTTTGCTTCAACCGTAATCAAACACACCTTCCAGTAGCTTTCTAGGGATCTTGAAGACCCTATTGTTCTAGGTGTGTTTGAATAGTGTTGGAGCAGAAGTCTGCAGGGACACCAGCCCTCAAGGATCAAGTTTGCTCATCCCTGTACTAGAAATTTCCTGGCGGGTGTGTTGAGGAAAGTTGAAGCTAAACTCAACAGGACAATGGTCCTCCAAGACCGAGTTTAGACTCCCCTGTGTTTCAGGGGCTCCTTAATATAATATTTTTGTCTTATTTTTAACACCCCATTTACCTTTTTTGGCATTTAAAATGACCAATTTTCAGTGTATAAACAGAGCCAAAAAATTGGCAAGCGAGGCTATATTCATGGCTGTCAGTGAGGGAATGCACCCTCAAGGTCTGTTTACACCTGAGCATTTGCGAGGCTTTGTTTTAGTTGTGAAGATTGTGAATATCTGACAATCCGAGTTGCTATCAACACTCCTGAAAGTCTAATTTCGTCAGCTTATCTTGCAGGAGCCTGTAATTGCGAAGCTCTTTCATTAATGTTGATGGAGTGTGTGTGTATGTTCTACCTGCAGAACGGCACCGTAGAGTGTGAGAGTATTTTTTGCCCACCGCCTCAGTGCCCCCCTGATACCGCTCCAATCTACATGCCTGGAGCTTGCTGTAAAGAATGCCAGCGTGAGTACACACACACACACACACACACACACACACACACACTTACACACAAAAATAAAATGAGGCCATGCATCTACAAAGCTGCAAATATTTGACAACTTCAGTGCCTGTTCTTGCAATCACCTCAATTCTTCCCTCACTATCTATCTGCCCACCCAAATCTTTTATATAATCATACTGCGGTCTTGATGACAAACTGACCACATCCCAGTTGTTGCTAGGTTACCGCTGCCACAAATACGAATGTCAACACACACACAGACAGCGCAGTCACACACTTTCTCTGGTATCATTAATAATTCAGGGCCAGTGTGCAGCATGTTGTGTTTGAGTGAGCAGAGCTAATGTGCAGGAGCTAATAGCAGTTTGACTGATGACCAGGGCTTTATTTAACATTGCGCTCTGGTAGGCTTAATCTAACATGCTTGTCCGATCGATGGCTTACTGGTTTGTGCTCTAAATTGCTTCGTTTCGTCTCTATCCTATTCGTTCCTGTGCACCGTGTAGCTTATTTTTGCTTGTGTATGTTTTCTCTGTAGCCGTGTGTCTGTTCAGAGGAAGAGTGTATGTGGAAGGTGACCGTAAGAGCATTCACGACTCTGAGGGAAACTGTCTGCTGTTTGAATGCAGGGTAAGTACAAGTGAACCGCAGGCCGATGGTCTGAAGCTTTTCGCCAGAGCCTGACAGGATCTGAATGTTCTGCATTTTTTTGCACATTTATCTTGTGAGAAAACAACCAGTCTGTGCAAGGTTATTAATTGGAATTGCAGTCTGGGGCTGTTTGGGAAATTGAATTATAGGCTGCATTTGAGTTAGACAGCAAAACATGGGTATAAATTTACTTTCAGGATAGAATTTGAATGTTTGATCTCATTTATGAATTTGAATTACATCTAGAATTTGAACTGTGTACATGTTATCAACTGGAATTTCTGACAGATTTAGAATTCTGTCTAAGCCTGGTTTTGGATTCTGTGCAATATTAGCAAAAATGTAAATGTGCATGACAAAAGGTGTATATTCCAGACAGAATATTATCATTTATCAATATCAATATAATTTGAACTCCATTATATGAAATGCAAATTCATATCAAAACAATAAATTCGGGACAGAATTAGAATTGGTTTTTAATATGAGTTTGGTCTAATCTAGGTTAGAGTTATAATAATAATAAATATTTTGTATGTATTTTCACTTTCCATGGAAAATGAATGGAACAGACACACTTGTGTGCCTTATTTAGAATGAATTAGTAATTTGAATTGAGACACGCTCTCAATTTCATTTGAATTTCAGACCACATTTGATTTTTTGGGGGGCAATTTCAGTACCAGGTAGAGCTGGACGATATGGCAAAAATGCAGTCTTGATAATTATTTTCTATATTGAGCAATAATGATATAAAATTCGATATAAGTTTTTAATGCTTCCACTTTTAAAAGAGTATCCCAACCATGGCTGTAGGCAGGTACTGCTGGCGAGAAAGTGAAACAAGCACGCTAAACGTGCTTAATATACATAATAATATACACCAACCCGTGAGATCTCTTCACTCTAAGGATCGACTCTATTTGCAAGTTCCACGATCATGCTTGAAATGTCGAGGTGATAGAACTTTTTCAATAGCAGCTCCAAGACTCTGGAACGATTTTCCACTCTCCCTAAGAACAGCTTCAACTTTTGAGTCTTTTCAGAGGTCACTGAAAACACACTTATTTTCTTTAGCTTTTAATCATGTGTTATGATTTAATGTACTTTGGCTCCTTGTATGTTTGCATGTGTTTTATCTGTTTTTATGTACAGCACTTTGGTACTAATTGTGGTTTGTTGAAATTGCTCTAGAAATAAATTGAGTTGAGTTGAGTTAAGTTAAACAATACTGGGTGATGCAGCATGACTTATTTTCAGCTGATAATTTTCTAAAATTTGGTGAATCTCTAATATCAACACAATTATAGATTCCCCTTAGTTGCATATTTCTTTTTTTATAAATATTTTTGGGGGGTTTCACCTTTAATTGATAGGACAGCAGAGAGTACAGGAAAGCGCGGGGCAGGACCTTGAAGCGGGAATCGAATTCGGGTCGCTGTCTACACCAGAGTGCCATGTGTCGACGCACTAACCACTACACCATTGGCGCCGACCTTGTTACATATTTCTGATGTGTGATTGGCACTTAGGATCAATATAGAGTGAACATAAATTCTATCTCTTTTATCATAGATTCAATATGAAATTGTTTATCAGCCCAGCCCTAGTTCCAGGCAATGAATGAGTTGGGTTTCCAGGCAGAATTTGAATTATGCCTGAACCTAATTATGATTTTGAATTCCAAGCCCAGTTTGAATTGTGTGCAAAATTTGAATCTGGTTTTAAATTTGAATTCTGAAATCAGCATTTAAATTTGAATTTGAAAAACCATCTTAAGCTTCTATTTTTATATATATATTATGTCTAGCTGTCCTGCTTTACTGACAGCTAACGCTTTAATCTGGAATTTTCAGTGTATTTTAATTAATAAAATTTTTGATTTTGTGTGTTTGCAGGATCGAAGTATGCGCAGGGTGGAAATGCCTTCTTGTCTAGAGCTGAACTGCCCTGAGTCAGAGCAGATCACGCTCACCGATCGTTGCTGCAAAGTGTGCAGAGGTGCGCCACACACCGAAACAACACGCACCCTCTACTGCTCTGATGGAGTCATATTAAGGGCAGCCACCTTTGACCACTGCACACACAAACTAGATTTGTGCTCAACACCCGGCCATATATGTGCATGACAGCACAGATCTATTTTTCACCCTTCATACATTTAACACCCCAGTGTAACAGTGAGACTACACAGGGCAACATACGATCTGCTCGATTTCACCACACTTCTCATTAGCTATGTTTCCATCCAAAGAGGTCAGTTGTACTTATGTGCGAAAGTAGAGTATCACATAAAAAAAAAATTGTAAATAAATCACTGTTTACATTTAGTGAGTTAAAGAAAACAAAAATTTCACTTCCTGAAAAAATTTAACTAATAAATATATTACATTTCAAAATGTTCTGACCTCTTAGGCTGCTTTTACACCACAGATCTTGATAATCAATTCCGATTTTGTGACTATATTTTTTTTGATGACCTGCTTACATCATCTTTTAAAAGTGACTCAAATCCGATTGTCTGCATTTACACTGCACACAGCAAAGGTGCAATGAGCAGGAAAAAAAAGAGCGGGCGCTGACTAACAGCTGAGAATAAATGAGCGCTCTTTTTTTCCATTCCTGTATTTAATCTATTCGCAGGGTTTATTTTTTTTTCATAATTTGTTTTACTATAGTTTATGGCAGAAAAGTTCTCAATTGGCCATCTTTTAATCTAGGCCTTTTTAACTATTTTAATGTCATGTCTCTGGTGTGATTTATGCATGTGTTTTATTTTAGTTTATATTGGTTACATGCTGGATCTCTCTCATTAAACATGCTTAAATACTTGTGCTACATGACAATATAAAAGCTTTTTTAGTCCTCGTGTATGAGATTTAATGTTTGGGACTCTGCTGAAGTCTGTTCTGAAATAAAAGCGTCAGAGTTGACACCATTCGCTATGATTTTTAATGATGCGCGACTCGCATTGACAGGTGAAAATCTGATCTACCTGCTTACACTGCAGATATAAGGGCACATCCAATTCATATCGGATACATTTCCACATATGAGCAAGGCCTGAATCTGATTTAAGTAAATCAGAATCCATGTGATTTTTTTTTCCAGCTTACACATACATGTCACATTCGATCTGTGCCACATGGGAGAAGAAAACGGAATTCAGTCACTTGAACCATGCAGTGTAAATGCAGCCTTAGTCCTTCCAAATATACCACTTCCTAACATTTTTTGATATGTTAAAACAAAATTCTATGACTTTTTTGATGCTGGTATTTATTCGGTAAATGTGTTTCCATCGTAGTTCTCATGAGATAAAACGTTTATACTAAGCT
This sequence comes from Danio tinwini, assembly GCA_903798205.1. Lineage (NCBI taxonomy): Eukaryota > Metazoa > Chordata > Actinopteri > Cypriniformes > Danionidae > Danio > Danio tinwini. The sequence goes on along the minus strand of CAIGQZ010000320.1, from coordinate 6,901,602 downwards.
GTGTACATTAGTTTTTTATGTGCGTTTAAAAAAAATTATGCACATCCTGGCTTTTCCATTAAGCAGTGTTTTAAGCAGTAGTCTAAAATATACATTTATAAATGGAAATCTAGCTGCTATATTGAGTTATAGTGCATGTCTTAGTTTCAAACACACTGAAATAAAGTTTTTTCTACTGCCTTATATTACTTTCATCACATTAACAAATGCAATGTGCCACTTTTTTTACCGCCATCTCAATTTTGTTTGTTTAGTTTCGTTTTTATAAATGCTGAAATACATTTTTCCCTCCTCATGTTATTTCCATCACACAAACTTTGTTAGCAGATAGTAAAAATGCTTGAACATATTAGTTTTACTCCCATCTATTGATTTTAACTTCACCATGTCAAATGGTACAACATTTTGGTTTGATTTTATTATCATGTTATTATTATTATTATTATTATTATTTTCTATGAGCTAAAGAAATTATACAGTCATTGTTTTATTTTCATAGTCTTTTAATATTTCAAAATCTTTTACCTTATTTTAAAGTTGGGACTTGTGGTGCTGTGCATCGATGGATTTGCTCTTCAGTGTTTGGACTTTCAGCAGTGAAAATTAAACCACATTAAACTGAACTTCAACTCTGAAAACTGGACTCACACAGTTTCAATTCACTAGAATCCCTAGGTTAAGCTGCTTTGACATGATCTGCATTGTAAAATATAGAATACACTATAGAAAACATAAAGATGAAACGAGTATGACAAAATACACTTAAAAACAAGACATAAGATCTAAGAAAACGCACTTTAGTATCTGAGGAAACTAATGAAGATGAATGATGTTTATCAAAAAACACGTAAAAAAATTATAATTAAAATCTCATCAAGAAGTCATTTATTAACAATTATGAAATAATTAACAAAATACTGTTTAAAATGTCTTCAGATGTTGTCACACCACAGGACGCAAAACATCCCAATGCTCCAAAAGCACATCAACAAAAAAATCCATCTCAACTCAATGCACTGCAATGTATTACGCTGAATAAATGGAGAAAATAGAGAATAAATTGCAGAATTACAATGCATCAATTAAAGATATCAGATTTGGGCTTTGTTTAACCCTTCCACTCTCTCTCTATTTCATTTCCAGGTCATGATTTCTGCACCGAGGGTTACAGTCGCAACTGTGTGGAAAATTCTGACTGCATTAACCTAGAAGCAGGAGCTTGCTGTAGCTGTAAGGAAGGATACCACGCGCTCAGGGATGACAGCGCCTACTGCCAAGGTATTCAAACTCCCACAGACAAACCATGTATGTTTCTAAACGCCGCACAAACCAATGAGACTCCAAATCCGTCAAAGCGCTGGCACCTGTTATTTGACCCCCCACAGATCTGCTTGCTCCAAATTTCTGTTTTTGTATAAGCAAATAACAGGGCTTTCACAAATCACTAAATTGCCCGCAATCACAGACGGAGGAGTTGCTGACGAAAGCTGTTGACTGGGTGATTACTTAGTGTCTCGCTGAATGAATATTTCAGCACCGCTATTATCCTTACAGCTGTAATTAATGCATTGTAAACCCTGGAGTTCACGCTGCGCCAGCGTGTGTGTACAGATGTGAAGGAGGGTTCCTGTGGATCGCTGCTATTTAATAGGCTGTACCCTTGTCTAAACATACATATAAGCTCAGAGAGTGTGTGACTGATATTTTTTTTGGACTATTTCTAGTTTTATATAATATCTCAGAGTTGCCTGATTCTATTTATCTCAATCCATTTGTGTTTCGCTAATGATTTTAGAGGCCAGTAGCCAGGGGAGCCTTCGAAAGACTCACCCCCCCAACTGACAAATGTCCAGAATTTGTCCCATACATAAGCTCATTTTTCTTTTTTTGACTGTTATGCCTTCGTAAATTGTGAAAATAACCCATCGATAAAGGCTTTAAGATCAAGTGGAATCCTCTGTTGGCTGTTGTGACTTCAGCTAATCAGTTTTGACCAATGCTAACAATTCTTTTTCATGAGTCCAACATCCAGCTGTGCAAGAACACATATAATCTGATGGAAGGGAAGTCATCTTATGCTACTGACCAACTGTATTGATTTTAAATAGAGAAAATATTATACGAGTAACTTTTATTCAAAATCTTGGCCCTTATTCTTGAAACAAAAAAAATGACCAATAAAAAGCTGTGAAGCACCAAAAGCGGCCCATATTAAATTAATTTGAATACTAATTTGGCTGTTGTTATGCATGAATTTTCAAATGTACTTTCTTATAAGAGAGACTAGAAAAATCAAGCTCTACATTATTATTATTATTATTATTATTATTATTATTATTATTATTATTAT
>CAIGQZ010000320.1:6849429-6862844 GCA_903798205.1 Danio tinwini | reverse complement strand
AGTTCCTAGCACTTTTGGAAAAAGTACAGTAACTAGGAATTGTTTTAGTTTTAAGGGGTTATCGTACTGAAGGAACCATTTCATAGTTGCTAGCACTAAGTGAGTAAATGGGAAATATTTTAATTAGAAGGGGCCTTTGCACCAGTAGAACTGTTTCATAGTTCCTAGCACTATTGGTCTAAATACTGTAACTGGGAATGATTTTAATTACAATGGCCTGTCGCACCAGAGGAACTGTTGGTAAAAAGTATATGGGAAAGATTTTAGTTCTGGGGCGCTGTTGCTCCGGAGAAACTTTTTCATGGTTTCTAACGCTATTGGTAATTTCGCCAATAAAGGATAATAAAGTAAGTCGATATTTACCACATAACCACACACGCAACACAATACATTGAACATCACATATACAGTATTACTTTAAAAACATAGCACAAATCAGACTCAAGATTTGTTATAAAAATTACACTAGCGCACCTAAGGATTTTTTTTAGTTCCTATAGCACCATAAATTGATAAAAGTACAGTAACTGGGAAAGAGTTTAGTTAAAAGGGGCTATATCACACTGGAGGAAAATTTTTTTAAGGTTTCTAGCACTATTGGTAAAGTAGTTGGGAATGATTTTATATATAAATATATATACTTTTTTATACTTTTTATTTACGTTTTTTTTTTTTAGAAAATTGCAGACCTTTTTTACTAGGTAAGAGCCTTATTTATTGACGGAGTCGTTTGAAGCTGCATTTGGAAATTTAAACCATTGAAGCATCACAGAAGTTCATTACTGTATGTGGAGAAAAGATTTTAGAAATGTTTTGTTCAAAAATACTTCATATCTTTATGACTGCAGAAACAAAGATAGGAACATCTTGCATGACAGTGAGTAGATTATCAGGAAATTTTTATTTTATTCTGGAAGTGAACTAAAGCTTTTCAACAGCTCAAAACTCTCTCTCACACACAGCAGTGAGTGCCTGAAATAACTCCCGATAGGAATCCAATGGGGATTCTGATCACCATATGAGGCAGAATTATATTTATAGACTCATATGCAATGCTAAAGGGTTATTGCCTGCAGTTGCCATAATAAATACAAAGTCATGCCTATGAAAATATCCTGGAATGATTAAAGTAGGTAATCGAATCATATATAATTGTAATTATGCATGTATTTAATTTTACATTCTGTCTGATCCTTTATCTGTGCTTTGCTTGTGACATTTAAAAATGACATACACTCCAATCTGCTTTGTTGCTTGGATAACAGTATAGTGAAACAGCAGAACAATCCCCCTAACGTTACATAATTCTGTGGAAAATGAATAGATATTGACATAAAAATTTAGCAATTTATCAGTATTTTCACTTAAAAGCCCTACTGGAGTGGTTTTGTGCATTCCTGTCATGAAAAGCAAAAAGAAGCAACTGATTTTGTGTGTGTGTGAAATAATGATAAATAGCAAGTTGATTGAATACCACTTCTGACACAAATGAATAAATTACTGCCAGTGGAGCATTTTTTATCATAAATCACTGGTCATGAATCGATGCAGTAGTCTATATGTAAAGACCAAACGTCTGCTTGTGTTATGTTCATTTTTCAACCTCGCTAGAATTCCTTCAGCTTATGCTTGCTTGTAAAACAATAAGGTTGTGGGATAAGATATTGAGGATTTTGGGGCAGGTTTTTTTTTTTTTTTTTTTTTTTTTAAGAAGTAAGGCTACTGGTCTGAGCTTGATTTTGGCCTCAGTGCTCAAGGTCTAAAGCTATTTGTGTGTTTGTTTATTTCATTTATGTGTACAGGGACAGTGTTGTTCTGCATTAGTTAATGCAATTTAAAGTAATGTTTGGGCATCCCTGATCTAGCCTATGTAAGCAAAGCTGTAGCCGTTGAGTGCATGAAGTGTCCAAAATTCCACACTTCTTTTTAACGGTTAAATAAGTGCATCATCTGGGTATTTAAAGTGCACTTATTGTTTATAGAATAAAAATAATATTTCAGTGTATTTCTACTACAAAATGGCATAGAATAGTGCATAAGTATGCCATTTGGGACGCACCTCCAATCTTGGGTTCTCTTGTATTTCCTGTGTGACCTGATGAAGACCATGAAGGTTGAAAAGGTTGTCCTATTAAATTAGTTTTTTGAGAGCTAATCGTCTATTGTGTTTGGCTTGACCGAGCGCTCGCCTTTAAGAATTTCCTAGATGTGCCCACACTGATGTTTTTGTCCGGTTCATTATTAGCTCATGACTTGCATCATTTAAAAAACAAATGCTGGGTTCCCCACAGTTCCTTCATGTTGTCCCAACAGAAATCAATTCAAACATAAAACAATTATTGCCGAGTTCAGACTGCATGATTTTAGCCCAAATTTTGACTCGCCGACAGGTTTTTAGAAATCGCAGACAAATGTCTGAAATCACAGGTAAATCGGTGCTCATTCAAGTGAGTAACAATCACACAGTGTGTACTATCAAAGACGCGATCTGAGAGAAACGCTGATGAGTCTCTGACACCCGTGAGATATTTGGTGTGCTAAATATCTGGACCTGTCTGCGATTCAAAATCATTCCATGTGAAATGTTTTCTAATTGAAAATAACATTGCCTATTACTTACAGCCAATGAGAGAGCAACATCCATGGATACCTGCAGGTCAGCGGGAGGTTAGGGGAGAAGTTAAGAGGGCTATTTTTTGGTCCATTTGGACCCAAGAAATGGAGGAAAAACTAGTGGAAATTTGGCAACAGCACCCATGTCTGTTTGACATGTCATCTAAGCAATATCACAACTGGGTCAATAAAAGCCAGGTGAGCAAAAATAGGTACATATTCTACCCCACTAAAGACTTAGTTCTCATTATGTAGTTAATAACAAAAGATACACTACGTGACCTCACGTTGTTTCCATGTCACTTCTCGCATATGTTTGGTTGTGAAATGTAGTTTGTGGCCCAAGACAAGTGCAGTGTGAAACCCCCTGTTGCAGATCCATCCTACAGTGTAAACACAGCACCGACAGAATGCTACCTCAGATCGTCATGCAGTGTGAAAACATCTATGACACGACTACTCTGAAAATAGTGCATTCTGAACTCATGTTGTCCCCCCCAAAAAACTCATTTAAAATAAGTAGTTTGAACAAGCAGTGGAAAAGCAGCTAATAACTCTGATCTTTGGGGGATCTTTTCGGACCGTTTACAATCACAAAAAGCGACTGTAAAGGAAAGTTAATGTCCGAAAAAGTACTATTAGAAACTCCGCCCTCAAACTGACCCAGATTTTCGCTTTTTGCAAACAAAAGGAAGTGCGTGAGGGAGCCCGAATGTTGAAGATGGCACAAATGAGATGGAGACTCTGTATTGTGCCGCCGACTTGTGACATTCCGTGACAAATTAGTGGCAGCCTACAGGACGGCGGGATCCCTAGGGGTTCGCCCGTGAATACACAGTCAATCAATACTCGCTGCCTCTTACTGACAGCACAAATGCCAAGCGCTCCTCTGAGGGAGACGAGTGCGCTGTGTGTTTGTGCTCAAGGAAGAGGATGAATAAATGTCATCAGCGCTGCCTAATACTATGTATTATTCAGCGCTGTTTGTGTTATTTTCGCCATTCTCTCTTTCCGAGGGAGTTTGTGTGGGGAGAGTGCGGTCTGTGCAAAAAGTGTGGAAATATTAGTCATAGGAGCGAGAAATCAAAGTGTTCAGAAAGTCTCACATCATGTTCTTTAGAAATGTTCTCTTTGAGCGGCCAATCGACCATGAAAAAATGTTGCTTTTACGTTGTGTCTCTGCTCTCAGATTTCACTTGCAATTTGAATATTTAAACGTTTACGATGTCATATCTGGTGTATTTTAATGCAATAGTTGAATATAGACAAATCATTGTGGGTCTATCTTTATGTTTCACTTAAGTACAAAAGTTTGGAGTACACTATAAAAGATGATATGACAAAGTCATGATAACAAATATTTTTTGTGTTATTTTAACTTAATTGTGCAAGTTAATCAAGTTTCAAATATACAGTTTTTAATTATACAAGGTTTAACTTAAAGGTGCAGTAGGTGAATGTCTTCAGAAACATTTTTTGTTGTGCTGGTTGAAAGTCTCTTTACATTCCACTAGCAATGATTACAGTAAATGATCTAAATGTATTCATATGTATTTTTATATTCTGGGTAAGGCATAAGACTAAATAGAGCATAAGGCATAAGGCAAAATAGAGTAAGAGTGAGGCTGATGAGTGAGACTGATGAGAGAGTGATGACAATTTTTTCTTGCTAACTACATAACTGAAAACGTGCTAGATATAATATTTCTATAATAAAATATAAATAGAGTTTTTCGTTCAGAATTGTAGTAGTATAAAGCAGTGGTTCTCAAAGTGGGGGTCGCCTGGTGATTTCCAAAAATCTATTTATTTTTATTAAGCCATAAGAATTACCATATTTTATTCATAACCTATTGAAGAGAAAAAATTGTCGTTTATAGTTATATACTATACTATATAGCTACTATAGTAGTTTATAGTTACTAGTTCAATTGGATTGTGACCCCTGGGATAATTACATTATATTAAAGACACAGCAATAGGGTAAGATGCAGCAGATTGATTTTATAACACCAGGTTAAACTTTCTGGCACATTTACAGCACTGACATACAAAAAAAAAACTAAACGAAGAATAGACTTGGGTCTATTGGTGTGTGTGCGCCATTGCATGCAAGGTTTCTGTATTTATAACAACCTCAGAGGATATTGGGGGTCCCAAATCACTGGCATTGTTATTTTGGGGGTCGCGGGCTGAAAAGTTTGGGAACCCCTGGTATAAAGTACTATAAAGTTTTCTAACTGGGAAATGACAAGATCTAGTTTGTCTCTGTCATCTTTAATGTGCACGTTCATGAGTTTAGGAGATGTGGCTTTGGATGACGGGAGGAATTGTATTTGAAAGATATTATGATAAGCGGTTAGCATTTAGGTAGATCACCTACTGCACCTTTAATATTGTAGTCAATATGATTGATGTAAGCTGAGATGACTCGTTACCTTGATTTAACAAAAAGCTTTGTTTTTAACTACTTTTTAAAATGAATGCTGTTATGCAGCAAGGATGCATTCAGTTGATCAAAAGTAATGGTAAAGTTGTTTCTAATGTTCCTGTTCATTAAAGAGTTCATAAATCAGTCACAATTTCCACAAAACATTAAGCAGCACAACCATTTTATTTTTATTAAATTTTTCAACAGAACAACAGTAGTATTGGTATCTCGTAACAACAAGTACAGCGAATTTTGTTCGACATTCAAATGTTCAAAAGCAAAGACAGAAATAAAATGAAAATTATAAAAACCAAATTTAGAAAGACACAGTCACGGAGTACCCTCAAAATTCCAGAGGGAGGACCGAATGTGCCAGAACACCTCAGATCTCTAATGTAAATTTTAGGTTATTTTTCTCAGTGGTAAAATTGTGGTCGCCTGACTTATTGACTGAAGGTATCTGAGCAGTTGACCATAATAACAATATACATTTTTTTGCCAAGTATATACGAAAATTGAATACACATTCTTTCACAATCAAGACACAGTTCCAAACTCTCAGAAATAAAGGTACAGGAGCTGTGACTGGGGTGGTACCTTTTCAAAATGTACACATTTTTACCTAAAAGGTCCATATTAATACCTCAAGGGTACATATTAGTATCTAAAAAGTACAAAAGTGTTCCTCTTAAAATTTTAAGGTACTAATATATACTTTTGAGGTACCAATATGGGCCCTTTAAGTACAAATGTGTACCTTTTGAAAAGCTCCTGTACCTTAATTTCTGAGAGTGCACTGTAAAATTCAGAAGATATACCTTTGGGGACAAAGTTTTTCCAATTATTTTTTTAAATAATTTTGGGAATGTCTTTCCAGTATGTTTTGATTTAGTTGCAGTCGCAAAATACATGCATCACTATGCCAATAGCTGTGTTTCCATCCAAAAATTCAAATGAACTTCATGAGCAAAACTGGATTATCGCATAAAAGATGTTTCCATCCAGTGAGTCAAAGTGAACAAAATCGTCACTTCCTGATTAACTTGCGCCAAATATCAACAGTAAAAATGGAATTTGCTGTGGTAGGAGAAGCTGCGTGAATCTTTTCTTCATTTAATAATTGACTTGCGCCTCAGAAGGCAATCCTGAAGGCGTGAGACGTGGAGCACAGACGCTCTTGATTCTGGAGGTCATTAATAATATAATAACACTAATACTGAAATGGTTAAGGTGTTCTAGAATGACCAAGACAACATTTCAGATGTTTTACAATGTGCTGAGTCTGCTGCTTTATCCATTTGCACATATTTTTATCATCACATGATCTCTTCTAACAAAATCACATCACTTTTTTTTTATGTGCATACTGGAATTTGTTAGGTAAAAGTGTTTCCATCGTAGTTTATGCGCATCTTATCAAATAAAAATATGCTTTTTATGCACATTTTAAAAATTGTTGCTCATCTTTGCATTTCCATTAACCGTCAACATGTCCAAATGCACATAAAAATAGGTGGATGGAAACGTAGCTAGTGTCTACTGTACTTTACATTTGAAACATAACTAAGAACAGTAAGGAAATATTTTATGGAGGCGAAATGGAGTTAGATAAATTCTGTGAATACATTTATAATTTTGTTCAGCACAACCATTTTCAAGATTTATGATTATAAATAAACATTTGCTCAGAATCAACTTAGCATGTTCGTCTAGAATCACGTGACATGGAAAATACAGCTTTGTGTTGCAGGAATTAATTGCTTTTTAAAATATATTTAGATACCAAACACTTCTTCGAAACTGTAATAATCAATCACAATATTACAGTTTTTTTCTGTATTTTTTTTATCAAATGCACACATAAGAGGTTTTGTCACAATTGTATAAGTATAAGAAGTTCTGCTTTGGCTTTAGATGACTTCTAGTATGATTTATAATCTTTTTTTGTGCTTTGATAATAATAATAATAATAACAACAACAACAACAACAACAACAACAACAACAACAACAACAACATCATCAACAACAACAATTTAATATTAAATTGTTATAATGACAATTTTTCACGAGTTCACAAATATTTGACTGAATAGAATTGCGTATTCGAAGTGCTGTCTGGTCAGAGGGCTCTGAGCTCAGAAAGACACCCTGACTCGTGTTATTCTCCTTATCAAGATAAAGAGAGAGCTAGGGGTCTGAGCACAGTGTCTAGCACTGCTCCAGAATGCTCCCACCCCTCCGATTTATGCAGGTATCGGGCTTAATAGTGTGGAGTTGGGATAGTGGAAGGAAACAGGAATGACGTCTTTGACTATTTGTAGGTGTTTGGTCTTAAGCTGATTGGATAATAGAATGATTGTCAATAGTAAATTAGCCTCATCAAAACTGATTGAGCTTCTCTCAAAATTTAGTTTATAAAACATCACTTATTATTATTATATTTACATTTTTCTATATTTATTCACATACTTTTTGGAGCCGCTGGTCACCAGCACAGCATGAACATTCTACAAAATATTTTTTGTATAGAAAACATATAGAGAAACAGTCTATATGTAGTGGAAAAGTCAGGTTTAGAATCATATTAGGATGAACAGGCTGTCAGAAATGTAATTTTTGGATGAACGCTTCCTTTAAATATTTCTCAACACATGCAATACTAATGCGCAACACTTGCAAACCAAATTCACAAGGTCCTTTAGGCTGTAGCTCATATTCAACGCTCTTTCATGCAGAGACTCTCAAGGCTACATACATCTTTTTTCCCCTTTCACATACATTTTTTTTGTTTAACTGTCTGCTTAGCCTTGCCTTATTTCCCGACATTGAAATTGCCATTGAAATAGAACACAAAACAGCACAGCCTTAACAATCTAATGAGATGGGTGAGGTGAAACGCGTTCTGCCTCAGGTGAAAGTCACAAAATGATTTCTCTCCCGTGTACGGTTGTGGTTGAAGTTGTCATTGAACTGACTGGGTTTGAGTGACGCTTTGCCTGGCTTTCAGCGAGAGTGTAATCCAAGGACAAGGACTGAAAGTTGAATAGATTCTGGAGTGCATCATTATCAACCGCTGTTGAATTCACTCCCTTTCAGGACGCTCATGGAAGAGGCTTTATTTTTCTGCCTTTGTGTCTGGTGTGAGGACAGGCATCAAATACACTTAGGAAGATTTGCATCTATTTGGGAATTTGAAAAGGTTGTGGAAACAGCATAAAACAGTCTAGCATAACACAACATTAGAGTATCTACTTTATGGTGGGTTTTTGTTGTTGCTATTTAAATCAAATTGAATTATGATTGTTTAACCTGTTGAGCTGTATTTAACTTATAGTTTTTTGCTTGAGGCTGTAATATGTTGATTTTGTGCCATATGAATATTTCTTCTTCTTATTATTATTATTATTATCAATGTTATAAACAGTGATGCTTAATATTTTAGGGAAAGCAGTGATATTTGGTTTCTTGATTTTTTATTTATGTATTTATTATTTTTTTTATCTTGATTATCTTGATCAGGGGTGCCCAAACTTTTTTCTTATGAAGGGCCAAAAACTAAACTTGATTGAGAGTGGTGGGCCCCAGAGGTAAATATACCAAACTGTAAAGCTGTCAATGTAATTTCCTAACTTCTTATTATAATTCATCATATAATTAAATTAATACTACAATTTACTACATTTAAATACTTTCATTTTATTAATAATTATAATGTTTGTATATTTTATAATGAGCAATAAAATTTACACAAAAAATCATGACATGAACAATTTATAACACTAAAAAATGCACTTTTTCTTGATTCGCTTACTGATATCTTCTGCAATGTTCGCTATCCATCAAGTGACTGTATTTAAAAAAAAGAAATCTGATTTATTTATTTAAAATAAAATTTTAGTTACCTTTTTTTGTAGATCAACAGTTAAAAAACAAAAGTTATGTTTAATTAGAAATGACTATCTCTGTTAAAAGCATTCCCATGAAAATTCCCCATCATTCTCCTCCTCAGATGGGATGGAAGGCCAAATCAAAGGTTACAGTGGGCATCTCTGATCTTGATTTTATTAGTTTATCTATTTCTTTACATTTTGTAACAATACAAAACTCTACATTTTGATCAATTTGATGCATATCTGCTCTTAAAAAGCAGTAGTTTAGGTGTTTTAGGTTTCTGTGGACAATTTATAAAGTTTTTTTTGTTTTATTCTATGAACTACTTTTCCAAATCACAGTAAAAATGTAATTTAAAGCCTTTTTGCTGCATAAAATAACTTACAATAATTTCATGTTTATATGACTATTAGTCAACATTATAACAATGTCTTAACCATTTAAAGTTAACTGGTGATCTGGGACCTTTAGCCAGGTCAGACCGCTGTGTATAGTTTTAGATACATGACAATGATTCTTTTTAAATGTCAACTGTTTTAAGAGCATTTTTGTTGAATATAAAAAGTGTATGTATACAGCTATATTTTGTGACAAAGAAATAATTAGTTTGGTGTGGCAAATCCTTAGTGTTGAGCCCTAAAAAGTCATGTGAAATAAACTATTAATAAAAAGAAAAAAAAATGTAATTGCAATGCGACACTATGAAAGCAGAGCCCATTTGCTCATGCTTATTGAGCAAGTTCATTCACAACACACAAAAAAAGTCAAATGAATGAGGAGGCATGTGGACATAACACAAAATCGAAATCAAGTAATTTTAGCATGCCAAAGTCAAATTTATGCATATAAAATATATTTTCCCAACAACAAAAATTGCAGCTAGTAAAAATGGCGCGTGGCTTGTAATGTTGGAAAACTACTAGCCACCAGTGATCAAAAAAAGATAATGTCAAGCCCTGATTGTAAGTGATCTCTTTCTTTATTCCCCATAGCTGTTCACATATAATGTTGTAAAATTATGCAGAAACAAATTATGTTTTTTCATAGATATATTTTAGAGCTTTTCTGGCTTTAAATGCTGTGGCAGATCAGAATAGATATTCTGCACTATTTTAACCGAATTTTGTCTTCATATGTGACAAGTTTTAACTGTCATTCACGTACAGTGGTGCTCACCCAGAGTGACACTGTGCTTCTTCCACACATTTCTTGGCTTTCCCATGCATGTCTCCACCTTGTCTCCTCAGACATCGACGAGTGCTCCGATGGGTTTGTGGAGTGTGACAGTCGAGCCACTTGTGTCAACCTGCCCGGCTGGTACCACTGCGAGTGCCGTGATGGATACCACGACAACGGAATGTTCTCCGCCAATGGAGAGTCATGCGAAGGTAAAGTATTTATAATGAAACAGCGCCTCTTTTGAATCAACCCAGTAGAAAACTCTGTATTTTGCATTCATCATTGTTGAAGTCACAAGTGGTTCTTTGAATTTAAAGTGCCCCATTATGCTTTGACAAATATTACCTTAGATGTGGTGAAATATGGCTGTATCTGAATAGGTCTGCAAAGTTTCAAAGATCAAAATGCATGATAAATGGACTTATTGTTGGGGAAAGAAAGAACCATTTTTAAAAACGAGTCGTCAGTAATTGTAGTTCTCCACAAACCTACACAGGTTTGTAACAGGTTTTGTTTGAAGTCAAACGATCACAAGGCTTTAGTTTTCATTGGCTGCCTTCAAACAATGTCTAATTTGACCTTCAGCTACAAACGCTGTAGTCTGTAGGTCTGGAAGAGTTTGATTCATGTTGTCAGCATGTTGATAAGATGCTATTCTTTGTGTTTTGCCAAAGGACTTACAAAGGATTTATTCAAACATGATTTGATACTGTCATCTACTGATCCTGCTGCTACTGTTTATATTAGGCACATTTTTGATCTGACACATGCAACCAGTCAGTTATTAAGACTTGTATGGCTTAATATAACATAAATGATATCTCTTACTGAAATATATCATAGAAATCCATGGTGGATTCCATTTTTTATTCCTTTTAGGACTATTCCAGTTGTCCAGTTACAATTGATGCAGCAACGCAGATGGATGTTGACAAGCATCAGAATGTTTGGTGTCTTGCGTTTCTTTTCTTTGTCGTTTCTCAGCATGGATTTTTCACTTTATCCAGGAGTGCTGAGGCTCTTTTTGCAAAGAGATTAATGATGGTGAAGCTTGGCATCTATTTTTGCCCTTTAGCTGAAAATGATAACCGAAAGCTGCACAAATGTGTCATTGTATCAGCATTTTGTGGTGAACAATTTTAGCAGGCAGTGCTAGTAGCTTGATGTTTTCTTTTTAGTTTGATGTTCAGCACTGTGCACCTAAAATATTGTCAGCCCCTGCAGTTCAAAATGAATGTGATTTATTAAATTATGAAAATCCTTCATGGTTTTTCCACTGCATAATTCAGCAAGAGTCAAACTTTGTCTTACATTAAACAATAACATGTCTTAACACCCCGTGGTTAGTTTTAAACTTGACTTCAAACTAAAGTAATAGTCTTTTCTTCACCATTATGAAAATATTAATCCCATTTTTGTTGTGAACATCCCGGACGAGCCCCCGCAATCCCTGATGAGCCCCCATTCTTGTCAAACAAGAAAAGATGTAGGAACTGTATTAGATGTTTTTACTGGAATTTGATTTTTATGATAAATAATTTGGTTTTCCATTTGTTGCTGCCATGTGATTGACCGGTTGCCCCACTCACTTGCTAGTTAACCCTGTCATCAATAAGCAAAAAGACTGTTATGGAGTGCATGTTAATTATTATGTGCACCATTAATAATACCAAAAAATGTCCAGTTTGATTTCACTGTGCGTTTAACCAGTTTGGTGATTCTTTTTTCTTGTTGGTAGACATTGATGAATGTGAGATGGGGAGGCACAGCTGTGCTAACGACACGATATGCTTTAACGTTGATGGAGGATATGACTGCCGCTGCCCGCATGGTAGGAACTGCACTGGAGACTGTGCTCATGACGGCAAGGTGAAACACAATGGGCAGATCTGGGTGCTGGATGATGACAGGTGCTCCGTCTGCTCGTGTCAGGTGAGTCAAAAGAGGCTGATGGGAATTGTAGTCGATGGAAATTGTTGTTTTTTTTCCCCACTCTGTGTCAGCCTCTGTGTTTCTCTTCTGTTTTAGTCAGGGTTGGTGATGTGTAGACGGATGGTGTGTGACTGCGAGAATCCCACAGTGGATGTTCTGTGCTGTCCTGAATGCGATCCTCGTCTAAGTTCTCAGTGTTTGCATCAGAACGGTCTGCTGGCGTACAGTAATGGAGAAACCTGGGTGGAGAACTGCCAGCAGTGCCAGTGCATGGTAAGTAAAGACGTCTTGTGGAGTAATTAATTGTGCCTGATAGTGTATATATTTTAGAATCCATTATAATTTATATCACGTGGTCAATGTTTGACAGAACTTAAGATGATAAAAGAACTTTAATAAACATTTTGTTTAGACGGTTATTTATATGTTTATATGAATAGATATTTGTATCATACTTTTGGTCTGATTAAATCTAAATCTAAATTTACAACATATAAATAAATGTAATCGAATCATTTCAAATTATTTTTGTAAGTCTAGCGTCCTGGTTAAAATATGATTACATTTTTCACTGATGGTTCATGACTCATTTATTGGTCACATTCCATATAATCATTACATAACATTGCATCATAAATCACTGTAGGAACTAAAGAGAAAACAAACAAACATAAATGAATCTCGAAAATTGAAACACTAAGCCAACATCACAATCAAAAATTAACCTTAAACAAATAAACCAAATTACCTTATTTACCAGGAGCTAAACCTCATAAATGGGGAATGCGTGAATCAGCCGAATACCCGTGCCTTTTTGCCGTGTTTCACCTAGCATTCCATGCATGGCTTGCTTTGCTTCATGTCCATTATTATACACGTCATAAATGTGATAGGCTGCGTAATCTCTGTGTCATAATTAAATTCCCCAACCACAACCTAATTCATTCAACAAAGTCAAATCATATACAAAATACAACAAAATAACAAAAAATTCTAAATCATGAACAATAAAGTAACACATTATTTCAAGTTTTGTTACAGTAAGCTTTTAGCAAAATGTAATCTAATAATAAAACATTATATATTTTTTCCCTATTCCTAGTATTTAGTTTTTTAGAATTTCATGTAAAGGTTGTAAATAAACAAACTATGAGATGATTGGATGTTAATAATTGCATTTTTTTGGGATATAATTGTTGATATAATTGCTAATGTTAATAATTTGCAGTATTTTACACATTTTTTTTGGATAACATTTTTATATTATATTATATTATATTTTATTATATTTTATTATAATATATTATATTATAATATATTTTATTATAATATATTATATTATATTAATTTTATTATATTATTTTATAT
>CAIGQZ010000320.1:6838313-6849029 GCA_903798205.1 Danio tinwini | reverse complement strand
TTTTTTTTTTGTTTCAAGAAACCTTGACTTACATTATAACTGTCCTCGAGGGAAAATAAAAAAATGATGCAAAAGTGTGAAATATGTCCCCTTTAGCAAACAGCATCCATTCACACATGCACAACTGTCATGCTGTACTATTAGCCTCGGATTCAGAGAAACTGCTGCTCACGGTGGAACTTTCTGCAGTACCTCAGAAAGTCTAAAAATCTTGCTCCGAACCTTGAACAGTGCAGTTTTCAGCCCCTCAGGAGTTTGTCCCTCCTGTGCGCAGTGGTTCAGCACTTAACTTTCATCTAATATAGCATTTCCCCCTCCCCCATTCTTTAAGCTTAAAACTTGTTTTTCTGCGTAGAATTGAATTAGAAAGTCCATCTTTCCCTCAAATGAATAGTCTTACTATAGTATTTGCTGAACTGGCAATAGCTTCAAACAGGTTTTTAACGACATGCCAAACTCCCAACTCACTTTTCCTCTGCCTGTGAAGGGTTTTCTCCTCAGGGTTTACGACGGCTAAACTTGTAGTCTCTAATAATGAAGGCTTCTGGACAGTTGTGGCTGGTGTAACAGATGTAAGGTTTGTTTTCCAGGCTAATGTTAAAGCCCAGGCTCTGGATTAATTGCTCAATAAGTGACTTTCAATTGCAAACTTTTTTTTTATCCTACAAGTATTAATTGTGCTCATAAAGTCAAGACACTACAGACAAAAACAGCCTTTTTTATGCACCTGCCAATTTTTTTGATTTTGGACTTCAGGGTTTTTTTTCCCCAGTGTAATAAAAAATATGCAATGTTGAAATAAATGTAGCACTTTATCAGTTTTGTCTGTAGTTTTCAATTATAATGCATATTCCTAAAAGGCTAATTTATCAAAATGAGTTTTTTTTTCTGCCTCACTGAGTTTTAAACCTCCACATAAGCATTATTTTAACTCTACAATTTTGTTCATATTTATATTGTGAGGGTTTTTGACAGACGCATTTGTTTACATGACATAATTTGCTTGATTATATTATTTTATTCTATAAAAATGTGAGTATGTTTGCAGTGCTTTCCAAAATATCTAGTGATGAAAAGAGATTCCCACAGTCTCTTTGTAAAAACACTTTACTGGAATATGCGCTAAAAATTAACACATTTTGAACTTGACTTCATCAAATGTTCAGGTTTTTGTGTTAAAAAAGTATGCAAATGAGAGAATATTTAATTAAACGCTGAATTATTTGCATAATTAGACATTTTTGGACTTGAATTACAGGTAAATATGTGCAATACTTAATCAAATCATTATAACAGTTATTGTATTAGCAAATTCACCTGCAGTTTCTCGCGTTAATAGGATCTCAGTCAAAAAGAGCCAGTTTTGTATTGCTGTATCATTATAGGTTTCAGTAAAGCTCTTCTCTCATACTGTTGGACTGTTATCGTTATTCTCTTTTCTGTCAGCGCTTTCTTTTAGTCATTTTCAACCCCCTTTACTCTTCCAAACCTGATTCTCATCAGTTTTTTTTCTTGTTCTCTATGAAGTAAAAAAAAAACACAAAACTTGAAAGGAAGGAAGAGACTCAGAAAGAGAGTGAATGAGGCAGGAGAAAGGCTTTGTATTTTAAGGATACAAAAGTGTGAGGAGCGAAAGAACAAAGAATGTTTCCGGAACGGAAAACTCCAGGAGGGGGAGAGAGAGAGACTTTCAGAGAAATATCTGCGTTTGTCTTGTAATCAAGGTCTATGTAAAGCTGCTCGGTCTGATTTAGGATATAATCTGCTAAATATGTGGCCTTGCAGAGAAATACGGCACAAAATGAATCATTTATTCACCCTTATGTGGTTTTAAAACTGGTAAGACTTTCTATCGTGCCCCGAACACATAAAGAAATTTTAATAAAGCACAGATAAGTTGTAAAATAATTTGTCTTTCATGATTTAACACCAAAAACTCTTTTAATTAGAGTTTGAGTCAAGTAAATTTCACTTTTTGTTAAGCAAAACTGTAATTAATGAATAATTTTCCTCTAGATATAGATTACCTTGAACTGTTTCCCGAACTGACCTTCAATCCCTTTGATGTCTGTTACACCAAGTGCTCCATCACTTTATCCTTAAACCTGCGGCAAACATCCAAAAGGACCAAAATGTTCATATAGTCTGACACATCACCTGCAGTCTAGCAGATGTGACCGTGTGTGTGTGTTTGTGTTTGTGTGTAATATATTAAGGTGAGATAAAGATTTCATAGGGTTTTTTTGCATCTTATGTAAAGAAAACATGCAAAATACACTTTTAAGTGTCACCATTTATCAATTTTGAGTACAGTGTATATACTGTACAGTATTTGTATACAAGATTTTTTTTATCTCCACTTCAGCAGCACTTAGGCCAACCTGCAGTTTTACTCCTATATGTTCATATGTGTTTGTTGTATTTGTATAAATAACAGGTTTTCGTTCAATCATAATTTGCCTTATTATATACAAAATTGGGTCCCACTTTATATTAAGTGGCCTTAACTAATATGTACTTAGACTGAAATTATTAATTCATTACAGTGTGCTTATTGTGTAAATACTTGTTTTTACATTGTACTTATGCTCATTTAAATACCTGCATGTAATTACATCTGTAAATAATTTGAGTTAGTGCATTTATAATTACACTGTTGACCATCCCTTACACCTTAACTCTACCCATACCACCAAACCTTTTCTAACCCTTCCCTTATTCCATCTCTAAGGTTATCTGCAATACATTATGAAAGCATTAAGTACATTTGATGTATATTTTGATTTTAAGTACATAGTATTTGAGTCCACTTAATATAAAGTGGGACCCAATATTGTATTCTTTTTTAATGTTTGCAGTATTTCTTGATTTTTGTGCTGGAAATATATACAAATTAAACCATAAGTTATGAAATAATGCCTTATTTACACCTTATTTTTGCAACCAATTCTCATTAATAACTACTTGCTTGACAGAATAATGCTAGAGCACTGTTCTCTTATTAGTACTTATTGCCTTACTCTGCAGGACCATATTTTAATCACTTAATCTGACCCCATACCTAAACTTAACAGCACCTCACTATTAATAAGCAGCAAATTAGATGTTTATAGGTAGTTAATAGTGAGATTTGGTTCCCAAATTGAAATTGAATTATATACATAATTTCAAAGCCTATTAATAAGCTTTGCATATTTTGCAGAAACACAATTATTTTTAAAGTCTGGAATCTAAGGGTTCAAAAAAATCTACATAATCACCTTTAGAGTTGTCCAAATTTAGTATTTAACATAATACTTATCAAATATTAAGTATTGGCATATTTAATATAGGAACATGTAACGTAAAAAAAAAAAACATTTATCTTCATGAATATGATCTGTACTTAATATTCTAATGATTTTTGCTAAAAAAGGAAAATAGATAATTTTGAACCATACACGGTGTATTTACTATACTATATATATTGTATTATACTGGTATATACCTATATACAGTGAGAGGGAAAAGTATTCAACACGTCTTGCATTTTTTTCTGTGAAAGATATTCTGAAGGACCTGTTGGAATTGAACCAAATTTTGGTAAAAAAAAAATACAAACAATACAAACATAAAAATATAAAAAAACAAAAATAAAATCTGAAGAAATTATGTGTAATAACACTGGAATGACACAAGAATAATGTACTGAACTACTGAAATGTATTCAATACCTTATATAAAAGTTTTTGGTGATGGCAGCTTAAAGACGAGATCTCTCATATGGAGATTGAAGTCACATGCATTTCTCAGGTGTGAGTTTTTCACAGACTACAACAGAGTGTAAAACTCTTGATGGTTCTGTGGGTTTCGGCTATCAAATCTGAGATTTATTTTGTATTCTCTATTGGATTCATGTCAGGTGGTTGGCTGGGCCATTCTGCAGCTTGATTTTCTTTTTCTGAAAGCATTTGAGAGTTTCCTCAGCTGTGTTTTGGATCATTGTCTTGCTAAAATGTCCACCCTGGTTTATTCTTCATCATCCTGATGATAAAGATGTTGGACTGAAGCAGCTAATATTAATTTACACTGCGGAAGGGCAGAGAGTTGCTGAATAACTGAGAGATTTCAGCTGCTGTCTGGGCTTTCACTGCATTTCTACACCACCCTTTCTTAATGTGTTCAATACTTCTCCCCTGTGTCATTTCATTTTATGACACATAACTTAATTCGTAAACTAATTAATATATTGTTTTCTTTGCATATATGGATTTCTTTGATTATCAACATCTGGTGAAAATTTCAAGCACCTTTAGAAAAATGGTGATGTGTTAAATATTTATTTCCCCTACGGTATATATATATATATATATATATATATATATATATATATATATATATGCAACATAAGATTGGTTTTGTGGTCAGGGTCACAATTCAGAAATCCTATAATAAGAAAAAAAGGTCAGCATATTTTTGATGTAATAAAGCACCTGTTGAAGCATGGTGATATAATCATTAGCAAATATTTGATCCCTATTCACCTGCGGTATATTAATCCAGCCTTGACCTGTGTTATCGATCCTTCATTACACTCTTCTCTCTGGATCAGTGGCCACAACACACTCTTGGTGATTTGCAGCCTGTTAAAGTGGAAGTGTGTAATTTATGTGGCAAATGTAATTGCAAAAGTATTGATTGTTCAGATGAAGCCCTGACCTTTGTTTTTCAGAGGGGCGAAGTGGACTGCTGGCCGGTCTCGTGTGCGCCGGTGTCCGACTGTGAGTTTACAGTGGTGCCGGATGGCGAATGCTGCCCGCGCTGCGTCACTGACCCCTGCCTGGCCGACACAGTGCGCAATGACATCACCAAGACCTGTGTGGACGAATACGGCATTAGTCGCTTTAGCGGATCCGCCTGGACCAAACACGGCACCGAGTGCTCCCTCTGCCAGTGCAAGGTACAGTTCATCCACATCAAGTTTGTTATTGGATATGTAAAAAAATAATT
This sequence comes from Danio tinwini, assembly GCA_903798205.1. Taxonomy (NCBI): domain Eukaryota; kingdom Metazoa; phylum Chordata; class Actinopteri; order Cypriniformes; family Danionidae; genus Danio; species Danio tinwini. The sequence continues at coordinate 6,844,040 of CAIGQZ010000320.1, read as the reverse complement.
GATGACTGGCTGTTGAATTATTTGAATTTAATTCACAACCAGATGTGTGCTATTTGGGAAAATTCAACAAACCACAGTCAATTATTCCATTTATACTACATTTACCACATCTAAAGTCATTGTTCAGATATTATATTTCAAGACATTTGCCAGGTTTTGTCCTCAAACTGCTCCTCTGTGCGGTACTAGTTTCTTATGCATATTATTCAGTGCTTGGTTCCATATCGATTTGATTTTTAACACTTGTAGGCTGTGAAGTAACTGAAGTCATTTGGCGTAATGCTATAGAATTATTAGTAATTCGGTCTAGATCTGGCTAAAACTAGCTCAGCTGTGTGTTGATATGTAAATAATCCCACACCTTATGGGAAATTTACACACACAAAAAGCATTTTTCCTTTCCAAGGCGATATTTTCTATGTTATTGTGCGTGACCATTACTTTCGCATCTCTGGTCTTCTGAGCACTGTGTTTTTAAGATGCCGAGTCAAGTTAAAATAATTTCAACTTTTACACGCAGTGGCGCTCATCAATGTCAGTTCCAAAGCAGTGGATCATCAGAATAAAGGGCAAGTGTTGCAAACCTTAGAGAGAGTCATAGAGACAGATGGATTATGACAAATCTATTGACTCCAATGGAAAGTTTTATCAACAGCAATGGCGGCTCATGGAGCGTCTCAATAGCTCCCGGAAGTTAGCACTTACAACCGAGTTACATTTGTAGACTGCCGGCGATACACTTCTTCTACTCAAATTGTATAATAATAATTATAAAAACAAATTAAATGAATATATATTTAAGAAAAAATTGTGGTAACACAATAATGGTCCATTAGTTAATGTTAGTTAATGTATTATAGTAATGTGTTAATAGTATTATACTAGTTTTATAGTTATTTATATAGTATCATACTAGTTTAATAGTATTACATTAGTAAAAACATTAACTAAAGGGACATTATTTCAAAGTCTCACCTAATTTGTTATTAAAAATACACTGGTTTTATATAGTACCTTGTATATAGTATGTATTATTTTAATTATTTATATATTGAAATAGAAACAATGAGATCCAAATGCCATAAACAACCATAAGCAAATCATTTTAATACTAAATAAGTACATAAATACATTATTTAGTATAAATATATTATTAAAATTGACATTTAAATGAGTCTATAATTGTTATTATATGTAATATAATGATTTCATTATATGAAATAAATAATAATATAAATATATAATAATAAATATGTTAATTAAAACGATGCATTTTGACTTGGGTAAAAATGGGATAATAAGTGATGGGGTAAGTCATGTAGAGTTAGTCTGGGTGAGAAACGCAGCAGGAATAAAGAACTGATTGATCTTAGCACAGGTACAGGAGAGGGATTACTCATCTCTTATGAAAGTGACCCAGCCAAGGTCATCGGCGGCGCTTCAGCTCACAGATCAATTATGACAGACTGACACTTTACACACATCCACTGCAGAAACGCTTCTATATGACTGTCACATTGGCTGCTTTTCTTTTCTGACTAATGTCTTTCTCCTTTTCTTCTCTCCTGTCTCTGTGTGTTTCTCTGCAGAACGGCCACATCTGTTGCTCTGTGGACCCTCTGTGCCTCTAGTGCTGTTCAGAAGGCAAAATATATGACTTTTCCTTTCTTCTCTCTCTCTCTCTTTATCTCTCTCTCTATTGCTCTATCTTTCTCTCATGTCTGCCCCCACCCCCCCGTCTCGGCTCTTTGTACAGTTTCATCCCCTTCAGAAGATCATTTTATACTGTATTATAGCATAAACACAGATATACTGATAGCTCAGTCACTGAAAAAAATAAAATAAATAAAGCATCGTTTCAGCTTTAAGCAGTGTTTACAATTTTGCTTGATGCTTTTAAGGCAAGACACTGCAAGAGTAATATGAGGAAACAGTTCATCAATATTTTAGCAATGTTTTTTTAAATGGTCCATTCACACTCGCAAATGAGGAATTATTTTTTGAAATGTTTACATTGCTTAATTTTCAATTTTGAACATTGGTTGAAGTCAGATTGTTTGTTTATTTATTTATTTACTTACTTATTAGGGTTTTTACAGAGGAGATTTTAATTGTTTCTGTTTATCATTACTCCATAATTCAGAAAACATTGCAAACAGAATGTTTGCAAAAATAATGAATATGTTTAACTTTTTTTGTAGAATAAAGTGTCGTAATCAGTCAAATTTTGTAAGAATAAATCTCTCAGTCAAAACCTTTAAGAATACATAAAGAAATCAGTGAGGTTTGGTATGTGTAAATGTAAAAAAAAGTCTCATTTTGAGAAAACAGCCTTTTAAAAATATGTATTATATTTAAAATCTGCAGATTTATGTGCAATTTAGAAGCAACAACAAAACAACAACAAAAAACATTGTAAAAAAATGCTGGGTTTTACACAATTTATTTATGTTGTCCCAACACAAATTGATTAAGTTAACTTAGTTGTTTTTACCAATTTAAGTGGATTTAACCAATAGTTTAAGTAAAAAAAAACAAGACAAGACTTGTGTCGGCTTAGCTCATTTTAAATAAGTAGTTGAAACAAGCAGAAACTAGAAAATAGGTTTACTCTAGTTTTAGAAAAAGTAAAGCTACTAATCGTTTTTTACAGTAAAGATATCAAAAAAAACATGTAACCCAGTAGAATAAAATTATAATATTTTAAAATATCATAATATTTTTATATTTATTTATTTATTGGATGGGTGCAAAAGAACCAGTGGGTTACATGTGGGGGCTCGTCCGGGATGGGAGTGAGATTTAGGGGGGTGAGTGTAACAGAGGCCAGCTGGCAAAGTGCTATGCAGGTAAACCTCACCCCCTCTGACCTCTAAAGGTGCTCTAACGACAGAGGCCATGATCTTTAGCCTTCTTGTTAGAGCAACCGACTCCTATGCAAAAAATCGCCCTGTTCAATCCCAGCTCAGACCGGATTGGGTGCAGTGTGACCGGTGGATTACATACATCTTACAAAAAGCCCAAAATCTCAAAAACCGTAACAGTCAAAAAGCCCAAAATTGAACAAAATTTCTTTATACTGCAGTGTCTTGCCTTAATAATGTGTTTATTTGTCATTTATCGATTATCAATTATTGGAATCCATGCCACAATATTTCAATATAAAGATCAATCATTGCAAATTCCATACGATTTTTAGGTTTCGGTATCAAAAACTATGTTAAACCTAAAGGCTAAGTTGACGTTGACTGCAGTGTTTTGTGCTTGATGGGTTCAGCGAGCTGCACACATGGTAAAACCGTTTGTAAATGAGAAGCTCCAGGTTTACCGGTGTTTACTTCTTTCAGTATTTATGGTTGTTTCGCCCCTTTATGGGGAAAATATGATCTTGATGTTGTGAATAGGTTATTTAATGTGTTCGTTTCTCATGTCTTTTGAATTTTGTCTTTACTTTGATGGGTTTTTTTTTGTTTTGTTGTTGTTGTTGTTGCACCTTTTGTCGAGTTGATGTTTGGTTCAATGGCTCGGTGCACTATTCTGTCATGATAAAATAAAAGGTTTCCACTGAAAAAAAAGCATTTATGTCCTTATTTAAATACAGTAAATGCAACTGAGATCAGTAATTTTGCATTATATTTTGTATAGTAATTGCAGTAGATGTAGAAGTAGCTATTTTATTTTATTTTATTTTTATTCCAAAAACTCATTACATGCTTCAGGAAAAAAATACATGCAGAAATTGCATTATTCATTCATTCATTCATTTTCTTTTCGTCTTAGTCTCTTTATTTATCAGGGGGCGCCACAGTGGAATGAACTGCCAACTTATTCAGCATATGTTTTATGCAGCGGATGCTCTTCCAGCTGCAACCCATCACTAGGAAACACCCATACACTCTCATTCACACACATACAATACGGCCAATTTAGCTTATCCAATTCACCTATAGTGCATGCCTACACAAGGAGAATATGCAAATTCCACAAAGAAATGCTAACTGACCCAGCTGAGGTTTAAACCAGCAATCTTCTTGCTGTGAGGCGACAGTGCTACCTACTGCACCACCGCGCTGCCCTGAAATTGCATCATTTGAAAAAAATATATATTTATTATTATATGGTTAGATATACATTATTATATGCTTATATATACATAGATTTTTTTTATAATCAGTATTATTATTATTAGTTCTTTTAATGTAAATATTTTATCTAAATATAATCAAAATATAACTATTTTGCATAATTTTTAGTAGTAGTAGAAGTAGTGAATTTTTTTATTATTACATTCATTGTTATGCTTAGATATAGATATTTTTAGTATTTTAGTTTTAGCATTAATCAGTATTATGTATTTATTTACATAAAATAGGCTGAACTCAGAAGTAGTCAAATTGTATTATTTTATTTTATTTATTTTTTCTTTGCACTGCTTTGCATTGCATAATGTTTCAGGAAAACTTAACATGCAAGAATTGCATTTTTTTGCAAATGTATTTTCCGTTTATTGTTATTTTATGCTTTGAGCTGCATGGAGATTTTGTTGTTGTCGTATGTTAAGTTTATGATAAGTAATATTCTGATTTTATGAAGCCACATGTTTGCCATTTCCAGCCTATTTTACTTCCATAATATGACGTATTTCAGTCTTATTATATTTTGATTTAGATTAATTTGTGATTGTTAAAGATTACAAAGATGAAAACTCTTGAATGTGGTGTTTGGAATAACATGCACAGATGAATCTTTCACATTATGACTAGAAAAGTATTTGATTACACCTTAAGTACTTTTTTCTCAAAATCAAAGGGGCTTTGTGAACACGAGGATTCAAAAATGATTAAAATAATATTATTTTCCATGTGCCTTTTTCTTCCCCAGTCTCCACTGAATTCAACACTCTGTCTTATTTCCCTCAATCTGGTGTCTGGATTCTCCAAATTCAGGCTTTATTTCAGTGCCAGTAATCCTGCTTTAAATAGTTGCTTGATAAATTGCACTTCTCCTCTGATCTCTCATGATCTTTCTCTGTTTCAAGCTCAAACACAGATTACTGCAGTGCGATTCCTCTCATTTCCGTCATTTACTGATCCACAGATTAGTGAACACACTGCCCATCTGATGGGGCTGTGCCAGCGCCGTGTGCCAACCTTCATCTGACCTATAGTGTGTGGACATATGCGTGTGTTTTCCCTCGATCAAATGCATGCGCAATGTGAACTGATATTTATAGAATCAGCATTTGGCTGTTTGGCTTTTGTGGACATACTTGTGGAAGGTTGAGGTACTGCAGTGTCACATGCTGAACTCTTCTGCTGAACATTTTTTTTTTCAGTTGTACTAATTAATTTTAATTTGCAGTTTTATTATTTTTGGCAGCAGATTTTATGACATCATAATGTTAACAATATGAATATTTATAATAGTATTAGAAATAATAATAATAATATTTTTAGTAGTGGAAATACTAATAGCAATAATAATAATAATAATTACAATAGTATTTTTAGTAGTGGAAAAAATAATAATAATATTTTTTTGTAGTGGAAATAATAATAGCAATAATAATAATCACCATAGTATTTTTAGTAGTGGAAATAATAATAATTATTATTATAATAGTAATAATAATAATAATAATAATAATAATAATCACAAATAGTATTTTAGTAGTGGAAATAATAATAATAATTATTATTATAATAGTAATAATAATAATAATAATAA
>CAIGQZ010000320.1:6810657-6836512 GCA_903798205.1 Danio tinwini | reverse complement strand
AATTTTCATTTACAAATGCACATTTTATGACCACATAATAAAAATATTTATTTATTGTTATTATTAACAATAATATTAATAATAATAAATATATAAATATATATATTAGGGCTGTGCAATATTATCAATACATCTAACTATCGCGATAATTTCTTTTACGATAGTGTATCGATAGTCCAACCTCAAGTATCGATTCAAGTTGTGCCAAATTACCTCCTTCTCCGCTCCTGTAGATGTCGCTAACTCGCGATCAACAAAACGCCAAGTAGTACGGTATCAGAAGTAAGCAAGAGTGAGCATGGCGGAAAATATAAAGGTGCCTCCAGCTTTTAGAGCTGACGTGTGGCTGCACTTTGGTTTTAACGCTATCAGAGGTTGGGTCGATAGACGATACCAACCATGCCTATCGATGCCTATAGACATCATGATGCTGAGGCAGCATCACTGATCCTCCGCACCGCCCCCGTTGCAAACGCACTCGTGAAAAACACGAGCCCCGTTTACACTGATACAGCTTAGTTTTAAAATGACATTTTAGAACGAAAATGATCCACATCCAAAGTGGCATTTCACCAAGCATTTCTGAACAGCCCTTCGTCTGCTGAAAACGCACATCACGTGACCACACACACACACACACAACCACAGACACACTGTCATGTGCTCGTCTGAACTCCAGAGAGCAGTGTACAGACTGTATATTTTATACAGTCATTGGTACGGACAGTTTATCAAGGATGTACCGCTGGATCTCGTCTCACTATAAGTTAGTTGTTAAACGTGATATTTAATTAATCGTGTCTCCCTCTAATGACTCTTCTGTCTTTTGATTCTCTCAGGTAACGTGTGACAGCATCAGTACACTGCTTTAGTCTTTCGCTTTCACGCTTGTACTAAGTAATTTTAATAAAAACCTCAGATACTGTTGGTTAGTTCCTGTTGTTTGTGCAGCTTTTTTACCAAGCAAGTGTGTGGATGCCATAACGAGAGTCCCGCGGAAAAAAGTGATTGACAGGTGGTAATTTGTGTGTAACTTGTATTTATTTATTTATTTATTTATTTATTTATTTATTTATTTATTTATTTATTTATTTATTTATTTATTTATTTATTCATGATTTGGTTATGAGTAAAACAAAGTCCATGCGGGTCAGGTAGTTGAAACGATAGGCTACAAATAATTCATTAGTTATGAATTTATTAATTATTCATAAATAATTAATTCACTTCTCCCTATGTGGACGATGCCATGGTCCATCGCCATGTTTCACATTAGACATCGATCGATGGCAAATTGGTCAACATAGCCCAACCCTAAACGCTATACCAGGGAGTACTGAATTAGACAAAAAATAAATGCCATTTGTAAGCTTTGCAATATACATAGTTCTCTGTTCAATCACACTGTGCAGTTTTAATGAATTGGAATGGTTGAAAATAAATTGGAATTGGAATTTTAATATGTCTGCCGACTTTATCAAGTTGTCAATATAATGTGACACATACTAATACAAACTATTGCAATATGTCACAATATTTATTGTATCGCGATATATTGTATCGTGAACCATGTATCGCGGTATGTATCGTATCGTCAGGCCCTTGCCAATACACAGCCCAAATATATATAAATGTTAAATAATTTATTGGCAGCATTTGTAAGCACATAAAAAAGTGAAAATTTCTAATAATAATAATAATAATAGTTGTTTTTGTACTATATGTATTTCTCTTGTTTTAATTTTTAATTTCTTAATATTTGATAATTATTTGACGTTTCGGTCTGTCTTTGTGCCTGCATATTCATACTATAGTAAATTAGATTAAAAAAAAAGATATATTTGTGTGCTCTCACAAAATAATTTGATTCCATCACCAAAACTCTCTATCTGGGAAGACAAAATGAGCGGAGCTAGTTATATTAATCACATGACCAATGTGACCCCATCCAGCAACCTTTTATGCAAATTACAACAAGACTCTTCGTTCCGTGTGAGCGAAAATTACTCTTTTATTTCTTCGTTTTGTAAGTAGGAAAATTACAGAGTGCCCCTTTGACCCATAATCACCATGTTGATTAAATTGCTTATTACTCCTCTACTGTTTCTCTCTCTCTCACACTCACACACACATACACTGAGTGGTTTGTTTTTTATAATCTCTTGCCCTTTTCAGCACAGCGTGTAATCTTGCTGAAGTGCTGAATCCGCTTTCTGCCAAAAACCTACTGGCAGCGTCTCTGTCCTCTGCTGTTGGACACTTTGGCTCTATATTAGTCTGCCTGTCCTGGCTAAAAGAGAGCCAAGAGTCTGACTAGTGCTTCCTCATGCCTGTGAGGAGAGGAGAAGTGACCCGGCGTGTGCTCTGTTCCTCCAGCTGCCTCCGAAAAAAGCCCTGCAGCAGAGAAGTGTCCCACGACTGAGCGGAAATATCAGCACCACTGAGAGCTCTAGCATTGTCAGAAAATGCTGGGCTCCACACAATCGATTTGTGTTGGGACAACTTGAAGGAATTAAGTTAACTTGTTTTGTCAATTTTAAAGGTGCGGGAGGCACTGTCAACTCAAAGCAAGAAGGTCGTTGGTTCAAGTCCCGGCGGGGCCAGTTGGCATTTCTGTGTGGAGTTTGCATGTTCTCCACATGTTTGCGTGGGTTTCCTCTGGGTGCTCCGGTTTTCCCCACAGTCTATACAGACATGCTGTATAGGTGAATTGAATAAACTATATTGGCTGCAGTGTATGTGTGTGAATGCGAGAGTGTGTGAGTGTTTCCAAGTACTGGGTTGCAGCTAGAAGGGCATCTGCTGCATAAAACATATGCCAGAATAGTTGGTGGTTCATTCCACTGTGGACCTGCAACCTCTGATAAATTAGAGGCTAAGCCAAAGAAAAATGAATGAATGAATTACTTTTAAAGGTCCATTGAAATTAAAATAACTTTTTCTTAGGTGTTAGTATCAGTATTGCTAGTTTTTAGAATATCTGTAATGTACTGCGCACCAAAACAGGCATAAAATTTGAGTTTAGGAGATGGAAAACAGATATAAACATGCAAAGCTTGCAGTTTATCGCTTCTGCCTACTGTAAATGGATCAATGGTTTTATTCATGTCATACTTCAGTTTGTCATCAAATCGTGACCAATCAAATGCTCTCTAATATCTGACGTGCCCCACCCCCTTCAAGATGCTTCTCATTTATTGTGCTTGAGCTCAACTCACTCTCACTGGCAGAGCAGTGATAAAACAAAACGCTATTGGCTGTTTTTTTTTTTTTTTTTTTTATAACAGGGGCAGCTACACTGTCCCGCCCTCCCTTCATGTTTCGGTTGAGATTACGTCAAACATCAAATAAAACTGCACACCTGAGCGGAAATATCAGCACTGCTGAGAGCTCCACACTAGCCCCTTTCACACAGTGATACTGGTTAATATCCGGAAAATTTCCTGAACGACTTTACCGGTAAATTCATGAAAAAAGGTGTTCACACAGGCATGGACGTTCCGGAATTTTTCCAGAATAGACCATTCACACATCCATTACAAAATAGCAGTAAATTCTGACATCATAACCAGAGATGACCTATAAATGGCAGCGCTCATATTTCTAAACATAGTAGGAGTCTGCCTTTTCTTGATGGTTTCACTTTTATTGAAAGCTTTAGCATTCATGCAGCTGCTTTGTGAGACATCCAAAGGAAACGCGAACCGCAGCTAAATGTTTACACACTTGATTACATTACACATTCTGTTGATGGATGAATATTGTGAACAACTTATTTGAAAACATATGGAGGAACACTTTCAGATGTCAAGATGTTCATAATATTTGTGTGTGCTGGCGCTCACTGGCTGCACTCTGCGTCAAGCAGAGCTTAAAGGTAAACAAACAGCGGTTTATCATAAGCATTTTATCGATCATTTTTTCCACAGTTGGCATTAAGAAGGAACATAGAAGCGTTATCTGAATAACTTCTAGCAGCTAAATGTGTCTGGAAAAATAGTCAAAGGCTTTTATTTTCATAAACAGTGTGGATGTGAATGCGTTTGAGTATTCTGATTGGCTAAAGTAAACGTCTGACATCAGCGCGTTCTAGACGTGAATGCTCTCTTTCCCGCAATCTTCCTTCTGCGTTCACACAGCGCAGCATTCCGACAAATTACCAATAATGTTACAACTTCTCTTTCCGGAAAATTTCTGGAACGAATTTACAGGTTTTTTTTCAAAAAGGGCCTGTTCACACATACGGACCTTTCCGGAAAATTACCTGCAATTTTCCGGAAAGGTCTGTATGTGTGAAATGGGCTACTGTCAAAAATGCTGGGTCCCACACAATCAATTTGTGCTGGGACAACTTTAAGGAAATAAGTTAACTTACTAGTTTTGGCAATTTAAAATGTCTTATGAAATTAAAAGAAAGTTTATTTAGATGTTAGTATCAGCATTGTTCTTTTTAGGATATCTATAAGCGAGTGCTCACCAAAACAGTGACAACATTTGCGTTTATGAAATATAAAACTGATATAAACATGTGACACATGATACCAATGCAGCCAGCACGCAAGCAAACTACAGTACTGCAAAGCTCAAGAAATTGCAAGTTCCAAACTGGAGCACAAAATAATATGATTGTGCGCACATATAAACATACTGAGATATGGCGTTAGATGTTGGACAAAACAAAATTGCACAAACTCTGTAAATATAGACATACTTTACATTGTAGACTTTTGCAATTTGCTAATCACAAAGTTAGAGGATTTTTCTAAATTGTTTTTGTCAATCACGGTTTTAATGACAATGTAAATTTGAAATACTAATTCGAACTGTAAGAAAATTGACAGTGGTTTACTTTGAAACCCGTAATCATGGCAAGACTTACGGAGTAAAAAAAATGCTGGGTTCCGCACAATCGATTTGAGATGGCACAATATAAAGGAATTAACTTATTAATTTGGTATCACTTTATTTTGATGGTCCGTTTGTTGAATTTAAGTTACATTGCATCTACATGCCAACTAATTCTCATTAGATTATAAGTAGACCGTTAGGTTGGGGTTAGGGTTAGTGTAAGTTGACATGTACTTGCAAAGTTTCTTATAGACAGTTAAATGTCTGTTGAAGGAGCAGTATCAGCAGATATTAAGCAGACAGTCTACTAATACTCAAATAAGAAGTAATTGGCATGTAGTTGCAATGAAACTTTGTCAACAAAATGTGCATTAGAGATTATCAAAATAAAGTGTGCCCATTCGTTTTTACAAATTGAAGCAGATTAAAGATAAAAGAGTTAAGTTATGCCAAAAAGACCTTAAAAATGGTGTTGTTTGAAGCTTATTTTAAATAAGTAGTTTGAACAAGCACCAAACTTAATTTTTACATCTTGTTCACACATTTGCAATAAAAATAACTATTTAATAATATGGTGTAAATGTCATAATAAAGTCCTAACTGGTTCTGACATGGTGCAGTGTTCAATGAGAGAAGGGTGTGAAATTCTGACCGGTCATATGTAGTTCAGCAAGACGGCACTTTAGAGAGCAGCAGACGCATTAGAAAAAACCTCTGATCCGCCACAAGAAAAGAAATCATGTTACCTTTGATCTGAAACCTCCGCCTTGCGCTCTTTCTCTCTCTTTCCCCCTCCTTCTTTCCTCCAGTCAGCTCCTGCCAGTCAATTGAAATTAACAAGATTGGTACAGAGATCCATTTTCTCTATTGTATCCTATAGAAGCTTAAACGATTTCATTTCACCGCATGGTAAGTCAAGTTTCGCTTTTGACATCACACTGCAGTTTAAAGTCATCTTGAAGTCAAAGCCTGGCCTCTGATGTGATTTATTTATTTATTTTTTCTGTGGATGTGTGAAAAGCAGGATCAGTAAGCAGGATTGGTTGTGTCGTGTTGAAGGTTTAGCTGATCTACGGCCAGGGTTTTTTCCTTTGATGTCTGTGCTGTGGAGCTTGTTCATGCAGTAATGAACACTCTTGAATAGCATGAATATTTCCAAGCTGGCACTTTTTTTATTTTATTTAATTATTTCTCTCTAATAAAGCTCGATGATACACTCAAGGGACTTAATACAGAGTTTAAAAGCAGTCCTTGTCGCTGAGAAATAAATCCCTTTTTTTATTATTCCCGCTACGAGTCGCTTTTCATATGTCTGGGCGAAAAGAGATTTATTTTCAATTTATGGCTTGAATAATTTAGGCCTAATAGACTTCATCATTCATGCTTTTTTGTGTTGGGTTGAGAAGCATAGTTTCCAATTACAGCACTATAATGGGGGATGATGTTAGGTGAGATTTTTACACATGTAAAGCTGAATGTTTTCCCTCGCAATTATGGTTGTAATAAGGCTTAATAGCCATTATCATCACCTCTCACCCGGGGTGTGTTGGGGAGGGGGGATTGCAGAGATGCAGATACGCTGTATTTATACTGTACATACAAGGAGATTGTCAAACAGATGCTGTGGATGCTCAGGATTATTCTGAGAAAGGGAGATAAAGAGTTCACATGGGTGGAACAATGATGATGAAAAAAACAATTACTTATAGGCATATGAAATCAGGGAGTTTGTTATGAACATTTAGCATTGTTAAATGTACAACAGTTTATAATTAGATGATATATTTAAACGTTATTCTTTTTTCATGAAATTATTGAATACTCAGACTTTATTATCCCGTTTAGGGAAACTAGAATTGCAGCAAGGTGCCATAACACAGGCGAAGTTCCACGTATACGTTACCAAAATATTACCACAAAACATACAATACATTATTTTTTAGATGCATCTTCCTCCCCGCTGGACTCCTGACCTTATGGCCACCATAATAAAATTCATTTTAATTCTGTTTGACCTGCAAATAGGAACTCTAAAACAATGTCCTGATGGCAGCAGTTGAAACAGAGTACAATGTGTGATCCGGAGTGGATAAGATACCCTGAGCTCTCTTTAAAACATAATTACGGTAAATTACCATTGGAGCAGTTTGGTTAAAACCAATGATCTTGCCTGCCACCTTCACAAGGCTACTCAATTTGTTCTTATTTGACAAACTCAGATTACCATACCATGCTGCAATGCAGAAAGATTAAACAGATTCAATAAATTGTTTATAAAACAGTGTCATCATAGAGGTACAAACCCAAAACGATTTTCTAGATTCCTCAGAAAAAAAACCTTAATAAATTTTTTTAGCAAGATTCATTCAATTGAAAAAGATCATTTAAATGGTCATTAAATTATTAAATATGTGAAGTATTTATATGGCTTTATTAAAACTTTAAGTAAGTTAAGTAAACTTTAAGTATTGTTAAATCAAAACATTTAAGTAAATTTCTCAAGAAAAAAAACTGACATTTTTAATAATTTGAGTAATATAATAATATATATATTATTTTTTTTGAGGTTATTAATATTTTTTCAGTAAAACGCATTAAATTGATAAAACGTCATAGCAAAGTGTAAAAAAAGAAAAAGAAAAAAACATTCCTGGACCTTCAAATTTGTTAAAGAATCATATCAAGAAAGTATATAAGCATCATGTTGTATCAATGCTGTTTTCAAACTTTGTTTCTTGAGCATACATTCAAATGCATATTAGATTGATTTCACATTAGAAGTGATATTGATCATGTGACACTGAAGCCAAAAATTCTGCTTTGCATTAAGCCGTGGTCCATATTTATAATATCTGTCCAGAGAGGTCATGTTTTGACCTTCGATTAGGCTTACGCAATCACGTGATGCGATATCGCAGGTCAGAGATCACCAAGCTTGAACTTTCCAACGTAGCGAACTGCGAAAGTTGTCGCACGAGCTTGCGTTTCTGGAAGCTATAAATGGAAGTTTATGGGGAGAAAAGTCCAGTGTGACCACGGCTTTACAGGAATAAATTACATTTTAAAATGCATTCAAACAGAAAATGGTTACTTTACATTGCTATAAATCTTACTATATTTACTGTATTTTTCATCGAATACTGTAAGTGTAGCCTTGTTGACCAGAAGAGACATAAAAACATCAAAAGTCTTACCGACCTTGATGTGTTTGACAAAGAACCTGATTTTAGTTTGGTCTATACTGCTGTAAAGAAATCTGTCAGAATGTAATGAATATATGTGTTATATTGCTTTCCTGTTGGTATGGGCTGAAAGACTTATTTTGATATATACTTTGCAGTACATGTCATACTTTAAAAAGTAGGACATTGACTATTACTGACAGTTTCTAGAAAGACTCTGTCAAATAACAGATATTAATGACTGCCAAGAAGACTGTGCCATATGAATAATGTGTCAGTCAGCACTGTCGGGACTCACGGGACGAGACTCCAATCAAGAAAAAGAGGTTTCAGGGAAATAATGTATTAAACCTTATCGCATTCACATGGGGGTTGAATTTGATCATACTGTAGATATGCAGATTTATGACTTAAAGACTTTAAACTCAAGCTTAGGCAGAGATTCAGGGACAAAGTGACCTGAGGAAAACATTTTGCACTGTAAAATTGCAGGAAACATTTACTTAGATTTATTAGAGTAAATATACTGTAGCTTCTTTTTTCTGTGTGTATACAGTATTTTACAGCAAAGGTGTTATATTTTAAAATATTTTTCCTTATCTTATAGGATATATTTGCTAGACAATAAAAAATATTTTGTTTTTGGTTTTATTTAGTGCTGTCAAATGATAAATTGTGATTAATCACATCCAAAAAAGTTTATATTTACAAAATGTATTTGTGCGTATTGCATATATTTTTATAAATATACACATGATTGTATGAAATATTTGTTTATATTTATAGATAATACAATATATATTGTAATACAATATATGTAAGTTTAGTCCAAGCGCCATTTACAAAATCATGATCGCAATATATATATAACCATGCCTAATATTGATTGCCAGAAAGTGAATAATTTTTATATATTGTTAAAATGTTGGTGATACAGAGTGAAGTCCAAAGTGAAGTCCAGAGATTGTTGTGTACATCATGATGTATAAAATTATATATAAATTATATACATTTACATTTAATGTGTGAAATGACTAAAAGGTAGGGACTTGGACCCGAAATGTATTTCATACGTCAATGACTTGACAAGCATAAATACATAAATATAGTACACACGTATATATTATGTAAATACAAACATTTATCTTGGTTGCAATTAATCGTGATTAATCACTTGACAGCACTAGTATTATTAGGCAAAAAAATCATTTTAAGTGACTTGCTTAACACAATACAAAACATCTTTCAGTATGGTCAGTAAATGGAACTTGTTAACCAGTTACCAGCTTTTTACTGTAGCATTTTTACAATTCTCTACAATCCAAACTACCCTTATTTGCAACATATTCAAATAAGCAGTGCATTAGCCCACATTTTCATCCAATCCGAGCTCTTACATTCTCCACATAACCTATATTCACAACTAACCCGCTATATCTCCTAACAATAAATAAACCTTTTGGCAAAAGAAAACCTGCATGTACAGCAAAGTAACCGCCAAGCCATTAACACAACCCTGCATTTTTCATCCGTTTGAAATGTCAATAAGCCCAGAGAACAAAGAAAACCATCCTGCGCCAAACATTTATTTTTTTCCCCCAAGGACAAAATGGAGTCTGTCTGAATGTGTGAGTGTGAATGTGCTCGTGTGTTTGCGTGAGGAAAGTGAATTTCCTCACAAAGGCCCTACTTTTGAATAATTTGTGCTTAAAAAGCCTTCTTGTACTATCAGCAGGATTCAGCACTCTGTCCTGCCCTTACACGCTTGTGTCGGTGGACTCAGTGAATGCTAATGCAGGTGTTTGACGGAGCTGTCAGGATCAGATACTCCAGACTGCAGTGTAAGGGCCTGACAGACTCTCCTTTTCTGTTGAAGGAAGCAGAAAAGAATGTTTTAAAGGACACTGGCAGGGCACTTTCAGACTGGCCTCATCACTATCCTCTTTCGCTATCTCAGACCTGCTGTTTTTTTTATATATATATATATTATCTTCTTTATTCTAAGCTTAAAGCACACACTCATTGTATTCTGTTGTTTGTGAATGGCTTCTATTGTCTGGCTGAACAATCGCACTCCTGATGGAGCGTTTTCTTGTACAACTGGTATTAAGACCGCAGGTGTAAATGGGGTCTAAAGCATTTGGTGTGTGTTGTAGTTGTAAAGGGTAAATGCTAATCCATTGGGATGCTCTGAGGAAAAGGTTGAGAAGCTGTCGTTGGGTTGAACCCTTTCAGGAGCTACTAAAATGCATTGTTTGGATGGTAAATATGGCTAAAGATTTCACCCACAGTCATTCATTTCAGCTAATATTGACTAAATGTGTATTTGTGATATTAAAGATGCTGTTTGAATATGCTTTGCAGTCAATCAGCAGTAAGGGACTTAAAACCAGCAGTAAAAAGCTGGTCAGCAATAAAAGGAAGTGTTTGATTGCTGTAATAGCCAATAGAGGCTTTTCTATTGATTATTGAGAAGTGTATGATTAATTTTGGGCGTGCCACTTTTTGATGAAATAATAGCTAAGAAATTCTTTTTATGAAATATGAAAATGGGAGTTGTCTTGTTGGGTTATTGGTGTGTTTGTTTTGGTCTTTTCAAATACAAGTATTGCACTTTTAGGCAATGTTTTTCCAATCTTCTATTGTCCATTATTGCTAAGCTTGTGCAAATTGTAGCCTCAGTTTCCTGTTCTTAGCTGACAGGAGTGGCAGCCAGTGAGGTCTTCTGCTGCTGTAGCCAATCTGCCTCAAGGCTGGACGTATTGTGTATTCAGAGATGCTCTTATCGACTGGTTATTTGAGTTACTGTTGCATTTCTATCAGCTCAAACCAGTCTGGCCATTCTCCTCTGACCTCTGGCATCAACAAGGCATTTGTGCCCACAGAACTGCCGCTCACTGGATATTTTCTCTTTTTTTTGGACCATTCTCTGTAAACCCTAGAGATGGTCGTGCGTGAAAATCCCAGCAGACCAGCAGTTTTTGAAATACTCAGACCAGCCCGTCTGGCACCAACAACCATGCCACGTTCAAAGTCACTTAAACCACCTTTCTTCCTCATTCTAATGCTCGGTTTGAACTGCAGCACATTGCCTTGACCATGTCCACATGACTAAATGCGTTGAGTTGCTGCCATGTGATTGGCTGATTATAAATTTGCATTAACAAGCAGTTGGACAGGTGTACCTAATAAAGTGGCCGGTGAGTGTATATATGAAATAAATGTATTTAAAATACAAGTGCTTAAGTGCACTTATACAAATACATAAGAAGAATATTGGCAGAACATTGTAATCATTTGTTATTAAAAACAAAGCATCGGTTATTTACCGTTTATCAGTTATCATATGCTGATAAATATAAAATACTCTTAGGGAACAAAAAGAATATCATTAATGAATAAAGAAATGCATTTCAAAATCATATTAGTACAATAAATAAGTATGTCTATAGACAAATCAGATAAAAACTTGATTTGCATGACGTACATTTATTTACTATGTTGGGAGGGATACATCTTTGGTCTTTTTGGTCTACTATTTTTATACTAACTAACCTAAGATATTAATTGTCCAGAAAATATATCTTTTAAATCCTGATGTATAAGCAATTATTTAAGAAGTATAAAGTATGAAATCTGCCAGTGCAGTAAGAAAACAAAAATACTGTGTTCGAAAATAAAACCTAATATCTTATGTAGTTTGTGTCAGGTAATATATTCAAAGATTTT
Source organism: Danio tinwini (assembly GCA_903798205.1). Classification (NCBI taxonomy): domain Eukaryota; kingdom Metazoa; phylum Chordata; class Actinopteri; order Cypriniformes; family Danionidae; genus Danio; species Danio tinwini. Next base: position 6,824,753 of record CAIGQZ010000320.1, on the reverse strand, counting down.
TAGATATAAGGATTTATTAGAAAACAAGTAAAAAAAAAAGTCATAAATAATTACAGTCTTATTAAAAATAGCTTATTCTGTCTCTCCGTCCGTCCATCCAATTATTCACCCATTTAAAAACTCTCCAAATCTCCAAATACAGTTTTTATGAAGCAACACAACCTAATGAAGATGATATTACTTAAAAAAACAAATGCATAGACTTTTTTAAACAATAAAACACAGAACTGATAATCTCTGTTTATTTATTTCACTCTCAGAAGTAACCATTAGGAAGCATCTTCCGGCAGTTGCACAGGATGTGTAATAAGAATTTCCTTCTGGTTTTGTCTTCATATTAAATCCAGCTATGTGTGTTTGGCTGACAGACAGATGGCAAGAATTGATCCAAGCGCCTCCTCTCTGTGCTCCAAACAACCCCACTTAAGGTAAATTGCTTCGTGAACACAAGGGTCGATCTTTTTTCTGGTTTTGCATGACTGACAACACAAGCAGCATCTTGAGAGAAGAAAGAGGGGGAAAAGAAAAAGAGTGGGAGAAAGTGTCACCGAGTGGACGTGTGAATGAGTGAATGAGTGCCAATCAACATGGCCAAGTGTGTGTGTATGTGCCGTGCGTCTTTGAAACAGAATGAGGCATTCAGTCCCACTCACACAGTCTGTCTGAACACCAGCCATCTGGGTTATGTAATCACTGTTTGTCCAATCACAAAAGTTTGTAAAAAAAAAAAAAGTGTAATATTTTATTTGCTCTGTTCATTTTATTGAATAAATATTATAATTTTATGAAATAATTTTTGAAATGATTAATTTAGATTAGATTATTGGTTTGGGCAGTAATATTTAAATTAAAATTTGTTCTGTAAACTAAATCTATAACTAAATTAATTTAAAATTATTTTATGAAATCAAATGTGACATATATGCCAAAATGACACGTACAGAAGACTTAGGGATTTTCATCTTTGATACTGATTGGGAATCCTTGCCTTTTATCTGTTTATTCATGTTCTATACATTCTAGACACAATCTTATTCAGTACAAAATATACACACTTCACTATTCTAAAACAAAGCTTAGTAAATTCTCCCCCCTTGTTTCCCCCACATGCGACAAGTGTAAAGCTGCCGAGGGTACATTAGCACATCTTTTTTGCTCCTGTGTTCAAATTCAAAGTTTTTGGTTAGCAATATTTCAGTTCTTTTCTAAAGTTTACGATTGTGTTTTACTCCCTGACCCAATGATAGCATTTTTTTTTTGGTTACTTTTCTGGAGACTCTCAACCCAAATGTTCAGCATGATTATAGCTTCATATTATAGCTTCTGGATGAAAAATGTTAGGCCTGTTTTCTCTAACTTGTCTCCACTTTAAATTTAGAAATATGCCACCTCTGGGATGCACAATTTGATAAAATGTTGGATACAGTCTTTTTTTTTCTAACACAACATAAAGACTCATGTTGAAATTCTGAAGATTTGTAAGTAGTTTTGTTTTTGCTCTTTACATCCATTGCGGTGTCTTTGTGTAGGTCATATATGTCGACATTTTCCGTTCATGCTTTATTTTACATATTGCACAGATTCTTATTTTTTCTATGTCTGCAAAAACATCTAATACATAAAAATATAAACATACGTATGCTGTAAAGCATTATATGATCAATTAGTCCTGACAACATATGTTTTAAGGTCATTGTAACTTATTACACTAAGTTAATCATGTTTTAACTTAATTGTATAGGTTACACAAGCTGCTTTAAGTCAGTTTAACATAATATAAGTTCAATAGACTCATAAGGTTTATTTGATTCAGCTTAAAAATTTAAGGCAACCAGGATTTTTTTACAGTGTATATATGCTTTTGAGTTGCATTATGGGACCTTGCTCTTTCCTCCAACTTGTAGTGTTGAAAAGTTTGGATAAGTTACATTTATTGACATTTTTTTAATAGTTTGGAGAGATGTATTGTCTGGGTTGGGGTTGTAAATCAACAACCTAGTTAAAAACTGTCAGCTAATTCATTGACGTAATTCTATATATTTTATCATACAATTTATTGATTCAAACTACTAGAAAATCAATCACTTTGTTAATATACCAAAAACATAAGTGAATCACAAAATATGGAAACTGTTCATAAGCAGATATTTTAACAGGTTAGACAGAGCAGAGATCAATGTCCCAAATTGCAATTCTTAGCCATAAATAAATAGGAAACATCCATGAATCACAAAAATACATAAACTGTGAATAAGCTGGTATTTTAACAGTATACCACACTCCATCTAGTGTTTTATTAAAATTTGTATTCAGTTATATTCATGCATGATTGATTAGTAAGTGGTCTTATGTTGACTGTATGTGTTTCTCAAGTCCCGGTGATGGTGGCCGGTGAATCTGGGTCACTTGTTTTCCCTTGAGTGAATCTGGGCCGGAGCGTCTTGTAGATGGATGAAGAGCTGAAGCTCCAGAGACAGTCACGCAGCTCATATGTATGTGTGTTTGTGTGTAGTACAGTTTGAGTGTGGACGAGGCTGAAGGTCAGAGAGAAGCAGCAGAGCTTGCACCTGCTCCCGCTCTGCTCTTATTTAAGGAATAGAGCATGTATATATAGTATCATATTAAACTGCATTACAGAATTAATGACTGTTCAGATTTCCTGAAAATATTCTCTGTGGCCATTACTGGGTGGACAACAAAATGATGTCACTTAAATGGGTGTAGAATCTAATCGGTGTGATTGAAAGTTTGTGTTATGATTTATAAAGCTCACCATGTTTTTTAACATTGCAGTTACAGGGTAAGAGAAAACCTGTGACCATATTGAATATATTAATATTAATATGAAGTATGTTACATTTGTTATTACATTTGTTTATATATAAACACATTTCTTTTAAAAAATGTAGCCTAACAAAAAATGTAAATAAGTATATAATAATAAAGATGTTGTATATTAATATATAATAAAATATACATATAATTGCTAAAAATATTATATTATTTTAATGTATAAATATTGTTCTATTAATACTTACTATATTATGCATTTCTAAATAATATATATAGAGCCCCTATATATAGTCCTATATATTGCAAATTTTTTGGCAATATTACTTTCTCTTTCTCAGATTTCACTCCCCGGAACATCTGACATCATATTAAGGCCCAATTAATTAATAAAAATAGAATTGTGATTGGGCCTAAATACTCAAGGCTTCCCCTAACGTAATACACCTAAAACACGGATCGCTGTAAAACTTGTCAATGTTTTCTCTCGTCAACAGCAGGGAATAAGTTAAATGAAATCATTTATCGACTTGATGCACATCATAGGCTAAAAGCAGCACACATGTAAAGCAATAATATTGTCCTTCAATTCGGTCACGACCAGCCCCTGTCACCCTTGAACCTAGGGATTTTCATCTTCTATACATTCTATACAATCTTCATCATTGTAAGCTGCTTGCTTTTCTGTCTGTTCCATTGCTCCGTTTGTTAGATGTTTGCTCACACTTTCTTTTGCAGTCTGAAACACATTTATTGCAGGAAACGCCTAATTTGCGCCGTGTCATTCACTCGATTTGCGCCACAGGTTGTTCGATCCCATCTTTGCATTAACTTCAAATGTAAATCGCTCATGCTTGACGCTTCATCCGTGTCTACTTACTGCATAGGCCGCAAAACAATCCCTCCCTACCCCACTCTCATGTAATGTTAGGATTGTGAGGGGGCAGGTGAGATGTAATTTTTCGAGAGACACTCAAATACATCGCGGGCACCATGTATGCAACGTCTATAAGTCATGTAAAACAATTAATTGCAAACTGAAATAAATATAATTGGATTATATGGTTTAGAATAGGATGCTTTATGAGATTATTACAATTTTTTGTTATTATTTTGCTTTTAAATTAAGAATTTTGCAGGATTGCAAAAAATTGCGACTGTTGATTTTGCTTTGGATTCAGCGATTACAAAATCACAAAAAACTGGGGGGGGGGGGGTCTGCGTATTTATATATATATTATATATATATTATATATATTATTAATATATATATATATATTTCTTTCTTTCTTTCTTTAAAAAGCATATACACTGTCTGTAAAGCAAAAAGAATTGCATAATTACTAAATGTTATGCTATATTTTCTTTTTTTCTTACCTTGCTGTTACACACCTCCTAATGTGTGTCTAAATTCAAAAAGCAAACACAAATTACACACTTTGGTTTAATGTTTTATAGAAAAGTATTCAAACCACTGTTATATTGACTCATCTCTTACTCGCATTCTGCTACTGTACATAATGTGCATATATATAAATACAGCTCGGGTTATGCTGAGCTCACGGTTCACTGAAATCATTTACATCTTGTCATTTACTCGTGTAGGTGTAGGTAATGTACAAACGCTGTGTAAATGATTGACACAGACACCACAGTAACCCCGCTCTCTCAATATGAGCCGTAACGAGAGCTAAATGATCGACTTCGGATACAAATTTACTCCTGCCTGATTCTCAACGCCTAGTTATTTTATTCCATATCAAACATGTCAAAACACGACGAGCTGCTGCAGCCCACACATACATCGCATGCCGCTTCCTCTCAGACTGGAACCATTTTTCTCTCCTATTCTCTATATCCCCTCTCTCGAGTTGGCAAATTGAGGCAGGAAATTGAGAGAAGAAAGCGGGAAGAAAATGAAAAGCCCCTCGCTGCTGGACCTCCTGCATATTTCCTTTTGTTAAATGGTTTTTTTGGCCCGACTCGCTGCAGGAAATATTCTCCTTTGCTCTCTCTGCCTCCACAGCTCATTAGACCTGAAGATCGCCATCGTCTGTCAAAGCCACAGCGGCCTGGGGAAGCTCTTGAGTCTCGAACCTGATCCTCATCCTCCTCCAGAGCCAAGAGAGAGGGCCACTGCTGTGTTATCGCTCCAGAGCAGGGGTTTTGCGGTTCAATGTTGGGGTTTATATCAGAAAATCCATTAAAATCACATTTTAGAGCTGCTCCCAATTGATTTTTTCCTGACATAAAACCTATGGAGGTTGTGTTTGTTTAGTCATACTCGTACAATTTAAATGACCGTGGGCGGTCTTATGGGAAATTCAATTGTGTTAGAGATTCAGGGCTCACCTTGTCTCGCATCAACAGATTGTTTAAATCTATTCTTGGCTACGTGGTTTCTATTTCTGGACAAAAATTGCTAAGTTTACTAACATGGGGAACAGCATTAAGGGCCATCAATCGAAATAACAAATAAGATTAATCAAAAGCTGCGATTCTCATGCACATCTTTTCAGGAAAGCATGAGTGTTTGATCAGTAGTAAATCTCCTTCGAAAGCCAGAGGGTGCTCTTGCGTTTGGATATTTCAATCGCCCATGAAGAAATTCTCATAGCAGTTGTTGAATAAACAGAAGGGCTGTTTCTCAATATGCTTTCTTCAGCATCCTTGTGTCCTCGTGTAACGTCATCATCAACTGCCAAAGTTCAGTTCCAATACTCAAGACCGCAAGAACGGAGGATGCGTGAAACTTTCCGGATGTGTTCTTGATATCGAAGACGCTTGGATGCAGACTTAAGCACCGAACTCGCTCTAGAAGTCATTGCGACTGGAGGTGGAAAGTGCAGCATTTTATATAGATTAATTATCAAAGTTCAGATATATAACTTATTTACCTCAGGAGTTTCCCTAAATGAAACGGTGAATATAAACATTACCATGAAAAACGTAATAAAGGAATAAACACATTAAGGGTGTTTACTTGCTGAAATTCTTATTTAAATCTGTTTTATTGATATTGTGCAACATATATTTGTAAAGTTTTTAGTATATATTGTGAAAAGGGAAAATGCTGAATGCTGTAATGTTTAAATAATTTTCCATTAAAAACACGTGAAGGTCACGTGACCATCAGGAAGAACGCAGCATCTCATTTCTCACAGGATGCGTTCTCTGTTCTCGTGGTCTCCCGAGTTTGTTCTTCCAACGTGACCTGGCAAGACCAGTCTTTACAAGAACGCAAGTCTGTTCTTGAGAAGCAGCCAAGGTTTCATTGATTAGACGTGACTAATAAACACACGACTATGGAATTATGCAGTCATCTCACAGAAGTATATATTTCAAACACTCGACTCAAGTTAAGAAATGGATTTGGAGTAAAAACCTTATTAAATGTAGTATTTTCACATGCTTTCAGATGTAGTTCAATAAGAAGCAACACAAACAAATGTCCTTACTGCAATTAGATTATCTTCAATTGTATAATTGTCCGATTATAAATGTATTTTTGCATAGCTTGCCAATGAAAAACAACTCTCCATCTGCTGCTCCATCTGAAAGCACCAGTGTTCAATTTTGTCAACATTAACAAGTGCGAAGATTGTTTGTTGCCTATAGCTTGATACAAACAGGACCTTACAATCACCTTCGTTCATCACGCAGCCCTACACAGCATAAATTGTATTTTATCTTTACATACATGTTAAGGTTATTGTACACTGAATCCAAAATTTCCGTCCGTAATATTTGCACGTTAAAAAATAACTTTGACCTCCCATTGTGTCAACCGTATTGACAAAAATTGATTGCATCCGAAAAAACCCTGTGTAAATCAGTTCAGAGAAGCAGAGTATTGTTTGTACTTTTTATACAAATATATTTGCAGAATAACTCGTTTTTCAAATAACGAAATTTTTTTTTTTTTTTTTTAGATGACATGCTGAAGAAACAATAAATTGGGTTAAAAAATATATGTCAATATATGGTATATAAAATATGGTGTCATTATTTGACATGTTTTGTGTTTTTATGCATATGTTTAATATTTCTTAAATGTTATTTTTATTTTAAATAAAGCTGAAAGCCCCTGTTTTGGCTTAGATTTATATAGTTTAATACAGTATGTATTCTGTATGCTTTGTTTTAAGTTACAGATTGAGTAATTAATTAAGTTCTTAAGCCAGACTTAATTTAATAATCCTAAATTTAAGAGTTCAAGTTTAGATATTGCATGATACTAATTGCAGGTTTGGCATGCTGTCCCAGGAGAAAACCCTGAGCTCAGAGATATTTGAGCCCAGGGCCGCCTAATCATTTAGCATAAAAAGGGGGTCCGAGATCAGGTAGTTCTCGAGAGCTCCCCCTTGAGAGGTGTTTTGACAGTTCAGAGCCACTGTACAAGCAAAAAGCTAAATACAGAATGCCGTCACTTGAGCCACAGACAACTTTGACAGGCACAGTGCATAAAATAAAGACAGAATGTGGCGGACAGTAGAGAAGCCCTATATGCTGGATTCAGTGACTGGCACACCTCCCTGCTGCAGCTTGATGTGTGTTCATACTGTTGACGTACTGCTCATAGACATAATAGAAAGCATGGTCCGCTTTCAGTCCATTGCTTCGACACATCAACGCAGCCACCATCTATCCCATCTATCACAATGTCTATAGCTACTGGCAGTCTCTGTTCAGGATTTGTTAGCATACGTGAATGTGTGAAGTATCACAAGCAATGTATCCAAATTCCACTGATTTCCTGAAATAAACTTTGCATTTCGGGATAATCGTAGTGCAGCTCTTTGATAAGGAGGATAACTCTCTTTCCTCTCTATGTAGGCTAGTTTTTAATGAAGATGCAGCCTATTTCTCTTTCTTTTTCTACTTTGGAGTAAAGAGGAGAACAAACTATCACTGCTTAAACTAACTCCGAAATGTTTTGTGTTTTTTCGTGATGAATTAATTATTGCACATCGGACTCGGTGTGCAAGGTTAGTTGAATACGAAAAAAACTCATACGAAAACTTCAGACTTCAGTGTGCAAAGACCTTTACACTAGCACACTGAGACTAAATATTTCCTGGATACTGGGATGGAGGAATCTGTGATGTCAAGGCTGGGCAAGACCCTTCTTGAGGCTTAAGATGAGGAGCTGGATGATAAAAGAGGGCAGGACTAGCGAGAACTTTAGAAGCCCAAATTCCTCCTCACCTTACACCAAAAATATCAAAGTTCATTTGCAGCTCACCCTCAGCGGTGGGAGTGTTGGTGGGACTTTCATTCAACTGCACCAAATGTAATAAATATAAAAACAGTAAATGATATTGGTAGCCCGACATGAAAACAGTCGAAAACAGCAGTGTGAAAGACAAGCATGAAAAATATGCTTGTGAACGTATTTATTGACAGTCAAGATGATTCAATGTACCTATATGAAGATCTGTTATTAGTTTCAGAGGTTGTTATCTGGGAATAACATATCTTGGAATGTCACAACTGGCCAATCTGAATTCCAGATTGCAATAAAATAAAATAAAATAAAAAATAAAATAAAATAAAATAAAATAAAATAAAATAAAATAAAATTAAATTTAATTAAATTAAATTAAATTAAATTAAATTAAATTAAATTAAATTAAATTAAACTAAATTAAATAAAATAAATAAAGTTAAAAATTTAATTTTAATACTAACAATAAAAAGTAAAGAGGGCTGCAGCAAAACTAACAAAGGTTTCATATTAAGTCAACATTATATAGTAATATATTTAAAAGAAACTATCTCCAATATCTCTACCGTGTGGCAAAAATATGCACCACTCAAACTGAGACAGGGCTCACATTTGCTCGCACATGCTGAGTTTCAACACTGCAAAATCATTCAGTCAATCATGAAGCATTTGTTCCTCCTGCATGCTTTATTCATGTATGCAAAACCTGCATCGGGCAGAGCGTCAGACACCTGTCAGAGCCGGTGTGGCCATAAAAACCCGGGTCCTGTCCTGCAAGAGTGGGTTCATCTTTGAACTCCCTCCGAGGCTCATTAGCCATTTTAGTGGACTGCTGCTAATTATGAGTTTGTGTGGGTGGCAGCGTTTGTGAAATACAAACTGGATGCTCCTGCTGGGCTCTTGCTTTAGCATCAGAGGGGACCCACATTCATGCAGTCATCGGCACGCTCATGAATATACAGAAAAAACACATTGAGGACACCTGTGGTGCGCATCTGTTCCTCAGCACACACCTGGAGAGAAAGAGAGAGAGGGGGAGACTCCCGCTGTCATCTGCAGCACTGCAGAAGATGGAAGATTATAGATTCGCACTTTCTCAAACAGACTTCACAAAGACTCTCGCAGAACAAGCAAAGAAAATATCAAAAGTCAGAAGTTTTTCAGTGAAGTTGGAGAGTTTTGTTTGATGTTACCAACGCTTGAGTTGGAATTCAGCTTTGAATGCTTATTTAGTTATCCGCAGTTCCTTTGTGTACCGGTAATTGTTGCAGTCACTCACTTTTAAAAGGATAGTTCATCCATAAATGTATAATGAATGTATTTTATTGATAGCCTCTGGCGGTCCCATATAAGGTGACTTTTCATCTTCAGGAAAATATTTAAAGAGGCTTTTAGGAGAGACTGTGGTCCTTGGTGATTCATGAAATGTAAGAATTGCAGAATTGAAGAAAAAAGTCAGAATTATTAGGACAAATTGGGTAGAACTGGCAAATATCAACTAACAATTGTGAGTTATAAAGTACAGTTTAAAGTACATAAATATTTTTGCTGCTTGTTCAAACAATGTATTTAAAATTAGCTTAAAACCACACAATTCTGGAGATTTTTTTGGGAGGGAAACCAAGTAGCAACCTCTCGTTCTCCCTCTTGAAGCCAATATGGAAGTAACTGAAACTGTAATTTATCGACTGGCCTTTGGGGGGCTGGCTCCAGGAAATCCAGATGTTCTCTGTCTGCAATGGTAAACTGGCCAATTTTACAGCTGATAAAAACATGTTTACAGCATGGTACAAAAGCTGGCTTTGGTGCATATAGCTAAGATTACCCTTCATGACAACTGTGAGGGGGTGTATTTTTTTTATAACTTATGCGTTTCATTAAGTTATATTAAGTCTGCATAATTAAGGACGTGGCCACTTGAGTGACAGCTAGGTCTCACTGGTCGCCGTCACCTCAGCTGATTCCGACTGATTAGCAGCTGAACTCTGCATGTACATCATATTTTTGTTTTGTTTTATGTGGCTTTACACAGTCAATTGCCTTTTGGAATTATTTCCTACAATTAGCAGATAATATCGCATGCTTTGTGTGCTTAATTGTGCTCACAAACCATTTAAGTTGCCTCCATTACCCAGGTGAGTGAAATTATGTACTTATATACCATATCTATAAATGTATTTGTTTTACTTAAGATCATTTCTCATTTATAATTTTCTTTAGAACTTGAATGCACTTCAGAATCTGACAGATTGATTAGCTGTATGCTATAAAACAGTCATCTGAAATGTTGTTATACAGTGTTATGTCTAGATTTCATAAATAGCCTTGCATTTACTAACACAGACTATATTTAAAGTATTTGGAAGTAATTTGCGTTTTTCTCCTGTAGGAAAACGTCGTAAGAACTATGCTTAGTGCCTCAATGTGTTACAACAGCGTTAAAAAATTACGGAAACTCATAAATGTAAGGAAAAAGGTTTTTTTTTCAGTGGTGGAAACTTTCATAATCTATGTCAAATACTTAACACAGTACTTTAATCAGGCAGAATATTATCAGTTACCAATAACAGAAAACCCCCAAACTGTTTTAAATGTAAATTATATTCAGAGAGATTAACTGGGCTGCAATTTTATGGTATAAATAAATAGATTTGAGTATTTATGTGAATACAGCATATGTACATAAATTATGGAGAAATGGCATGGATTTACAGCACTTTACAACAGGGGTCACCAACCATGTTGCTGGAGATCTACCTTTCAGCAGATTTCAGTTGCAGCCATTATCAAACACACCTGTCTGTAATTATCAAGTGCTGCTTCAGTTTTCCTGATTAATTGGTTCAGGTGTGTTTGATCAGGGCTGGAGCTGCAGGAAGGTAGATCTCCAGAAACAGGGATGAGGACTTCTGCTTTACAATAAGGTTGTATTAGTTAATGTTAGTTAATGCATTTACTAACATGGACAATACATTTATTACAGTATTTATTCACAATTATTAATGGTAGTTAATGGAAATAAAGTTGTTCATTGTTAGTTCATGTTAACAAGCATGAATTTGGATTTTTATAATGCATTAGTAAATGTTGAACTGGGATTAATAAATGCGGAAGAAGTATTGTTCATTATTAGTTCATGTTAGTGAATAGATTGGCTGCTGCACAAAATAAAAAACAAGCCCATGTAATTCTGCATCTTAGCACTTATCGTTCCTTTTCACATTTGGATTTCATTGCCGGTTTAACTGTGTAGTGGGTTTTTTTATATATATATAATTTTTTTATCCCTAACTTAAATCTCTGGACAAATTGTTCATTTTGAGGTGTTTTTGAGCCACAGGCCCTGTTCATTTCCATCCCAGACTCAGGTGTTCTGGACCCACCGGCTGCAGCTCGGGACCCCATAAGGCATCATTATCATACTAAAGCAATAGCAGATCCAGGCTCCAGTGAGAGTCTGTGAACAGCATTCGTCATTAAATTACTGTCTGCTCTGCTTCTCCAATCAAAAAAAACCCCCCCTCAGGCTTAGAAGAGCACCCTGTCCTAAAGGACACATCACAAATAAGGTCAGATTTCCTCATAAGAGCCTCACATGTTCTGTTACTGATATTGATTTTGTGACAGCATCAAAGGTTATTTGCAGAAATATGCAAATATCTGCTAAACATTAATCTTATAAAACTACAGATATATGAAGAGTTCAGATGCAAAAACCTCAGAAGTGCCATCTGAAATGTTCTTCAGCATTTTTCACATGTCGTCTCTGTTTATGTTCAATTATTTCACATTAAAGGGAATGAAAATAACCTATTCATTGCTATGAAAGTGAATTTACTGAACCTACACACAGGAGCCTGAGAAAAATATTTAATTTTTGCATCTGAACTATTCATATATTATTGAAGAAGTAACCTATTTATTTTTATTTATTGAAAGATGTGTAAGAAAGATAAATTTTGTCTAAGGTGTATTTTATACTCTAAACCAGAGATGCCCAAACTAGGGCCCGGGGGCCAAAGTATGTTTTGATTTGGCCCGCATCTGAGAATGGGTTATGTATAGATTATCATTTCAAATTTAATGTAAAATTGTAGTTGTTTGTTTTATTGTTAAGCTACAAAACATTTATGTGAAATTAAATGCCTTCAATTTAAATGTGCAAATTAATCAGATTTAGTTTAAAATACATATGACAGAATTTTGTGAGCGAATCAAGGCAAGGGCAGTTTCTGCATTAATCTTCACTGTTATAAATGTGACTGTTTATGTTTTTATTGCAATAAGTTATAATTAAAAATGTTATACTGCATTAGTTAATATGATTCAAAGTAATGTTTTCTATTTACATTTTTATATTATGAAACGAATTAGGAAATTACCAAAGGCAAATTTAATGTAAAGATGATTGGTATATTTATCTTCGGTCCACGGCTTTCAATATTTGAATTTTGGCCCTTCACAAGAAAAGGTTTGGGCGCCCCTGCTCTAAACCAAAAAAAAAAACACGATTTTGATTCTCCAATGTTTTCTTTTAAAAAATAATTAGATAGCTTTCATTGGAAATAAATAAATAACAATACTGGTTAATAAAAGGGTTAAAGCATAAATAAATATTACTTATATATATTTTTTTTATTTTAATGAATGTTGAGTAGTAAATTAATACAGTAACATTGCATAAATAAAATAAAATAAAATTTGGCTATATGTGATGACTGCACCAACATTAGTAAATGTTTTATATTAAATTAAAATTAAATACTACTAATAAAAAAGTAACAATGGCTGTAGCAAAATTAACAATGTTTACATATTAAGTAGGGATGTCCCGATCAGGTTTTTTTGCCCTTCAGTCTGAGTCACTTGATTTTAAATAGCTATTCGATACCAAAACGCGTTCTGATACTTTATGTATAGATAAAGTATCAGAAAGTATGTCCCACCCCTGGAAAATTGCCACTGGAAGCCACTGGAAAATTTAAAATATATTACTCTAATACATAATTTTGAAACCAAGTTCTAAGATTTTTTGTTTTGTTTTTGTTTCTTAAGTTTTTATAAGATATTTTTATTCAAAAAAATGTTTAGTATAGTATTTTACAGTAAATATAATTTGTTAATAAAAAAAATGTAAATTGTATTTTCCTGTGCAAGGCAAATATGCATAAAACAGGACTTAATGCATTTTTCTTTTTATATTGTCCATTATCAGTTATTTTTATTTTATATGTATTTTGTTTGTTAATAACATCATATCAAATAATATTTGCTGTCTTCTGTTTTCACTATGCATAGACACCAGTTTTCATTCATTTATTGAGCAGACCTCTCGTCCTTTTAGTGAGTTTGTCCCAGCACTGGCTTAGACTGAAGAGCATCAAACGGTCATGAACAGCATTACCTCCATCCATTAATCTGCTCCTCCTAAATCCCCCCCTTCCTCTTATCTGCACTCGGCTCGGGACGGCCTGTAGAAACATCATTAGCAGGCTGTGGGGTCACTTTAAATGGATTTTCAGTGAGGAAAGGTGTCCGTTCAGATGTGGTCATGCATCAGTTTGATAGTGGGACCCCTGGGCTCTTCATTACACCTCAGTTTCCGAACAGATTGACTGTGAGGATCAGCCTGTGAATACACAATGGGCCTCAGTGCAGATCACAGACAACCACAGCTGATTGGACAATCTCAGAGAAAGAGGAGGAGGCTTTATGTTGGCTTTTAGTCTGGGAAAAAAATTAAATAACAATAATAATTTGTGTACGAATATGCAATTCAAATATCTAAATATATTTACACCAAGATGCATGTATTTGAGAGGCAAAAGTCCTATGATTTTTTTTCTGAAAAAAGTTAAATGAGTTCACACTTGAAACAAAAAACTGCTTTTAAAAAGTCTTTATAAAATCTGGCAATGGAATATGAAATATAATTCATTTAAAGGGACAACATAAGTATTTTTCTGGCCTTATTGGCAAATTTTACTTTCCAAGTTGATATAGCTTAGATATTGGTTCTGGAAAACTTGAGTTTAGTTTAGTTTAGTTTAGTTTAGTTTAGTTTAGTTTAGTTTAGTTT